>CACRSC010000025.1:73981-88764 GCA_902651635.1 Mastigamoeba balamuthi
GGGGGCGTTAGGGCGCAGGCCTCCATGTTCTCTGGCGAGATCTTCTTCATGAGCGTGATGCTGTCGCGCACGTGCAGCAGGTAGTCGACGTACACGTCGACGCGCACGTTGTCCTTGGTCGGCAGGTTCACCACGCGCGAGTGGTACGGTATCTCTGCAGCGCACAGGCCACAGGCCGCCAGCCAGGCAGCACAAGGGAGCAGCAGCGCCACAGAGGCAGCGGGGCAGCAGTGAGCGCCACCCGCCTGGGGCCGCAGCTGCTGGGCGTGGGAGCAGGGCGGCAGAGGGCGCACTGTGGCGGGTGATGAGGTACGAGACCTGGTAGAAGTGCGACAGCCAGTACACGCCAGGGCGGAACACCCCCAGCGTGTTGCCGTTCTTCACGACAATCGCGTCGAACCCGTGCGGCCTGCGCAGGCAGAGGCGAGCAGCATCGCAGAGCGCGCACACGGGATGCTCAGAAGGGCAGGCAGCCATAGCCCAGAGCTCAGAAGGGCAAGCGGCAGGGCAGGCAAGGGGCCAGCGACGGCCCCACAGGGCAGGGAGGGCCGCACACGACAAGGCGGCCAATTGTGCGGTGCCTGGGGACGAGGACGAGCGGCGTGTAGCCCTTGCTGGTCTTCTCGCCGAACACCTGTGCCGGTGGCCGCGCACTGCAGGGTCAGCAGAGCAGTGGAATGCGGAGAGCACTGCGACGGCTGGGACGCCAGGGGGGAAGAGGCCCTGCGCACGGCGTTGGCCTCGCTCAGGTTGGCGATGTTGATGGTGACAAGGTTGGACTCGGGCCTGTCGCGGTAGCGCGAGAGCGAGGGCCCGCTGGGCTGCGTGCTCTTGGCCTTGGGCATTCCGCGTCGGGTTCGGGTTGGCGGAAATTGGGCCATTAATATCTAGATTCCGTTCCGCTAACGTTCAGCGAACACGTCTCTCTGCCCCGACCAAATTTTGTTTCACCGGTGTTTGTCCGGTTCCGATTGCCATCGCGGCATGCTCTGGTGGGATAGGGCGTGCTCAGTGGCGGGGAGGGACGTCGTTTGCGAGGATGAACGAGGAGCTGCGCATGTGGGCAGCGCGGCCGCCCGAGTCGGGGTCGAGCCAGTCCTGGTCGGCCCTGATCCACGCCAGCACACCCTCGGGGAACCAGATCGGTATCTCCGTCGCCGCCGCCTCGGGGCTGTCGGACGCGTGCACCAGGTTCGCCCCCTTGCTCACGCCGTAGTCCCCCCTGCAGGTGGCAAACGCGTCGCCAGACCCGCACGTCAGACAGAGAGCCACCCCCAGAACGGAGCAACGCAACGATCAGTGTGACTTGCGGGCGGGTGTGTGCTTTCAGATTCAAATGAACACAGGGAAAACGGCACGAAAACGCGGCGCAAACGCCGTCGACCTGCGGATATTCGAACCCGCCCGCCGACATCACGAGAGCCACGCCCTCAAGCGATACCGCCTCCAGCAAAACCGCATATGGGGTCGGAGAAGAGCAAGGGAGGGAGGGCCTGAAGGCGAGGGCAGAAGGAAGCGTAGGAGCGATGGATGGGCGGGAGGATGAAGGAAGAGGAAGAGGAAGGAGGAAGCAAAGTCACCTGATGGTGCCCGGGGGGGCCACGCAGCAGTCGGTGGGGCCCACGAGGGTGCGCACGACGCTGATCGCGTTGTTGCCGTCGAGCACCATGGCGACGAGCGGCGCGCTGGTGATGAACGCGAGCAGGCGCGGGAAGAAGGGCTTGTCGACGTGCATCGAGTAGTGCCTGCGGGCGAGCTCCTCTGTGCAGCGGACCATCTTCATCGCCCGGATCGTCAGGCCCTTGCGCTCCAGCCGGATGAGGATCTCGCCCACGAGCTCTCGCTCGACGGCGTCGGGCTTGATCAGCACGAGCGTCTTCTCTCTCGGCATTGGTCTGCTCGGCTGTCCGTTATTTGGTAAAATGGGTACTGATACGGCCCGAGGCCCGAAATAGGGCGGGTAGATTCACCTCACTCCGGGATATCTCCAGATATCTCGGTGACGCCACGAGAAGATATTTTGCTCCAAGGAGTGTTGTGTTGTTGTGCTGTGCGCGCGTGGTCGCCGCCCCTGCAAGCGCATCCCGCCATGGTGGACACGACTGTGGAGCAGCCCCTCGACCTCATCAAGCTCAGCCTGGGCGAGAAGATCTTCGTCAAGCTGCGCGGCGGCAGAGAGATCCGCGGGCGCCTTCACGTGAAGATCCAAATATCTTCTCTACCCCGCGAATCTCCTCTCAATCTCCTCTGCAGGCGTACGACCAGCATCTCAACATGGTCCTGGGCGAGGCCGAGGAGACCATCAAGTTCACCGAGGTGGACCCCGAGACCCGTGAGGAGATCCTGAAGGTGCGTGCGCTGGGACATTGTGTCCAGACCCGTCAGATATCTCACCAACGCGGCGCAGGAGACCAAGAGGAACATCGACATGATGTTCCTGCGCGGCGACGGCGTCATCCTGATCTCTCCCCCACTGCGCACGGGCCACACCAACTGAGAGACAGCAGCAAACAACTATCACGCCGAATTTGGTCCCGCCACGAGGGATTTACTCCACGATATCTTCCTGGTCCACGTCATTTCGAGAATTCCAGACTTGCCGTCTTCAGAGTTGTGCGTTGCGAGCCGTCTGGCGCTCCGAGGGCTTCTGCCGCGAGCACTGCAGTGAGCCACGAGATGCGCCGCCCGTTCTGCCACTCGGCCTCGGAGATATCCCGAAAGAGTGTAACACTCAATTCCATATCCCGTTCAAATCAAATCGGAGCCGCCATTCTCTCATTCACGGGGGCGCGCACAGCGGGGGTCTGGCAGTCTCGAATCCGGATATTTTCCCGGACATACTTTCCGTCACAACTCGAGATTCGCGATTCCTCTCCGAATCAGCAGGCCAGGCACACCGAGAGCTCAAATCCAATGTCCAGCACCGGACAACCGACGCCCGGCGCCTCTCAGGTGCCCCCGCACCCCGCACACCCGCCCGCCCGCGCCACTGACATCCCCTTCCCCTCCCCCTGCAGCCGCTGGTGGACGCCGTCTGCGTGGTGTCGTGCCCGTCGGCGCTCGGGCAGCTGCGCGAGGCCTGCGCGGCGCTGCCCCCGCGCCCGCTGTCCATGTCGCTGCCCCGCGCTGGCGGCGGGGGGCCAGGGGCGGCGGCGGCAGCGGCGGCGGCGGTGCAGGGGCTGAGCAGGCGCAAGTCGGAGCGGATGGAGGTCGGGGGCGTGGGGGAGCACAGGCACAGGCACAGGCACCAGGGCCGCGACCCCGCCGAGGTGGCCCTCAGGCCCCTGGTCGCCGCCGCCTGGCCCCCCGCCGCGGCCCAGAGCATCGAGCACGCCGCGCCCGTGCGCTTGCATGCCCTTCTCTCTGCCTGTCTGTGTGTGTGCGTGTGTGAGAGTTCCTCTCTCTGTGCCTCTGTCTATGCGTGTGTGTCTGTGTATCTCTGTCACTCTCTCTCTGCCTTCTCTGTGTCTCTGTGTCTCTGCCTATCTGTTTGTGTTTCTCTCACACTCACTCTCTGTCTCTATCTGTGTGTGCCTCTTGTCTTTGTGTATGCGCATATCTCTATGCCATGTCTCTCTCCGCCTTTTACTTGTCTGTGTCTCTGCGTGTGTCTCTGTCTCTCTATGTGTCTGCTATCTCTCTGGGTTGCCACTTGCTTGGTGCGGTGCGGCACACCGCTGCATCCTTTGGCCTGCGAGCCCGTCCTCCCGACTCTGTGCGCTGCTGACTGGTGGTGCGTGTGGTGTGCGCTGTTGTTGCGCTCTCGGTCTGCGCTGTGCGCTTTTCTCGTCGGCAGTTCGCTTTCCCGGCGGGCATGCACGTGGTCAGGGCTGCCAGGGCGCCGCAGCCCACGGTCTTCCACGCGCTGCGGACGATACTCGACGGGCCCAGGTGCGGGGGAAGAGGGGGCACCAGAGGCGCCCACGCCAGCTGACTCTGAACTGTGGGGTTGTGCCCGCCACGCATCCACCGCTGCTGCGTGCCCCTCAGGTCGTACCTGACGTTCCTGGTCGTGTGGGAGAGGACTACGCCAGAGGACGACAGGAGCATCACGCTGCTCAGCGCCAGCCTGGATCCCGACGACGGCTCTGCGTCGTGGTACATCCCCAAGGCTGTGGGGATCTCCACGACTGTCCCCGCGTACTCGTGGTCGAGGTCCGCTCCCCCCGCTTCTGCTGCGCCTGCGCCGCACGGGCCTCACAACCCTGAGCCCCGCGACAGAGAGGTCTTGAAGCACTTCTACAAGAACGTCGTCAACGGAGCGGAGCTCGCAGAGCATCTCATCGCGCACCTCTGTTCTCTTCCGGCGCCTGTGCCCGGCGGCAGCGCTGTCGCGGTCACCATTGGAGACACGCCTCTGCCCCCACTGAGCCTGCCGCGCATACGAGACATCCCTATTATCGACGTACGTTGCCCACTCGCGGACCTGCCTGCTGGCCAGTGCCTAACTGACGGCGCACGTGCTGCTCAGGTGCCTCTGTATCCTCTGTTCGACATTCTCGGTGTGGATTCCGTTGTGCTTCTGTTCAAGTGCGCGCTGCTCGAGGAGAAGATCATTGTTGTCTCGAGCGACATCACGTTGCTCACCGTCGTGTGCGAGGGCCTCGCGGGGCTTATGTACCCGTTCCGCGAGCCCAGCGCCTTCATCCCGGTGCTCCCCAAAGAGATGGCAGAGATCCTGCATTGCATTGGCGGGCCCATCATCGGTGCCCACGTGTCGACGCTCGCCAACATGAAGCACGCGCCACAGGTGAGAAATCGCATCAGAAGCTCCCAGTTGTTGACTGTCTCTCTCACACTCTCACAGGACGGGGTAGTCGTGGACATGGACAATAGGCAGGTGAGGATACCCGGAAAGCTCGTCAGCTTCCCCAAGGCAGCCGAGTCTGCCCTCATGCAAGGTTCCCCCAATCCCGTCGCGATGCACTCGTTCTCAGAAGGAAAGCTGCACAGACCTGAGGGCCATCCTGAAGTTCAGTGGCGACTCGCTGGAGTGGAGCCCCAGGAGAGATAGCCGCACGACAGAGGAGTTCGACCTCTCGGTGCGAGCTGCGTTCCTGCGGTTCCAGGCGTCGATCCTTCGGTGCGCACAGGAGCTCGCACAGCGCACTCATTCACTGTCCTTCCAGAGGGTACATGGAGTACGTCGTGTTTGTGCGCATCTTCGAGGTTCCGTCGATACAGTTCGACACCGACGGGTTCCTGGGAGAGATATCCGAGGACAAGGTTCGCATCTGCATGTGGCTCTCCGACCTCTCACCCGACCACCTGCAGGACTTCTGGAGGAGGCTGGCCACGTCGACGCCGTTCCTTCTCTTCGTGCACGAGTACAGCGGCCTCGACGGGGTCTCTCTGTTTGACGACGTCCTCCGCGCCAACTACGAGAACCTCTCTGCCGCGAAGCGCACGGCGTTCCTCTCGCGCCCGAAGCCTCCCGTCTACAGGGCGCACATACCAGTGGTCCTCTCGGACAACTCCAACGGCACACCGACACTACACGCGCTTCTGCGGCTGACGACGGGGTCTCGCAGACGCCGGATGGGGAGTGATACCGCCTCTAGACATGGAGCGCCTGGCGGCATGCAAGGTCGAACTGCCAGCGATACACGAGTCTCCGCTAGAGTACGCGGCGTGCAGGCGGAGGACCGTGAGCGAGAAGCCCGCGCCCGGAGGCTTCGAGGTCCTGAACCGCATTGTGAGCTCGCTGCAGCAGGAGGCCACAGGGATGCCGGCGATAGACCCCGCAGACGTCGCTAGCCTCAAGGAGAGCTTCAAGGACCACGCACCCCGCTTCCGGTGGGTCACGGCAATCGCGCAGGCCAACCTGCCTCCCAAGATCTCCGAGTTCACCGCAAAGGTCTTTGCGGACATCCACCTCGTCCTCCTCGACGCCTGCGCCAAGGAGAGCGACTGGAGGACGGCCAGCCTCTGCTTCTGCATCAGCGACGAGTTCTGCACAGAGTCGTCGACGATCATGAGCCGCGTGGCCTCGGCTGCTATCCTGCAGTCGCGCAGCTTCTGGAAGCACTACTTCATCGTGCGCAAGGGCGGCCTCGTGCTGCCCAAGCTCTACGGGACGCGCGAGATCGCCAGGGAGAAGCTGCACGAGCTGTCAGCCGAACAGAAGGCGCAGGCGGCGACCGAGGAGAAGGCGCTGCTGTACTCGTACCTGCTCAACACGGTCGAGAAGATGATCGGGCTCCGCGTCGAGCCCGACGTCGTGCAGTACCTCATCGACCAGGCGGTCTTCGCAGCAGATCTCGACGCCTTCCACAAGAAGAAGCTGGGCGAGCTTGTCCAGTCGATACCCAACGCGACGACCCTCAACACTCTGCCCAGCGGTGCCCACCAGCTGCGCGCGTGGCATAGCGTCTCTGACGGCTCCTTTTGCTCAAACGTGTCGCAGAGGTGCGGGACGCGGCGGTGGTGGTCCTGTGGGTGGACAAGGTCAACACGCAGAGCAACCTGACGCTCGAGCGGCTCAAGACGCTCGCAACCAAGAAGAACGTCTACCTCCAAGGCGCGTCCGCATCGGCATCCGCTCCTTTCTCTCCGCGCCCCCTCTCCCCCGCAGCACCGTTGCTGACAGGGCCGAGCTGCCAGACTTCATCACATCGTACGAGCTCCGCGAGTGGCTCACGCGGAACGACATCTCGCCGCTGCGAGGCAAGCTGCGCGTGGTGACCAACAGGTACCGGCAGGGCGACGGCGATGCAGACGCAGCGCTGAGGGTGCGCCAGCCAGCTCCTTAGTACCGGGGGGTTGTCTTCGTTCGCCCAGCAGCTCAGCGCCTCCCGACAGGTCATACAGCTGCGCGACACTCTGGGGCTCGACGACATTTGGGTACTCGTTTTCTGCGGCAGCACGGAGGGGACGGAGAACATGCGGGCCATGCCGCACGTCCGCGTGACCACAGACGCCGGCGTGGCGCGGGACTTCTGCATCACGCCGGAACTCAAGGAGGTGAACGTCCGAGTCAAGTCCAAGAAGGAGAAGTGAGGCAATACAGCAGCACCAGCAGCAGCGGGCGCCAGCGGGCGGGAGTTGTGTCCCCCCGCCAGAGCTCTGCGCTCGCTTTCAGATCCACTGGCCCTGCGCGACCTTGCGGAGGACGTACTCGACGATGTTCTCCGCGCCCAGCGACTCTGTCTCGGCCTTGGAGCTGCGCCCCAGCATCTCGTGCAGCTGCTCTCTCCACTGCGGGCTCAGCGCGCGGTCCTCAGCCATCCGGGCGGCCACCCTGGCGTCCCTCTGCGACAGCGGCAGCAGCGCGTCTGCAGCGATGTCTCGGCAGTGCAGGCCGAGCCAGCGCAGCGTGGTGCCGGGCGAGTCGTAGCAGCGCAGGATGGCGACGCCGTCGGGGTCCCAGTCGACGAGCGCGAGCACGGGTACGCCACCGGCGGCGACGTGGCGCACGAGCGCGCGGGTGGCGCGGTCCGGGTAGCCGCTGCCCGTGAGCAGCACGCAGGGGGGCATCGCGGACCAGAACCGCCGCGACGCCGCGAGCATAGCGAACACCGTCCGCTTCTCCACGACGAGCGCGAGCCTGGCCGCCGTGCGCACCTCCACGGCCCCGCTGTCGAGCTCCGCCGGGGGCACCAGCACGCCGTCGGCCGCGAGGGCCGCGGCGGCCGCGCGGGCGTCGAGCACGACGGCGCCCGAGGCCCGCGAGACGAGCCAGAGGCCGCCAGCGACAGCCCCCTTGGCCGACGCGCTGATGCCGAGGTCCGAGCGGTGCGCCGTGCCGACGAGCGTCGCCGCGCGGTCGACGGCGCGGTCCGAGCAGCGCTGGCTGCCGAAGAGCGCGGGGCAGCGGTAGAAGACGGCCCGCAGCGACGTCTGGCCGCCCAAGTGCTCCCCAGCGCCCCCGTGCACTCCGCTCGCGTGCGCCTGCCTCAGCACCTCGGCCACCGCAGCTGCGCCCAGGACCACCAGGCGTCAGCGCCAGCAGCAACAGCAGCAGAGCAGCAGCAGCAAGCAGCAAGCAGCAGTGCCCTCCCAGCCACGCCAAGACAAGGCAAGACGCAGAGGCCGACGGACCGAAGTGCCCCGCGTTGGAGCGGCGGAGCAGCAGGACGGGCCCTCCCGGCTGCACCCTGGGGGGGCAGGGGCAGCGTCAGGCAAGCCGCCGGGCACCTCGCAGGGGGGCGAACTGGAGGCGCAGGGGGCGGCGGGGCAGCGCAGAGGGCGCCGCGTGGGAGGCCTGGCGCACGAGGGCCAGCAGAGCGCCCTCGACGGCGGCCACCACGCGGGCACGGCCCACGTGCCCCGCGGGGCTCTCGGCCGCCTGCTGCTGCTGCTGNCACCCTGGGGGGGCAGGGGCAGCGTCAGGCAAGCCGCCGGGCACCTCGCAGGGGGGCGAACTGGAGGCGCAGGGGGCGGCGGGGCAGCGCAGAGGGCGCCGCGTGGGAGGCCTGGCGCACGAGGGCCAGCAGAGCGCCCTCGACGGCGGCCACCACGCGGGCACGGCCCACGTGCCCCGCGGGGCTCTCGGCCGCCTGCTGCTGCTGCTGGCAGGCCTCGCGCAGCAGCGAGTTGACGGCTGTCCAATCCAGCGTTGTTTTCCGGGGTGCGTTGCGCGTTGCCAGCGCTCACGCAGAGAGAGAGAGAGAGGAATGCGGTCTCAGAGAGTTGCCAATGCGGCGATAAGGATATCGCCAGGGATGGAGATACGGGGATCTACTGCGGGATTCCTGGTACTGATCCAGCGGTCAGCGCAGAGCGCGGTACTTGGGGTAGGGCAGGCGCCACTCGTCGTCCGCCATGGTCTTGGCCAGCTCTCGCAGGTCCTCGTACAGCTTCCTCTCTTCCTCCGCTGCGCAGGCCGCAGGCCATTCAGTGGGGCAGTGCAGGAGAAGAGGCGATGTGGCAGTGCGGTGGAAGTGTGGGAGTGGGAGTGGCAGTGGCAGTGGTGGCGGTAGTGGGAGTGGTTGTTGCCTTGCTGGGCGTCGTCGCTGACCTCGGGGTCTGCAGGGCAGGTGAGCGCACGGGCCGAGACGACGGCGGCGAGGGGGTGCCCGCACCTCCGGTGGGCATGTCGAACTGCAGCTTGACGCGCTCCACGGCCTGCTCGTGGTCGATGCGCGACTGCTGCCTCTGCCGCCGCATTTCTCCCGCCAGCGCGCGCAACAATTGCGCGAGATATCCGCCAGAATATCTGGAATATCTGGGGCGTGGACGAAGATACGGGGGCGAATTGTGTCCGCGGCTATTCCGGTGTCCCGCGGGAATGGGCGAGCTGTTCGTGCTCGCGGACTACATCGAACGGCACTGCACGGACGAGTACGCGTACACCAGCGTGAAGGGCGGCTCCGAGGCCGTCTCCGCTGTCCGCAGGTGCGTCCGCGGAAGAGCCGCCTGGGCAGCCCAGCCAACTGGGCCAACTGCGCTCATCGCACTGCCCCGCAGGTACTCGTCCGCACCCGAGCTGCTCCTGCGCGCCCTCCCCAGCATCCCCGCGGCCTGCTCTGCTCTCCTGCAGGTCCTGTCGTGCGTGCCGTCCCAGACCTCTCGAGGCGGAGGCTCTCTGCCAGCCGCTCACCCCAACGCCTTCGCTCTCTCGCCTCCCCCGTCCTCGTCTCCCCTGGGGTTCCCTGCTGGGCTCCAGCGAGTACGAGAGCGTGTGGATGGTGACGGACGACCTCGCGCAGTACCTCGACACGCACCTGCCGGTGGCGTTCAAGCACGCCCAGGTCCAGTCGCGCGTCTCGCCCGAGGCATTCAGTGGGGCACTCAGCAATCGACTTCCCTCCTCTGTGCCTGCGCTGCCCCGCGCTCCTCTAAGCGCTGCCTGCCCGTCCAGAGGTCTGGTCGCGGCTGTCGCTGCACGTCGCCAGGATGTGCGCAGCTGTCTCGAGGGAGCGGAGGCAGGCCCGCCTCACGCGCGTGTGCAACGCGTTCGGGTCGGTGCTGGTCCGGGGAGCCCCCAGGGCGTGGGCTCGCCAGAACGCGCACACCGTCTACAGCGCCCTCGCCCAGTACTTCGCCATCGTCCCGGCTCCCTCGGACCTCTCCCCTCTCGAGCCTGTGCGCGTCGAGCTCTGCAGCACGCACTCCCTGAGGGCTGTGGCTTACCGCGGGCCTCTGCTATGCACAGCTGATCGTCGAGCAGGAGAACTTGCTGTCCCACGTGATGTGCGAGAACGCTGCGCCCGAGGAGAGGGGCAGGCTCGCTAAGGCGCTTGTCAGGGTGTACACTAAGAGCGGGCGGGGGCTGTCCCTCCTGAGGGACTTCATCTCCGAGGACGTCGCCGCTGCCCAGACGCCCAAGTCGGCACATGAGTCCCGATCACACACTCCCTTTAACGAGGCCCCGTCCGCAGGGATGTCCTGTGTCCCATCGGGTGGGCGGCACTGATGCTGACCGAGTACGTGTCCCTGACGTGCACAGAGTACCTCAAGGGCGCGCTTGGGCCCGCTGTCCGAAGACTGCACCAGAGACCCCACCTGCTCCAAGCGGACCAGGTTCTCTTCCTCTCCTTCTGAGTCGCTCTGAGCCGCACTGCCACAGCTGGAGAAGAGCCAGCTCGACCAGCTCGGGCTGGAGCCCGACGACGCCGCTGCTCTGCTGGAGAAGCACAGAGAGGAGCTGAGATGCCTCGCACAGCTGTTCATCGACTACATCGCGACATCGGTCACGTCGTGCCCAAGGTAGCCCCGCAGGCCACACGAGGGAGCGGTCCCTCTCGCTTACCCACAGCTGCGCGCAGGGGAATCAAGCTGATCATAGGCCACCTGCGTGCGTGCCTGATCAGCAAGTTCGACAGGAGCGACAAGGTCAAGAAGAGGGCGCTTGGTGGGCTCGTCTTCGGTCTTCTGTTCTGCCCGGCCATCAGAGAGACGGACACGGCCAGCCTGTTCCCTATAGAGGGTCGGTGGCCACCCGCTCGCAGCCGCCACTGAGCCGCGATCGTCTTGCAGATGACCCCGAGATCGAGGACGAGGAGGAGCAGGCCACGCTGAGGGAGCACCGAGTCATCGCCCGCGCGGAGATCGCCCGCGTGCTGAGCCTCGTCGCCACGTGCACACCCGCTGCCGAGTCGAGGCTGGGCTTCCTGACCCCCTGGATCGGCGCCCACTTGCCCTTCATGGACTCCCTGCTCGACGCCTTCACAGTACGCGGCATGCGTGGCTTGCCCGGCCTACCCAATCGAGCGGCCTCGCAGGACGTCGCGTGGGAGGACGACATCGTGGACCCGCCGCCGCGGTGGAACGGGAGCGTCTCGGAGGACCTCAGGTTCGTCGAGAGCAGGATCCGCAGGCGAGTGAGCGACCTGGAGCAGATCGCGGCGCACCTGACGAGAGCAACCGAGAAGGTGTCTGCCCTCCACTTCGCTCTCCCGCTGTGGCTGAACTGCCGCACAGCTGAGCGCCCTGGTGGAGATGCTCGTGGCCGAGCGCTTTGAACGCCAGAAGACCAAGTCGCCCCGCAGCAGAGAGTCCAACGGGCAGGATTAGTGGGCGCTAAAGATCGGCCTTTGGCGTCTGTCGGGGTGTGCAACCACAGGGTTGCTTCCAGAGTCTCAGGCAGCTGTCGTCGCTGTGGCTCAGGAAGAGCCCGCCGACGGGCCCGAACATGCAGGCGCGCACGTCGGTCTCGTGGCCCGTGTACTCTCCGACAAGCTGGCCTCTGGCCGCCCAGAGCCGCACAGACCCGTCGGAGCATCCCGTCAGCGCCATGGTGTCGTTGGACGAGAGGTCGCAGCAGTGCACCGGCCCCGGGTGGCTGAACTCAGCCACCGCCTTGGCGCCCCGCGTGTCGAAGATCTTTGCCGAGCTGTCCGCCGACCCCGTCAGCAGACGGACTCCGTCGGACGACAGGGCGCAGCACTCGACCTGTGCCCGCCGGGTGAGAGCGAGCGCTGCTGGGGTACACCGGCTCTGAGCCTGGTGGCTCGTGCCTTGGAGCTGTGGCCGCAGAGGGCCGAGAGCTTCTGACCCGACGCGATGTCCCAGAGGTGAACGCTCCCGTCGACCCCGCCAGATGCCATCCACCGGCCGTCCAGCGACAACGCGGAGCAGGTCAGCTGGTCAGCCGTCAGCGCAGGGCAGTGCTCGACGGCCTCACCTTTGCGCTCTGTTTCAGAGTGCAGCAGAGCGACTTGCTATCGGAGGCCCACACCCTGAGTGTGCCCTCCTCCGCCGCTGTGACGATTCGCGACCCGTCCTGGTTGTATAGGCACGCAACGACCTTGCAGTCCCCGGAATGAGTGCCCGGGAGGCGATGAGGGAGGCCTACCGGGCTCTGCGCTGATGGCATCTGCCACACGGTCTTCCCCGCAGAGCTGAACACAATGGCAGAGCCGTCCTGCGCGCCCGAGACGAGAGAGCAGCCGTCCGGGGAGACGTCGCAGCAGAGCACCTTGGGCGGGCAGCGTCAGGCATGGGCGAAGCTGCGGGACACGCACAGGCCCTCTGTGGCCGAACAGCGTGGAGACGGGCCAGAAGGGATCGCAGGACCAGAGCCGCAGAGTACCGTCGCGCGACCCCGAGACCATCCGGGTCCCCGCGGGGTCGCCCATCACCCCGCAGCAGAGCAGCGCCTCGCTGTGCCCGCTCATGGCCGTGCTGGGCCGGATGCCCTCGGGGAACTGCGGAGAGTGCGGGGAGCTGCCACGCTGGGAGCCGCTGGGGAGCAGAGGGCGGAGGCTCCAGGCCAGCAGTGTGCCGTCCGCGGACCCCGAGAGGGCCCACGCGCCGTCAGCGCTGAAACGGCAGCAGGTGACACGCGATTTGTGGCCTCGGAGGACACAGGCGGTGCTCGGGCCGCCTGCGGCAGGGAGGGCCAGGCTCGCAACGAGTGGGCCAGAGCTCATCGCGGACCCGCGGAGCCAAATATAGCGCAGGGACGACCACATTGATTCGGGTTACGCGAATCGGAGTTTTTAATGGAATTCGACAATTCTCTATTGCAATCATGGTGCCACGGTCACGGGCTATTGTGTGCAAGGGGAATGCCGGGTCATCGACAGTGAAGCGACAGACACCATGGGGGGACTCAGTAGGGATCGGCGAATAACTCACTCCGATGTGACCGTGTTTGTAGATCACACCCCTTGAGATACAGTAAGTGTGAGTTGGGTTAGTTGGAGATAACAAGGTCGAAGTGGAGCTTTGACCTCTGATGAACTTGGCTCACGGGGGAACAAAAGAGGACATACAGAGCCTACCACATGCACCCCAGCCCGTCGGTCTCCGTCGTCACCGACGTCTGGTGTGCACGCTGGCTGGCAATGGGGTGGCCTCGCAGCGATTAATGGATTATCAGTCTGGTTTTTCTCACTTGTTTCTCGGACCCCTTCCTCCACCATTCCGGACACCACGGTGGTACCAAAGAGCCGAAAGGGACAAGGCAAAAGGAGGTTACGAAAAACATCCCCACCGGCTTTTTCCATGCGCGACTCGTCCAATTTGCTGGATTTCCGCATGTTTTCGAGCTAGTCGCGGCCGCTCAGAGTTCTTTTCGTTCCGTTTTCCCTACAGATGCGTCGTTGTAGGGGATCTGCTCGTGAGTCACTGATATCTTCCTGTCCTGTTCGGCCGAAATTCCCCGGGCAACCGATGTTGAGAGCAACACCATCTCTCCGAGAGCCCCAAGATCCGCAGCTAGAGATGACCCGAGTGAGGGTGAGTGAGATGAAAGGAGCCGGGAGGAGTAATCCGACAACAACCTCGGTTTTTCTTACTTATTTACCAATGATACAATTGTCGCTTCCCCCGTCAGCGGCAATGCACGCCCGCTCGCCGACTTGCCGCGCCTCAGTATAGGGATCTCGACTGAGCCGATGCAGGCCTTTGGCGCGGTATGGCCGCCCACGCCAGCTTCTGGGCAGAGGCACTGCAGCCCAGCAGCAAGCAATCCGCAAAACGCCCCATTTTGCCAAAACCGAAATGTCCGTATTGCTTCGTTTTTCGTTCTGTCTGCCGACGTTGTCGAGGTGTGAGGCTGCCATGGGAAACGCCTGCTGGTGTCCGCACGAGTGTGGCAGCATAGCTTCGCTTCCTCGACCGCGCAGCGCTCTGTGACGAGTCCCAGCCCGTTCTGCCGGGACACAATTTCGACAGAGCTGACGACACTTTTCCCCTCTCGAGGCGCCTCCACCCCCTACGAGTGTGTGCGGCCCCCAAGCAGACGTAATGTGTGTGCAACTTTGAAGCACAAGGGCAGTTCATTCTGTTTTCCCAGCCGCTTCTCAGCACACCGCTTCCGAGAACCTTTTTCAGAGCTCCCCACCCTTGCGCTGACTTCTCATCTCTCTCCCATTGCCGCCGACGGCACGACGACACGCTTGCGCTAAGCCACCGCACACAATGGTTGCGTGCCCAAGGGCTGCCCTCCTGGCTGCGGTCGCTGCTGTGCTGCTCGCTCGCAGTACTGCCGCTGGTCAGCGGTACTGCACCGAGCGCGGCGCTTCCGACGTTCACGACAACAGCAGCGTGGTGCTCGTCGGCATGTCTGCGCCCTTTTCAGGCCCGCACGAGTTCATCGGGCGGGCGGCAGCGGACGGGCTGGAGGCGGCGTTTGCGGAGGCGAACCTGACGATGCGGCTGCAGTTCCGGCTGGTGGCGCGGGACGACTGGTACAACTACACGCTGGCGGCCCAGAACACGCGGCGGCTGGTGTGCGAGGACGGGGCGTTTGCGGTGGCGGGGAGCGTGGGGGCGTCGTCGTCCGAGGCGGTGGTGGCGATGCTGGGGGCGCTGGCGGCGGGGCTGCCGGACGGGGCGCCAGTGCCGTTCCTGGGGGGCCTGACGAGCAGCGCGGAGCTGCGGGAGCGCGGGGC
>CACRSC010000025.1:90573-201140 GCA_902651635.1 Mastigamoeba balamuthi
GAGAAGACCAAGGCGACCCGCGACGACCTGCGGTCCATCAAGCACGAGATTACTCTTCTGCACAAGCTGCATCACCCCAACCTGCTCATGCTCATGGGCTTCTGCGAGACCAAGACCGAACTTATTGTTATCTCTGGTTTGCCTTCTGCTTCTTCCTGCACTCGCTGCCTTTACTCATGAGGTCTCACTGACAGCAACGCCCATCAGAGTACATGGGAGGTGGGTCGCTGGACCAGTACCTGCGACAACAGAAGGACGCACACAACGTTTTCACCCTCATTGCCATCGCATTCGTTCGCGAAATTGATTTCGCCATGAAAAGCATCACTAACATTATTCACGTAGGATGTGGTCAAGGGAATTGCTTATCTGCACTCGTCTAAGCCTCCAGTCATTCACGGCAACATCAACACTCACAACCTTCTGGTTTGTGGTAGCGTGAAGCTCGCTTCATAATTCTCAAATCCTGGCGTGTAGCTGGACGACAAGATGGGAGCCAAGGTCTCGGACTTCTGGTTCATGTCCAAGCGGAAGCTCTTCTCCTCGGGGGGCTCGGGCCTCAAGAGCGGCGGGTTCCTGGCCCCAGAAATCGTCGCGGGCAACTCTCCCACGACTGCCACTGACGTCTACGCGTGCGCATTGCATCTCCTCCCTCTCTCTCGATCCGCCTTCTCATTGCCTTACACAGGTTTGGTGTCGTTCTCTGGGAGCTGTTCCTCCCAGTGGATAGGTACGCCCAGCTGACAGCATCGAGGTCTGCTGGCTGCTCCAACGCAGGGACGCCTGGCTCGGACGTGCAGTCAGGTGCCGTCGAGATGCAGGTAGGGCCGGTCGCCGTCACCCCCGAGATACCGCCGACGACGCCCAGGGAGGTCGCTCAGCTGCTGAACAGGTGCTGGGGCCCCAGGCCCGAGGAGAGGCCCTCCATCTTCCAGATACTGCGCAGCTGGCCAACGACATTCGCGGAGATCGGGGTGTTCCAGGTCCCCAACGACCTTGGGGCCAGCACGGGGGTGATGTCGCCCCAGTGCCAGGTGCTGACGCAGCTGCCTGTCCAGTTCTGCGACAGCTCGTACGACCCCATGGTGGCAGTGGTGCCCGCCGAGGGGCCCAACGGCATGATGTTCCAGGGGAGTGGGTGTACCGCCCGTAGACCTACAGCGGATCCAACAGTCCCGGTCTGGCTCCAGACACAGCCTTCGCCATAGACCACAGCACCACTCAACGTGGAAACACCACACTCACGGTATTAACCTCTAGCATCGCTCTATCAGCCGATGAAGGCCCATGTACGAGCACACGGGGCGCTCGATTCAAACCCAGTACCTGCACACGTCACACGCACACCCACAAGGCGTTCCTAAGAGCTGCTCACAAGACCACATAACATCCAGAGGGTTTGTTGCTTTGTGAGGGTGCGGGTCTGGTGTGGCCTCCAAGTCCTCAACAGACGCTGAGGTGTTGTGTTGTCATCCCAGCCGTGTCGAACTCCGCGTGACCTGTTCACCTGGGAGCACAGTATTCCACCCGCACCAGCCCCGCAGGCCGTGCGCCCCAAAAGGAGCAGTTTTCCCCGGGAGACCGTGACGTAACACGCATTACCGGCCCGCTCGAGGAAATCCTCCCGCACCTGCGGGATAGCACGCGGGCAACGTCATCCCCAGCACCGGAGGGCCGCCGGCCCACTCGCTTAAATTCTGGCGTCATACCCGCACCACTTCATTTATCAGCACAGCTGACCAGCTGACCAGCCCACCTCATCGACAAGAATGCGCTCTCTGCTCGCTCTCGCCCTGCTCTCGGCTCTCGCGGGTACCTGAGCGGCCTCGTTCCCTACTCTCCCGCCGCACCCGATAGCCACTCACTCGCCACGCTGGGCAGCCGCCTCGTGCAGGATGGCCTGCCCCGACGGCCAGATCTGCCTCGAGGGCCGCTGCCAGCTGGCCCCGCCGTACACTGAGTGCCGCATGTTCTGCGGCGAGGGCAGGCGCTGCATCAACGGCCGCTGCGTCCCGGACCTCTGCGCCCGCGTCGACTGCGCCGAGGGCTCGTACTGCCATCCCCTCCTCGGCGAGTGCGTCCGCTTCCCGCAGTCCTCGCCCGTCGCTCTTCCCCGTACGCAGTTCCTCTCCTCTTCTCTGCTGCAGTGCTGTCGTGTTCCCTGTTGCCTGCTGTGCCCCTTATCTCGTGGTAGCCCTCTCTACATTGCTGTTGTTGGTCTCGCGAGCGTTGGCACTGACGGCAGCGCAGGCCCCACGTGCAGGATGGCGTGCCCCGAGGGGCAGCTGTGCGTAGAGGGCGGCTGCAGGGTCCCCGCCCCCGTCGCCGAGTGCCGCATGTTCTGCGGGGAGGGCAGGCGCTGCATCGACGGCCACTGCGTCGACGACATCTGCGCGGGCGTCGAGTGCGCCGAGGGCCTGCAGTGCCACCCGCTCTACGGCCAGTGCGTGGGCTTCCCGACGCCCAGCCTGCCGCTGCCCACGTGCAGGATGGCCTGCCCCGACGGCGAGCTCTGCGTCGAGGGCCGCTGCAGGGTCCCCCAGCTCGCCCCCGAGTGCCGCATGTACTGCGGGCCTGGCAAGCGGTGCCTCTTCAGCCACTGCATGGCGGACCTCTGCGCGGGCGTCCGGTGCAAGGAGGGGCAGGAGTGCCACCCCTACTACGGCCTCTGCGTCCGCTCCCTCTGAGATGGCCCCCCCAGCATCGCTTGAATATACAAAAGCAGCCCTGAGCTCTGGATGGCCCTGGGAGGGCACCCCAGAGCGTGGCCTCGAGCAGGGGTCCGACGGCAAAAACAACAGGATTGTTCCTTGGCTGACTTAGTCAGCAAATGAAATGCTGCTGGAATTCTCCCGTTGAGTGTACTGGTGACTGTGCACGCCCGCGAGCGATTGCGAGCAGAGCACAGGACGTAGCATCCAGGGTGTTAAAGTGTATTTCTTAAGGGTCTCGGCGGTATTAACAAAACAATGCCTGTCGGCGTGAGCTCGTGGGCTGCGCTGTCACTGCTGGGGCCGCGGCGACTTGTCCTCCGTCTGGATGTACACGGGGACGACAGAGTCCGTGGGGGACCTGTCCATGCCGGTGAAGTTCTGGAGGTCGGCCTCCTGGAACATCATCCCGTTGGGCGTCCCCGTGGGCACCACCGTCACCATCGAGTCGTAGCCGTTGGCCGAGTACTGCGCGGGGATCTGCGAGAGCACGTGGCACTCGGACACTGCGCTGGTGCTGGCGCTGAGGTCGTTGGGGACCTCGAACGCGCCGATGGCCGCGAAGGTCGAGGGCCAGCTGTGCAGGATCTTGAAGATGGAGGGCCTCTCCTCGGGCTTGGGGGCCCAGCACCTGTTCAGCAGCTGCACGACCTCCTTGGGCGTCGTCGGCGGTATCTCGGGGGCGCTCGCGACCGACCCTGCGACGCCCTGCTCCGCAGCCCCAGAGGACGCAGCGGAGCCCGACGCCCCGGGGTTCGAATGACCGGCAGAGCGCGACGCTGCCAGCATGGCGTACCTGTCCGCGGGGAGGAACAGCTCCCAGAGAACGATTCCGAACCTGCGAGGTGGTCAGCGGCTGGCAGATGAGGGCAGAGGCTGATGGACAGAGCGCACGCGTAGACATCGGTGGCAGTCGTGGGTGGGTTGCCGGCGACGACCTCTGGGGCCATGAATGTGTTGTGGTGCCTCGAGCCCGAGCCCCCCGAGGAGGAGGAGAAGAGCTTCCGCTTGGACATGAACCAGAAGTCCGAGACCTTGGTGCCCAGCTTGTCGTCCAGCTGCACGCACGGGGAGGGAAAGGCACGTCAATTACCAAACGGCCCGGCCCATGAAACGAACCAGTAGGTTATGAGTATTGATGTTGCCGTGAATGACAGGCGGCTTGGCCGAGTGCAGATACGCGATTCCCTTGACCACGTCCTGCCGTACACTATTAGTAAAGCGATGCCGACATCAGTGTTTCCTAACAAATGCGATGCCGATCAGCGCGAAGACGTTGAGGGTTTCCTTCTGTTGTCGCAGGTACTGGTCCAGCGACCCGCCTCCCATGTACTCTGTCGGGCGTTGCTTTCAGAGAGGCCGCACGAATGCATCGAGTGCAGGAAGAAGCAGAAGGCAAACCAGAGATGACGAGGAGCTCCGTCTTGGTCTCGCAGAAGCCCATGAGCATGAGCAGGTTTGGATGGTGCAGCTTGTACAGCAGGGTGATCTCGCGCTTGATGGACCGCAGGTCGTCGCGGGTCGCCTTGGTCTTCTCGATGACCCGGACAGCCACGGTGGTCCCGTTCCAGTCGCCCACGTGAACCGCCCCGAACCTGCCCCTCCCCAGCTGGTTGTTGATCTCCACCTCGGACCGCCTGATGTTGAGGTACTCCAGCCGCGTCCTCTGCGGGGAGGTGAAGATAGAGAGAGAGGCGGAGCAAGTGAGCAAAGGGAGCAACGTTAGGACACAGCTCCGAGAGCACAAGCGGAGGAGAGGCAGAGGGCGAAAACGGGCGCACAGTCTTGTAGAGGACCACCATGATGCCGACGGCAGCGCAGACGGCGATGATGCCGAAGGGGACGGCGAACTTGACGATGAGGACAACGTCGGTGCCGGCGGGGGCGTCGAGGGGGTCGTACTCGGAGCCGCAGCGGCTCTGGGGGACGCTGGGCCCGTCGAGGACGAAGGAGCCGTTGGCCCAGCGGGTGAGCCAGACCCTGTCGAGGCCCTGGTTGCAGGGCTTGTCGGGGCCGCCGCCCTGGACAAAGGGGCCGAGCGACAGCCTGCCGACCTGGAAGATGCGGCGGTCGTAGACCGCGTCCACCACAGACGCAGCCGTGACCTCGGCCCCGGGGTCCATGCTGGCCACCACCGCCGACAGGAACGTCCCGGCCACGAAGCCCTGGAACGACGCCTCGGAGCGGTCGCCCTGGGTCACCCAGAGCTCGTACTCCTGCCGCAGCGTGTCCTTGGCCGCCAGCGACCCCAGCGGCGGCACCCCGCTCGTCCGGTACGTCCGCCCGTCCGCCATCACCGCGCCCGCCCCCTGCGCCGCAGCCCTGGCAGCGAACCCGTCGGCCCCTGTGGCCGACGTCAGGACCACGGGCGCCCTGCTCCCGTCGCCGCGGACCAGCGCCACGAACTGCACCGCCGAGCCCTCGTCCCCCACGAACACCACCGCCTCGGCCCCGGCCCCCTTGAGCTGCGCGTACGCCCCCGCCAGCCCCGTCCCGGGCGCCGGGTACGCCGCGCTCCCCACCAGGGCCACCCGCCCCGCCAGCCCCGCGTCGTGCCCGATGACCGCCCCGATGCCCGCCGCGCAGTCGTCGCCGAACGCGAGGCCCTCTCGGCGGCACAGGCCGATGCGCGTGACGTTGAGCGTCTGGGCAAGGAACACGACGGCGGCCTTCATCTCCTGCCAGGCCGAGGGCAGCAGGTTGACGACGTCCCTCCGGAACGGCTTGCGCAGCGACATGGCCCCCGACAGCGGGGCGAACAGCGACGCCTTGGACCTGCGCTCCCTCAGCTGCGCCGCCGAGCCGGCCGCGCTGTCCCCGCTCAGTCCCAGCAGCGCCACCGCCTGCCCATTGGTGTTTTGCTGTCTGTCAGTCCTGTGCGACCGACGAGAGAGAGAGAAAGAGAGAGAGGGCAGAGATGCGGCCACACGCACGTTCTGGGCGAGGAGCTCGTCGACGTTGGCGGCGGCGCTGGTGCCGGTGATGGTGGTGAGCATGAGGCTCTTGGACTGGGCGCTGTTGTGGGCCGAGATGGCCGCCCCGAGGCCCAGCTGCACCATCCGGTCGTCGCCCGCCGCCGTCACCGGCCCCGACCCCGGGGCGACGGGCGAGGAGGCGCCGACGATGGCCCTGCGCGAGAGCGTCCAGTTCTGGACGGTGCAGCCCAGGAACCGGAACGACGCCGCCGTCTCCTCGGCCAGCGTCCCGGGCGGGGCCCCGGCGGCGGTGGGGACCAGGGCGACGCTGGTCATGAAGACCTCGTGGGAGCCCTGGTTGCACCAGTCCTCGGGGGCCTGGGTCCTGGCGGCGTTGCCCACGCCGTCGCCGTAGGGCCCCAGCGTGTAGCCCAGCAGGTCCACCGACCGCACCTCGCGGAACACCACGTCCAGCAGCGCCTTGCGCGTCAGCGGCCACCCGTGCAGCTCCAGCGTCCGCGACGCGATCATCGTGATCACCTTGCCCGCCATGTACCCCTCGAGCGACGCGTGGGACAGCCGCACCCCGGCCTTGTGCTTCCCCATCGCTCTCTGGTACTCCCTGCCCGCCCGCGCCCTCCGAGGTCAGGCGAAATGCTCTCTCCGTGGTGTGTGCAGTGCGGGCCGAGAGGAGAGAGCGAGCGAGAAGTGAGGGGGAGAGCGGTCGGATATTGCAGATGTGAGCATGTTGCGAGGGAACAGCGACCGATGAGAAGTGGGGGAGAGTGTCGAGTGAAGAATGCAGAACAGTTGTGCACGCTGTGAAGGGAGAGCGACCGAGGAGATGCGAGGTAGAGGGCAGCAGGTGGCCAAGTGAAAGTGTGCAGGTGGGTGAGCGAACGCACAGGGAGAGGGGCAGGGTCGGGTGGTTGGGCATGGGGACCACCTGGCTGACGTGGAGCGAGCAGTTGAGGGCGGCCAGGGCTGCCATGGTTTCGTTGCCCAGCTCGGCCACCAGCTCCTCGGCGGTCACCCACGCCAGCGCCACGTACTGCACGCCCCGCACCTGCCGCCGCACCATCTCCTTCACCACCACCGCCGAGATGTCCGCCATGGCCGACAGCACCACCGCCCTGGGCGCCCCCGCGCCGCCCGAGGAGGCGTCGCCGGCGCCGGGCGACGACGACGAGCGGAGCAGGGCGGCGATGGCGTCGGGGAGGATGGCGCGGTAGCGGGCCCTGTCCATGGAGACGAGGACGGGGAGGGGGACCATGTACTGCGACCACACGGCGGTGCCCAGGGAGGCCATGGCGTCGGCGAGGTAGCGCTGCGTGTAGAGCGGCAGCGACGACTCCTGGTACAGCAGCGCCGTCCGCTCCAGCGCCCGCCGGTCCCGCGCCAGGAACGCGATGATCGAGCTCAGCTCCTCCCCGGACCCCGCCCGGATGTTCGCCACGCTCGCCCGCCCCGCAGCCACCGCTGCCCCGCGCTCCCGCAGCTCCGCGCTGCTCGTCAGGCCCCCCAGGAACGGCACTGGCGCCCCGTCCGGCAGCCCCGCCGCCAGCGCCCCCAGCATCGCCACCACCGCCTCGGACGACGACGCCCCCACGCTCCCCGCCACCGCGAACGCCCCGTCCTCGCACACCAGCCGCCGCGTGTTCTGGGCCGCCAGCGTGTAGTTGTACCAGTCGTCCCGCGCCACCAGCCGGAACTGCAGCCGCATCGTCAGGTTCGCCTCCGCAAACGCCGCCTCCAGCCCGTCCGCTGCCGCCCGCCCGATGAACGTGTGCGGGCCCGTCAGCGGCGCCGACATTCCGACGAGCACCACGCTGCTGTTCTCCTGCACATCCGAGGCGCCCTTTTCCGTGCAGTACTGGGGCGCAGCGGCCGCGCAGCAGAGAAGGCCGAATGCGATAACGGCGTGGGCCGTTCCGGAACCGGTGGCCATGGCCGTGCGTGCGGTGCGCGCGAGGAGCTGCGAGGTGCTGGTGTGGCGGTTGTTACTGTGGGGGGCGCCCTGAGAGCGGAGGTTCCTTGCAGGTGGTGCGATGGCCGTTGTGGGGTACGGGTATGCTCTGGAAAAAAGATGTTGTGTGTGACAAAGGTGCAACGCTCTGAGCTCGCAATCATCGGCGCCGAACATCAACTTGATTCGTTCCTGAGGCAGAGGAAAAACGTCCGGAGACGAGCACGCGTGCGTGTTCGAAGCCTGCGATGCCTCAAGAGGCGCACACTGCGGGGGCTGCGTGTGGGTGGCTTCGCGAGCCTCTGCGCCATGCAGTTCACAGACCCCACACCCAGAAATTCCACTGCCGCTTATAAAGTGCAACGTCGCACAGACAGCCAGAAAACCGAAAAACGCGGCAAAGAGGGCATGGTGGTTGTGGTGCACGCTGAGGCGGTGGAGACTGCGTGGCATGAGTGTCTCTGCCCTAACGGATTCACGGGTTCTCCGTTACTAACGGCCGCCACGTATGTCAACCGATTATGGTAAACGCCGAAAGTGCGAGCATGAAGAGGCCCTCCAACATAGATGAAGTAGTGACTTGCATTTATGGATTAGGAGGATTGCAATACCGGACACACCCGGAGTCCTGGAAGGCACAATAATGATGACCAAATCGGGGCTTTTCTTTGATGAAAAACGCCGACCGAGGGGGTCGAACCCTCGACCACACGGTTAAGAGCCGTGCGCTCTACCGACTGAGCTAGGTCGGCTTCTCACACTGAAGACTTCTTATGAGCCCGACTCCAACGGCCTCCCGTCAGGATCCAGATTCATTTGCGGTATCTGTCCGCTTGATACGCTCCCTGAGGCAAACACGAAAAATGGGCGGGAAAAGGTCACAGAACCGTCGGCGCTCGTCCGCGGCGCCCACCGCGGCCGCCGACCTCTCGGACCTGGCGTCGTCGCTGCCCGTCGACGACACGTCATGCGACCGCCTCTGGCGCTCCGACTGCGACCCCCGGGCCGACGCCGACCTCTTCGACCAGTGCTCCCTGCCACGCCCCTCCTGCGTCGCCCTCCTCGCCTCCCTGCGTCAGGATGACGTCACCGACGCCGTCGACGGCGGCGACGCGGACAGTGGCGCGGTGGCGGCGCTCGAGGACGCGGGGGTCGCGCTGAGGAGCCTGTGCGCCGCGCTGTACGCCACCGCCGCGACGCCCGCGCGGCGCGGGGAGCACGCCGTCGCCGCCGCCGCCTGCTACGTCAAGGCGCGCAAGATACCCGGATCTTCTTTTCCTGTTTCCTGTTTTCCCCCTGCAGTTGATTTCTCCCCGTTTTTGTCGGCAGTTGCTGTCGCGTTGCTCTCGTAGCCCGTCGTGGGTTTGTCTGCACTTGTGCCTGCCGTGTCTGCGCTGTCGCTCACGCTCTGACCCGCTGGCCTCTGCCCCGCAGCTGCTCGCTGTCTCGGCGTCTCGCGACACGAGCGACGCCGCCCCCGCGCTCTTCCACTCGGGCTTCCTGGCGGCGTCGCTCTCTGCGATCAAGAGCCACAGCGCGTCGCCCGACGCCTGCGCCGCTTCCGCCAAGTCGTCCAAGTCGTCCAAGTCCAAGCGGGCCAAGAAGGCCGCCGACGACGACGACGGAGACGGCGAGGGCCCCGAGCAGGAGCCCGCAGAGGAGGAGGCCGGCGACGACGCCCCGCAGGACGCCACGGCAGAGACGGTGGCCGCCGCGCTGGCGAGCGTCGCGGACCTCGTCGGCGCCTTCTCGGCCGACTGGCTGCAGCGCGACGACGGCGCCGACGCCTGCGCGCAGATCGCCGACTGCCTGGCCTCCCTCGCGCAGCTGCGCCCGCCCTCGGCCTCGTCGCAGCCCTCTGCGGGGCGCGGGCGGAGGCGCCACGCGGCCGCCGACGCGCTGGCCCCGTGGGAGTCGGTCGCCGACCGCGCGTACGCGGCGCTCGCGAAGCTGCTCGCGCGGTCGCCCGCGGCGGCCAGGGACGCGCTGCGCGCCGTCGTGCCCTCGGTGCTGGGCACGTACGCGCAGGCGCTGCTCGTGCCGGTGCCGCAGGCGGTGGCGTCGACGTCGGCGATGGCCGCCGCGTTCGTCTCGTCGCTGGCGCGCGGCGAGCAGACGTCGGCGCACGTCGCCGTCGCCGTGCAGCACATGTGCGTCGGGGCCTCGGCGCTGCGCAAGGCCGAGTTCAGGCTGCAGGCCTCGGCGGCCGTCGCCTCGGTCCTCGCCGCGATGCACGACGACCGCTGCGTCGCGTTCCTCTCGTTCCTCGCCAAGCTCTCCCGCAACGCTTCTGTGCGCGTCTCCCGCGCGTCTTCGCACGCGTCTGCTGCGCGTTTCGCTCACGGCTCCTCGGCGCAGCCCGCGAGCAGGCTGTTCGCGTGCGAGCTCGCGGGGAAGCTGCTGCTCGAGCCGGTCAGGGAGCTGCCGCCCGAGGCGATGGTCTCGCTGGTCGAGACGGTGGCGCAGCGCTGCTCCGACAAGGTCGTCAGCGTCCGCGTCAAGGCCATCGCCGTCCTCTCGGCCGTCCTCGAGGAGGCCATGAGCTCCTCGGGCAGCCCCAAGCTCCGCGAAGGTGCGCCTGCGGGAGCTACAGTGCGGTCCCTTACGCACGCCGCCCCAACGCAGCGCTCGGGCAGCGGCTGCTGCAGGACGTGCTGGCGGGCGCGGACGACACGTCGTTCCTGTCGAAGCGCAAGGAGGACGACGAGGAGCCCTCGCAGCTGCACATCGTCGACATGCTGCTCAAGAGGGCCGCGGACCCCAAGAGCGCGCTCGTGAGGAAGGCGGCGGTGCAGGCGCTCGTGGCCCTCGAGCACCTCGTCGAGGAGCGCAGCAGGTCCGCGCGCGCCCCCGGCGAGGGTGAGGGCGAGGGTGACGCGCAGCAGCCGCCGCAGCAGAAGCTGCCCATCAGGGGCACTGTCTTCAAGCTACTCTCGCAGCACTGCGCCGACTGCTCGGTGCTCGTCAGGCGCCAGTGCCTGCAGTCGCTGACCAGAGTGCGCTCCTGCCCCGCCGGCTCGGCCCCGTGCTGCCGCTGCGGTGCTGACGTTGCGCCCGCGCAGATGGTCTCGGACGAGCGGCAGAAGGCGTCTGTGTCGGAGCTGTACGAGTGGGTGCAGGCGGCGCTGCCGATGACGCTGGACCTCGAGCAGACGGCGCAGGACCAGGCGGTCGACGCCATAGAGACGGTCATCCTCAACCCCATCGCCGCTCTGCACAAGCACGCCGGCCGCCCCTTCCCCCTCCGCGTCCCTCAGGCGCTGACACCGCAGGGGTGCAGGAGGCCGTGCGAGCTCACCGAGGAGAACGTGCCCGCGTGGTTCATCCTCGGCAGGATCGACGGGGAGCTGCAGCGCTGCCTGCAGCAGACCTGCGGCCAGCTGGCGGCCAAGAAGCGCGTCTCCAAGGACCTCGTCCGGGCCATGCAGGAGCGCGCGGCCACCGTGCCGCCCTCGACCAACAGGGGCGCCTGGTCGCTCTTTGCCGAGCTCGCCCCGTCGTTCTCGCAGCACCTCTCGGCCGACGCGATCCGCCAGTGCTGGGAGTCTGTCAAGGACTCGAAGCAGTTCGTCCAAGGTCCGTGCCGAGTCCCCGCTACGGGCTGGGGGGCTGCTGGGCTGCTGGGGGCCACTCGCTCACGTGCAGAGGGCGCGCAGAGAACGAGTACATCTACGTCAAGGTGCTGAGGGTCGTCTCGTGCGTCGGCAAGCAGCTCGGGGCGAACGAGAGGCGCGCGCTGGCGGCCGACATCAAGCAGAAGCTGCACTCGTTCGAGTACCCGCCGTCGGTCATCCAGGGCTTCGTCAAGGCCCTGACATCCGTGCGCGACACCTCTGCCCCCTCTGGCCCTCTGGTGTCGACTGAAGCGGGTCGGCGCGCAGCTCTCTGGCAACGACAGCGCGGGGGAGTGGCGGGACCTACTGGAGAGCTGCGACTCGGTGCTGAGCGAGTACACGTCGGCGCCGACGGCGCTCGAGCAGGAGCGCGAGGACGCGATGGGGTGGCGGCTGTTCACGCTGGGCGAGATCGCGGCGACGGTGCCCAAGTCGGTGCCCGAGCACCTGCAGACGGTCGTCCAGGCGCTGGTGGGCACCGAGCTGTGGTCGCCCGAGGCGGGGCGCAACGTCGTGGTGCCGCCGAGCGTGCGCGCGCACGCGTTCGTGGCGCTGGGGAAGCTCTGCCTCGAGAGCGAGCGGCTGGCCAAGAAGTGCGTCGCGCTCTTCTCGCGCGAGCTCGACACGGGCAGCAGCCCCGTGATCCGCAACAACGTGATGGTCGTCATGTGCGACTTCTGCATCCGCTACACGGGCATGGTCGAGAGCTGCGTGGGCAGCATGGCGCTGGCGCTGACGGACCAGTGCAAGCCCGTGCGCCAGCAGGCGCTCTTCCTGCTCTCGCGGCTGCTGCAGGAGAGCTACCTCAAGTGGAAGGGCCCGCTCTTCTTCTACTTCCTGCGCCTCTGCGTCGACGCGGACCCCGTGCTGGCGCTGCAGGCGCAGCACTGCCTGCTGAACCTGCTGCAGGGCAAGGAGTCGATCACGTTCTTCAACCACTTTGTCGAGGCCATGTTCCACCTCAACAACTACGCCGACCACCCCGCCTACAACCACTTTGGCGCCTTCCACCCGGGCGTCCCCCAGACAGCCCTCGCCTTCCAGTCCAGCCTCGTCGGCGGCGGCGACAAGCGGGCGTGAGTTCTTCCGCTGTCCTTTGTTGTTCCCGGGAACTCACGGCCCCCTCAATTGAATTCGTATTGCCGCTCAGCAAGAGGATGAAGATCTACGCGCTGATGCTCGGCAAGATGTCGGCCGAGCACAAGCTGATGATCGTGCAGAAGCTGACGCAGGAGGTGCTCGCCGAGGTCGTCGACGGCAACCTCCCGCTGCAGGCGGCGGCCAACGTCGTGCAGGACGCGTTCATGGTGCTCTGCTCCAAGGAGATCAAGGTCGCCAGCGCGCAGACCGAAGGCGACGAGGACGCGGCGGACCTCGCCACCCCCGACGAGCCCTCGCAGGCCTCCACCTCGCAGGCCGCCGCAGCAGCCGCGGCAGCCGCGGCCGCGGCCAAGAGCGCCCTGCTGAGCAAGATCGCCAAGAAGAACGTGGCCGAGAACGTCGTGCCGATCCTGATGAACCTCAAGCACCGCTTCGAGCGCGAGCACTCGCCGCTGCTGCGTAGCCTCGTGATGGTGCTCAAGGTGCTGATGCAGGACTACAAGAAGGAGATGCAGGACATCCTGGCGGCCAACAAGCAGCTCGCCGACGAGCTCGAGTACGACCTGCGCCAGCTCAAGGCCGGCGCGGCCCAGACCGTCGCTGCGGCGGCCCCGCATACGCCGGGCGCTGCCCCGCGGTCGCCGTTCGTGCGGCAGATGTTCACGCCCAAGACGACGTGCGCGCGGGCCGACGTGGCGAGGATGTCGGTCGCGCGCATCAAGACGCCGCTCAAGTCGGTCGCGCGGACGGCTGCGACGCCCAGGCGGGCCTCTCTGGCGCCCGCGGCTGCGGCGGCTGCGGGGACGCCGTTCAGGACCCCGGCGCGCACGCCGGGCGGCCGTAGGACGGGCGAGGGGGCGGAGGAGGCGGCGGAGACTGCGGGGCCTGACGTTACGCTGCCGTCGCCGTTCAGGGCGCCCAAGCCCAGGCAGTGGAACACGGGGGCTGTGCGGTACGAGGAGCCCGCGGCAGCAGAGGCGGGCGGCGAGGACGACGAGGAGCACGAGGGAGAGGCCGGCGCCAGGGCCGAGGGCGCCGTGAAGCAGGAGGCCGGGGGAGACGACGGGGAGCAGAGCCCCGAGCAGCGCAAGCCCCGCAGAGCCAAGCGCAGCGCAGCGGCCGAGAGCGACGCAGAGGCCGCGGAGGGGCAGGAGGAGCGCGACGGCAGCGACAAGGAGGAGGAGGGCGAGCAGCAGGAGGAAGAGGAGAGGCCCAAGAGGGCCACCAAGTCGCGCGGTGCCAAGCGCGGCGTCAAGCAGGAGGAGGAGGACGAGGAGGGCGAAGAGGGCGACGAGCCAGAGGCGGAGACGCCGCAGAAGCTGCGGGTCCGCGGTGTCAAGCGGGCAGCGAGCACTCCCAAGACCAAGGCGTCGCCCGTGGCAAAGCGCAAGCGTGGCAAGAAGGACAGCGACGGCGAGGGTGGAGACGACGACGACCCGTTCGAGTTCGCGCCCCGAAAGACGCGTGGGCGCGGGCGGCCAAGAGCACAGCGGAAGAGGTAGTTAAGGCAATTGAAATGCACACAAAACCCCGTGTTTTTTCTCCTGAATCGGTGGTGGCGCTGGCCACTCCTGCTTGGGCATCGCACAGTGCGAGTGGGACGGGGAAAGAGCAACAAGGCATCAGCAGACCTAGCGCTTCCGCTGCTGTGTCAGCCACCAGCGAGACCCCTTGTGGGAATAAAAAGGAGTGAAGACAGTGGTGCATAGCCTCCCGGCAGCGCACAGTGCAAATGGGACAGGAAACAGAGTGCAGAGTGCAGCAAACATCAGCAGACCTCGCGCCTCCGGTTTTGCGTTTCAAGCGACCTCCATGTGATGGAAATGAAATTCAGAGGAAGATTCGCAGAACAGTGAGGCAGCCGTCGGAAGAGCACCAGCACACGCCCGCCAGCTATGCGGCATTGATCGGCACGGCCAGCGTCCCCAGCGCTCGTACTCGCAATTTCCAGCCCCTTCCCTCACGCAGCGCTGCTGGGCGGGTGAGGAAGGAAAGGAAAATCGCCTGAAACACGGATTGTCCATCGGCGATACTACTTTTGGTCAAGGCGCTAATGTACGGTTTCTGCATCTTTGACGTCATCTGTGGACATACCAAATCACGCATCTCGGGCAACTTGTCTGAAGGATGCGTGTGCCGGCCTAGTGTTTGTTATTCACATCCCAGCCAGTGCTCTGAGGTGTGTGTGCCCAGAGAAACGTCAACCAGCGGAGCCTGGGAAATCTCCCGGATTTGTAACATAATCTCGCCCTGTGATCCTATTTTTGCTCGTCGGAACGTCCTGCGCCCTTCCGATGGACAGCGTCGCTCCTGACGAGCCGTCGCGGCGCACAGCCCTTGCCCTCGACCTCCTCGACGAGGACCCGCGCGGCGGCGCGCGTCTGTCGGAGAGCGTCCGAGAACTGCGTTGGGCACTGCGGTCCTCCGTTGGCTCGGGACGGGGCCCGTTCCTGCCGTCGCTGGTGGCCCTCTGGTGCCTCCTCCCGTGGCGCCCGAGCCTCCTCGAGGCCGACGAGTGGTCCCTCATCCACCGCGAGGCTCTGCGTCGCACCGTCGACGCCTCGGCCGCGGCCACGCGTTCGCTCTGCTCGTCGTTCTTCTCGCGGCCTCTGCGCGGCGTCGCCTGGCAGCTCGTCTCCGGCGCCGCGTCGATGTTCGTCGACGGCGACTTCCCCCGAGGCGAGTCGCTGCTCCGCGGCGCTGCCGTGTGCCCCGCAGCGCTGTTCGCCGTCGGGCTCTTCCGGCAGCTGGGGCTCTTCCTCTCGCGCGACCTCGTCGAGGCCGAGGCGCTGCACTCGGCCGCTGCGGCCCGCGGCCACGTGGGCGCCCGCGACAGCCTCGCGTTCCTCCACGCCGCGAGGGGCGACCGCGCAGGCGCCGCGCGACTGTGGGCCGAGGCGGCGGCGCTGGGCTACCCGCGGGCGCTGTTCAACTTGGGCGCCTGCCACTCGCGCGGCTTCGGCGTCGAGCGCGACGTCGCGCGGGCCCTCGAGCTGCTGCGCGCGGCCGTGTCGCTCGGCGACCAGAACGCCCCGGAGCTGCTGGCGTGGCTCTGCCCCCACGAGGTCGAGCTGCGCACGCGCGACGCCCTGCGGCTGCTCGACGCCGACGCCCGCGGGGGCTCGCAGCTCGACGAGTGCTCCCGCCAGCTGCGCCACGCGCTGGTGCTCTCGACAGAGGAGCGCGGGGGCACGCGCTTCCTGCCGGCCCTCGTGGCGTTCTGGTCCGTCGCGCAGTGGCGGCCGGAGCTCCTACGCGGCGAGACGAGCGATGTGTTCATGAGCGCTGTGCTCCGCGAGGTCGAGCGCGCGCCGCCAGAGGCCCGCGGGCGCGCCGCGCGCTTCTTCTGGGAGTCCAAGGACGACCCCGGCCGCGACGACAGCCCCGCCTGGGCGCTCGTGGAGGGCGTTCACCGCGTCGTCGCCAACCGCGAGGCCGAGAGCGGCGTCGCGTTGCTGGAGCGCGCGCGCGAGTGCCCGGCCGCGCTGTTCTTCCTCGGGCTCTTCCGCGAGGTCGAGGGCACGTGCGTGCGCAGGGACTACGCGCTCGCGGACCGCCTGCTGGCCTCGGCCGCCGAGCTGGGCCACGTCGGCGCGCTCGTGCGGCTCGCGTACCTGCGCAGGAAGCAGGGGCTGCCGGGCGCCGTGGAGCTCTGGCAGCGGGCGGCCGACCTCGGGCACCCCGTGGCGCTCTTCCACATCGGCGCGTGCCACGAGGCCGGCGACCAGCGCCCGCGCGACCCCGCGAGGGCCGCGCAGCACTACCGCGCGGCGTCGGACAAGGGCTACGCCGAGGCGACCAACAGCCTCGCGCTCTGCTTCTTCCACGGCGACGGTGTCGAGCGCGACGTGGCCCACGCGTTCCACCTCTGGCGCGCCGCCTCGCGCTCGGGCTGCGCCGCGGCGACGACGCACCTGGGCACGTGCTACCGCGACGGCGAGGGCGTGACCCGCGACCCCGCCGAGGCCGCCCGGCTCTTCCGCGAGGCCGCGGACCGCGGGGACGCCAACGCGCTCGTCCTGCTGGCCGAGTGCTACCAGGACGGCGCGGGCGTCGACAAGGACCCCGGGCGCGGCGTCCGGCTGCTGCGCGAGGCCGCGACGCTCGGCAGCGCCGACGCGCTGTTCCACCTGGCGCTCTCGTACGAGGACGGCAACGGCGTCTACCCGGACATCTACGAGGCCGTGCGGCTCTACCTCGAGGCCGCGGACCGCGGCCACCTCGACTCGCTCGTCAACCTCGCGCAGTGCTACAAGCGCGGCAGGGGCGTCGCCCGCGACCTCTGCGCTGCCGCCCGCTGCTACCGCCAGGCCGCGGAGCTCGGCGACACCGAGGCGCAGTACGAGCTCGGCAAGCTGCTGCGGGCCGGGGCTGAGGGCGTCGAGCGCGACTGCGAGCGTGCCGCGAGGCTCTTCGAGCAGTCGGCGGGCAGCGGCTACGCGCGGGCACGCGGGGCGCTGGGGCTCATGCGCCTGGAGGGCCAGGGCGTCGCCATGGACGCGCGGACCGCCCGCGAGCTGCTGGCCTCTGCTGTGCTGCACACGCGGGCCAACTCGGCCTACCGCCGGGCCCTCGACACGCTGCGGGCTGCGGAGCTGCAGCAGGGGCAGTAGAGGGAATGGGGGGAGGTGGAGCGACGGCGTCCCCGTGCCCTGAAGCTGATGAGAGGGCAACAGGAGCAGTGGGCCCCGTGTCAGCAGCGCAGCAAACACGATTCTGGTATTCTTCCGCTGTGTTTCAAAAGGGCGGGCATTTCGCCGTCAGATTGCCCTGGGGGGCGCACGCCAGGCACGCCGGGCGGCCTGCGCCCCCGCAGCGGCGCCTTGCAGCACGGGGGCGCGTGTGTGGGGGGTCGGATCATTGATGGCTGCGCTGATCGCAGGGCAGAAATGCCTGCGCTGTAAGTTATGTACAGGGCGTCGCCCCGGGATACGTTCTGCGGCCCTGCGGTGCGCATGGATCTCCGCGGGTCGCCCTGGGATGGGCCCTGGGACCGGCGGCCACGTTCCTGGGCGACGGGGCACCGAGGGGGTGGCCGAACAACGAGTTGGGGTGCAGTAGTGCACGTTTTCGTTCTGTTTGCTTGTTGGCGCCGGTGTGGGCGGGTTTCGTTTGTGGGAGACCAGGGCGCAGGCACGCCGGGCGGCCGGGGCACACGCGAGCACCGGCGGCCACGAATGGGGAGCAGACATCAGTGCACCTCCATCGGGCGCGGTTTTTTCGCGCTAGCTTTGCGACGGGCTCGAGTTCTTCCAACAGGAGCGGTCATCAGTACCGTTTTCCTCACTCGGCTCGTGCCCCTGCCGTGTCCACGCCGCTCTCTCCCTCGCGCCCCTCGGCCCCTCCGCGCGGGCCGACGTGCGATTCCCGTCCCGCGCCCCCTGTGCCCGCAGAGCACCGAGGCAGCCCGCCCCATAGAACAAACCACATTTCCGCTTGTGGTTACGCGCCCCTGGGCGATGCGCAACGCCCGTTCATCAAAACGCCTGTTCCACCCGCTGGCCGGATCCTCCGGGGCCTGCCTGCCCCCGGGCCCACCGCGGGGGGCGCGAGCGGGGGTCGGTGTTGGGCCGTTCCCGGGCCGCCGTGTCCCTCTGCGCTGCAGCGGGTGGAGCTCCTGGGTTTTTCTCGTGATGCGGTTTTTTTCCAGAGGGCCTTTGCTGGCGGGGCTAAAAAGGAACCGATGGCGTTTCGCGGCCCGTTGGGGCCCGTCAGCGTGTTGCAGCCGACGGGCGCAGGCGGGCACGTGCTCGCGGGGTGTGGCCAAGACGTATCCCCCCTTGCGAAACCCGGTGGTGGTGACGTGTCCGTTTTTCCCTTCGGTTATAAAAGTATCTCTCTTTGCGTTTCACAAAACAAAACAACACAATGTCTGTGACTGTGCGTCTCTTTTTGTTTTTACTACCCCTCAACTCTGTTCAAGGGGAGCGTGAACTGATTATGGACGTGCTTGTATGGCGGCGGTTTTTTCTCCGTGGGTGTTGGCGGGTCTGCAGCAGATGGCGCGGCAGCACTACGAGGCCCTCGTAGAGGTCAACTACGGGCCACTGATGACCATCGCCGAGACGGCCCCGGCGCCCGTCTACGCGCGGCGCTGGTGCGTCGACGACATGAAGAAGGGGTTCTTCGTGGAGCTCAAGGGCGTGCAGGGCTGGTGGCTCGTCTACGACAGGCAGCACAGGTGCGCACGAATGCGAGAAAAACTCATTAAAAAACGCACCACACGCAATTTTTCCCCAGTGGAAAACCGCGCAGCAGAAGTGCGAAAGCAGAGCACATCTCTGCCCGCTCCGTGCTTGTTTCGTGCATTCCTCATCCGCTTTTTCCTCACCGCTTCTTCTTTGTAAAAGTGCCCCACACACGTTTCTTCCCCCCCCCGTCTCTTATACGCCGCGCGTGCACAGCACAGAGACACACGCACACGCACCTGTGCACATCTCATGCCTGACCTTCCGGGGTGTTGGCCAAACTGGAGCGCAGGTCCAGGCGGAACGGAGGCGAGCTGTTCACGCTGCAGCGCTTCGTCAGGATTAACGGAGTGCTGCACCCTACGTGCGCATCCCCCCCTCCGCTTTTTCCACCGTTTCTCCTCGGTTTTCCTGCCCTTTGAAATCGTGGCTTGCGGGTGTGCGGGGTTGTGTGGTGGTGGAACTCGCTGAAAGATGGCGGAAATGTCCCGCGCACCCCTGTCACGCGGTGCCTGGCTTCTTTTTTGCGCCTCTGGGTTGTCTGTGCCCCTTACATCGGCTGGCCCGCCCATTCGTGCCACCCCAGCAACCTCTGGAACACGGCCGCCAGCATCAAGGACACGTGGGACGGCGCCCCGAGGCCTGTCGTGTGGGGTGCGCACTGCATTACCCCCACCGGGTGTGGGTTTTTTCATGGCCTCGTCTGGATACCGTTTCCTAACGCCCCGTTTTTCGTTTTCTTCCCTCTTTTAATCCGAGGGGCCGTTTTCCTGTAAGTCCTCCGGCCCCTCTCTCTCCCCGTGCGCCTCTGCACCTCCGAATTGGTGACTCGCCCCACCAGCGCGTCCGTTTTTCCGCCCGAGATCACCGCACCTGACGGCCCCCACGCCGTGTGCTGTGCTGTGTTGTGCTCTCTGCTGCTGTCCAGCTGACAGCGTGCGGATGGACCAGCCGCTGTTCTTCGACCCGACGACAAAGAAGATCGCGGACGCCTCGCAGCTGCTCGACACGCCCAGCGCCGCAGAGCAGTTCTACAACCCCGCCGCCAAGCGCTACCGGACGCCGGCGGAACTGGTCTGGGAGGACGCCACCGTGCACCTGACGAGCCACCTCAAGAGCGAGTCGCGGGGCGCCAGCTCCAAGAGCCGCCTCAGCGCCCTCGCTGCCCGCTCGCTCTCCTCCTCCTCGGCCTCGTCCGACGCAGAGGCCGACGACGACGACGACGACGACGACGAGTGCGAGCCGCGCCCCAGGTCCTCGCCCAGGCCCTCGGCCGCTGCGCTGGAGCTCATCCCCAGCAGCCCTGTGAGAAGAGATTTTCCCCTCCGCCATCGCTTGATTCTTTTTCCGGGCTGGCGCTCAATTCCGAACCCAACCCCCGAAACCAAAACGAAAACAGAGCGGACACAGGGGCGGCGAGAGCCCCTACGACGCGTTCCAGAGGTTCAAGGGCGTGGGGGACGTGCTGTCGCTGTCGATCCGCGACGCGCTCGAGTCGCTGATGGCCGCGGGCAGCGCAAGCGTGTCGGACGAGGACAGGCAGATATTCCGCTCCATCTCGATGGCCCTGCGCTACTTTGCCCGCCTCTGCCGCTCCGAGGCCGACGTGCCCGAGAGCGTCGACGAGTGGATCAACAAGCTGATACACCACGGGCCCCCGGCGGTCACGCGGTGCTTCACGCTGCTCAAGAAGCAGCTCGGATGGCCGCAGCCCAAGTTCCTGCTGCTCCTGCAGGTCACCGACCGCCTCATCGACCGCGCCTTCTGCTCCGCGCTGGCCCCCACCGAGGCCACGCTCTCGCAGTGCGAGGCCTGCGCCATGATGATGGAGGCCATCGCCAACGGCGCCTGGTCGTAGAGGACTCTGGCGTCGGGGGCGTTCCACGGATTGGGAGCCCGTCTCCGATCTCCGGCAGCGCAGTCCGCGAGGGGCGGCACAGCGGCCCTCCCGCCTCCGTTTTCCCCCTGGCGCCTCCCCTTCAGCAACCCCAAGGGAGAGGAGGCAGGGGGGCAGGAGGGAGGCCGCGTCCGCCCCTCCGGACTGCTTTTAGTTTAGTTTCAGGTGGTTCAGAGAGCCCCGGTTTAGTGTAGATTCCAACCCTAACTTAAAGCCCACCCACAAACGTTCAGCGGTTCGAATTACTCGGACAGGCAAGAACAACAACGAGCGGGTTTATTTTCCCATGGACATTCTGCAGCGTGGTTTCGAATTCGGACCCGAATTCGACTTAGAATTTTGGCTGTGCGTCTTAGAGTGCGAAGTTGAGGGCAACTCCGCGAAAGAGCTCGACGCCGCCCGCGGCCCTGCTGCACGCAGCGAGCAGCGCGTCGTGCCAGAGCAGCACAGCGGCCGAGGCGACGGCCGTGAGCGCAGTCGCGAGGACCGCGAGGACCGCCGAGGCGCCGGGGCCGGCGAGCACGACGTCGGCGGCCGCGGAGACGCAGAGCGACGCCGAGCCCGCGCAGACGACGAGCAGCGCCAGGCCGACCTCGCGGCGCCGCAGCAGCTCCAGGACGCAGAGCACGGGCACCGCCAGCACGCCCGCGAGCGCCGGGGAGGCCGCGAACGCTGCCAGCGAGGCGGCGAGGCCCACGGCCGCGAGCGACGCCGTCGCCAAGTCCCCGCGGGCCGCGAGGCTCCGCGTGCACTCGGCAAACGACCCCAACGCCACCCCCGACGCCAGCTCCGCGATCCTGCGCGCGCAGGGTGAGGCGCGCAATCGAGGGGAGGTCATTCCCGCACATCCCCGTGTCGCCCCCTGTTTTTTAATGTTTGGTTTTGCTTTCCCGGCTGTTTCGCAGCGCACGTTGGGGAGGTTTATTCGTTTTCGTTCCGGCGCGCAAATAATATCCAGCAATCTGACCCGATTCGGTTTGCTTGACGGTTGTGCATCATCGTCGCGTTGGGGGGGCACAACATGGACCCGCTCCCTCGCCACTGCGTGATCCGGGTGCCCCCCTCTCCCTGGCCCCGCGCCCCCCACGCGCCCCGCCCCTGACTGCTGTGCCTGTGCGTGGCCCTCTCCCCAGGTGCTGTCGTTCCTGAGCCCCCGCGACCTGTGCGCCGTCGCCCGCTGCTCGCGTGCCCTCCGCGCCCTCGCCTACGACGCCTCGCTCTGGTGCCCCCCCTGCCCCCCTGCTGGGTTCCCTGCTGACGTGCCCCTGCTGCACCCGCCCAGGGAGCGCGTGGCGTGCATGGGGGAGTGCGCGGTGTCGCCGTCTGTGCGGCAGCGCGTCTTTGCGGGCGTCGTGGGCTGGCGCGAGGCCTACGTCCTCAAGCGTGAGTCACACAGCTCACACACCAGCCGCATCGCACAGCACACGGCACACGGCACATGCACACGCCCTCGACAGCACGGCACATCACGCGAGCCGTGGCCTGCGCACGCACATAGCAGCAGCAGCAGCCAACACCACGGCTGCGGAGAACGCGGCGTACAGCACACAGCGCACAGCACACAACACACAACACACAGGAGCGCAGGCCTTCTCCTTCGCCACACAGCGCAACAGCGCAGCAGCACAGCACTCCACACAAGCCCACCAGCCGAGGCCTCTGTGCGCCCCCGTGCTCACACGAGCCGAGGCCTGCGCACGCACAGGGAGCAGCAGCAACACACGGCTGCTGAGGAGCACACACAGCACAGCACACAGCACACAGCAGACGCCACAGAGCGCGGCATTGGCACCCCACACGGGCCGTGGCCTCTGTGCGCCCTCGTGCGCAGACAGGGGCGGCAGCAGCAGCGACACAGACACACAGCACCACGCCCACCACGCCCACCCCTGACCGCCCCGTCGCAGAGCTCTCGGACGCCGCCGACAGGCTCTACTCGTGCGAGCGCGACGCCTCCTACGAGTGCGACTGCGCGCTGCTGTTCCGCCAGGTCGCGGTGAGCTTCCTGCCTCTGCTGGCGCCGCCTGGCGAGCCCGCACGTCCTGACACAGCGAGGGGGCCTTCCCCTTCCCTTTCTCCCCTTCCCTTGCTCTTCCCTCCCGTTTGCGATGCAGAACTACTTCGCGGCGAGCAGGAGCGACGTCAAGGAGTTCCACAGGCACCTCAGGCTCTTTGCCGACTACCAGACGAGGCTCGGGGCCTTTGCCGAGGCCGGCGCCTGCGCGCTGCTCATGTCCGAGGACTACGAGTGGCAGGACGGCTCCAAGAAGGTACGGCAAATATCTTCTCCGATGAAATATCTTCCCACCCCTTCCCTGTCAGTGTTGCTGACAGCGCCCCCCGGCTGCCAGGAGGAGCTGCTCAAGGAGGCCGTCGTGCTCTACGAGAAGGCGCAGCACTGGGAGAAGGCCATGGAGATCGCCGAGGGCGTCTCCGAGAGCCTCAAGCAGCAGACGACGACGGGCGCAGACGCGGCGCTCCTGCAGGCGCGCAAGTCGTTCATCGCGGGCCTCCTCGAGACCCTCCCCGGCAACATCGCCTCCTCGGACAACAGGCTCCTCGAGCAGTACTTCTACGTCGGTGCTGCCGCAGCTCCCCTTCCTGCCCTCTACGTTTTTCAGGGGAATTTTGTAGTCTCACGCCGGGAATCAATTGAATTGTTCGCGCCGGTTTCGGTTCTCGCAGAGTTTCTGGGCGCCGAGTTCGGGGCGCTCGACGGGACGCAGTACGTGGTGCGCGGGGGGCCGTGCCAGCCCGTCCGGGACTTCTGCTCGCTGCTGCGCAAGAGGTGGCCGGAAGCGCAGGTGACGCACAGCTTCACAGACACGAGCAGCGGCAGCAGCGCACACAGTGGCAGCGCAGGCGGCACAGACGACCAGCAGCAGCAGGCGCCCAAGATACGCGTGCACACGTGCAAGCCCATCAAGCTGAGCGTCAACTTCGCGGCCAAGATCGGGTTCCCGCCCGAGCGGCCGCACAGGAACCCCCGGCTGATGTCGCCCAAGTCCAAGGTCTACTACGACAGCGTCGACAACAACGTCTTCCTCTACACGCGGCCCTTCACCAAGAACGAGGAGAGCGAGGCCGCGGGCCAGAGCCAGTTCGCGCGGCTGTGGATCATGCACCACTACCTGCTGACAGCCGAGAGCCTGCCGGCCACGCACAGGTGGACGCCCGTCCGCAAGGTCGGCTTTGTCGAGAAGCCCCCCATCGAGAACGCCTGCGACGCGGTCGAGTCCAAGGCCTCGGACGTCGAGGAGCTCCTCACGTCGATGCGCTTCGACAAGGCCATCGGCCAGCAGAAGCACAGCACCCTCTCCATGCTCATCAGCGGTTAGCCACTGCCCCCCCCCCTCTCCCTTCTCCCGCGGGCGGGGACACTGAGCTCTCGCGCATGCGCAGGCGTGCTGGACGCGGCGGTGAGCGGGGGCATTCAGCACTACCTGGTCGCTTTCCTCAGCGAGAAGTTCCTGGCCGCCGAGAAGGACAAGGCGCTGATGGTGCTGCGCCTCAAGGAGGCCATCACGCGCCTCTCCGAGTGCATGGCCATCGCCGTGGCCTTCCACAAGGAGATCATCCCCGAGAAGATGCAACCCTTCCACCAGAAGCTCGAAGGCACGCGGCCCGCCTCCCCAGCCCTCTGCGCTTCCCCCTCTGAGCTCCCGCCCTCGCCGGGCTGCCGCAGCGTGCCTGGAGAAGTGGAAGGAGCAGATCACCGAGGTGTTTGCGGCCGTGTCGGGTCCGCTGGACGAGGCGGTCGCGGAGCTGGGGCCGAGGGGTGTGCTGGCCGAGGACGTCATGACGAGGAGATGGCAGCGGGCCAGCGGCGTGGACACGATCGTGGGCCGCCTGGAGGAGGGCAAGATGGGCCGGCTGTTCCGCAACAGCACCGGCGTGCGCGGGGGGCTCATACACGTGCGCTCTGCCGAGCAGCTGCTGTCGCCGGCCCTGAGGCCCCGCAGGCAGACGCTGCGCCGCCAGCTGACGATGTACCTCGTCGAGGACGCCGCCAAGGTCCTGCGCGAGAAGCTCCAGCAGATGGCCGAGGAGGACGACAGCAGCAGCAGCAGCGGGGGCGACGACGACAACAGCGACGGCGCGGCCGCGTGCAGCCCGTCGGGGTCGCTCGTGTATCCCGAGGACGTCGTGCTGGCGCGCAAAGCCAAGGGGCCGGTGGCGGACACGCCCGTCGTCATCGGGTCGGCGTCGATGCGCGGGCGGTCTGTGTCGCACCCGTCGCCGCGGACGCACGGCCCGACGAGCAGCAGCAGCAGCGGGTCGCCGTCGCCGCAGGTCGCGCAGCTCCCGCGCCCGCAGACCCGGCAGCCCGTCGAGATCGAGCTGCTCGCCATGCGGTCCCCGGGCAGCAAGCAGGCCCCGCCCCCGCTAACCCCTCTCAGCGGCCCGGACGACGCCGGCGGGCAGCAGCAGCAGCAGCAGCAACAACAGCAGCAGCAGCGGTGGCACCCAGCGCAGTGACCGCCACTTTGGCCTTCGCCACTTTGTTTTTTCTTCCTCTCTCACGACAACGCAACGCTCGCTCGCCACCACCAACGGAACGGAAAGGAAAGCTTCGCCATCCGCCTGCGCCCCCGGTGCGCACGCATGCGTCGGCGAAAGCACCACCAGCACTTCTCCCCCGCCGGGTAACACAAAGGTGCTAACACATCGGTTGTTTTGCGTATTGCGGCCTGCGCCCAGAAACACAACGCAGCAGCCTCTGCTCCTTCTGTGTCTCTGCCTCAAAGGGCGGTATGTCGGGGATGGAGATGCCGGCCTTGGTGCAGCCCTCGGCGTCGTACTGCGTCGGGGGGCAGTCGATGAGCTCGGGCGCCGCTCGCGACGCCCTGGGCGGCCTGCCGACGCACATGCGGACCTCGGAGAGCGCGTGGGGGTCCGCGGCGTCGCAGTGCAGCCGCATGCGCCTGCCCGTGAGCTTCTCGAGCGCCGGGAGGACCTCTGTGAGCGGCTGGTAGAGCGTCGTGCCGGGCTTGAGGCCCGCGTCGGTCAGCGCCCCGAGGAGGTCCCACCTCCTGCGCAGGTACAGCGCCGCCTCGAGGTAGTCGCGCAGGCCGCCGCCCCCCGAGTACGCCGACGCCGTGGCGCACGAGCCGTGCTTGTCGAACTCGTACTGCACGAACAGGCACTTCTTGAGGGCCGGCCAGTGCCTGAGAGCGGTGCCCGGCAGCGCAGCAAAGTTGGATCGCCCCACCGGAACAGGTAAGCAAAACGGAAGTCCGGCAGAGCATAGCATGCGAGCAGCGGGCGCACGTGTTGAGGTCGCGGCGCAGGGCTGCGTCCGAGTTGATGAGGTTCGTCAGGTCGTCGTTGTCGAACTCTGTCTGGCAGCACGAGGGGTACCTGCACCGAGGGAGGGAGGGGGGCAGCTCGTGAGCGACACGGTGCCCACACCCGGCCAGCCCTGCTCTGCAGCAGTGCAGCAGCATAACCGAGTCGCTGGGCCTCAGGGGGCGCAGCGCACGCGGAGCCGTCGTAGTTGGGCCAGAGGCCGTGGATCGTGAAGTCCCGGGGGACCTGCACGCCCTGGGGGTGCCGGCAGCAGCCGTCGGCACAGAAGACACCGGGCCAAGTGACAGTGAAGCTGTGAGAGAGGGCAGTTAGAAGCCACGCGGCAGCAGCGGGGACAGAGGGCAGCACATCATGTAGGACCAGTCCGTCTGGTTGGTGTACGTGCAGTCCGCGTCCATGTTGCCGTACGTGCAGGCCACAGCGGCGCCCAAGAGGGCCGCAAGGACCACAAGAGACGATCTCATGTCGGTGTCGACCCCTCCGGCACTCTTCGCACTGTCGAGAGAAATATCCGGTGCCCGGGAGCGAATCTCAAGGTGAGCGAACAGCCGTCATTCGCAGCAGCACGGTGAGCAGGAGGGCTTCGCGAGAACGAAAGGGGAGTACTCGGGTGGTCGGATGACGGGACTCTGAGTCGCTTTGGCGACTGAATTTAGAGGGGAGCTCGCGTGTGCGAATCGCGGGGGTCAACAGACCGGTCCTCAGCGCAGTTCAGGCAGGCGGGGGCTGCTACCCGATCAATACCGTTCATCTCGTCAGAATCCACAACACAAACCACAGATCCTCCCAAAGATATTTGCGTTGAACACAGGAAAACCAACAAACACACGCGCCGAGAAGCGCTCAACACAACAACGACAGCAGCGACAGCAATGGCGACGACCCGCTTCGGCGACCTCGAGACGCTCGCGCTGCGCCACTCCAGCAGCTCCACGTGCGTCGTGGCCCTGCAGGGCGCCCACGTCCTCAGCTTCACCGACTCGCACGGCCGCGAGCTCCTCTTCCTCAGCTCCCGCGCCGTCTACGCCGTGCGCCGACACCAGATTTCGTTATGACGTCATAAGTAAAACGGTACCCGTTTTGACGCCGCGCAGAAGGGCAAGGCGATCCGCGGAGGCATACCCGTGGTGTTCCCGCACTTTGGGCCCTGGGGGAAGCTGCCCCAGCACGGCTTCGCCCGCACGTCGCTCTGGCGCGTCTCGGCGGCCCCCAGCGAGTCTGCCGGCGTCGTCACGGCGGCGCTGGCGCTGGGCGACAGCGAGGCTACGAGGGCGCTGTGGCCGCACGCGTTTGAGCTGTCGCTGAGGCTCGAGCTCGGGGCCGACCGCCTGCAGGTGGAGCTCAGCTGCCGCAACACGGGCGCCGAGCAGTTCGACTTCACGTGCGCGCTGCACACGTACTTCTGCGTCGCGGACGCGCGCAGGGCGGCCGTGAGGGGCCTGCGTGGGCTGAGGTACGCGCAGAGGCCCGAGGGCGAGGGCACCGGCGCCGAGGAGACCACGTTCGCCGGCCCGTTCGACCGCACGTACTTCGGGGCCCCGCCGTCGCTCACCATCGCGTCCGGCGACGGCACGTCGGTCGCCGTCGCGTCTCGCTCGTTCACCGACGCCGTCGTGTGGAACCCGTGCGCCGAGGGTGTACGCGCCGTCGCCACGCCACCGATTCCACCGCGTTTGGCCGGGCTGACGCTTGTGGCTCTGTGTGCGCAGGCGGCGAAGATGGCGGACATGGGCCCGGACGACTGGCAGAGGTTCGTGTGCGTCGAGGCGGCTGTCGTGAAGGACCCCGTGGTGCTGGGCCCCGGCATGACGTGGTCTGGGTCGCAGTCGTTCGGCGTGAGCGACGCGCCCCACGCCCGCCTCTGATTGCGCTCTGCCACTCGAGGCTCGCGCAGCAGGAGCAGGAGCAGCAGCTTCCCTCCTCGGTTGTCAGTTGTCAGCCCTCCCAACTGCCACCACCCGCCCCCGAATGTAACGCCCGTTGACCGTTGTCAACGCCTTCCTCTCTAGCAACGCAGCTCTGCCGCAGGCCGCAGAAGCCGAAAGCACTGGCTCGGACGTGCGACCTCTTGCTGATCCTCGTAAACCCTCGTGGTGTCGCACCAACGTGCGAGGACTCCGCCGGGGCAGCAGGGACCCAGTGTCCAGGGTGGGGGCGATGTGGGGGTGGCCGTTACGAATTCCCCTGAGGCACCCCGCACCGCCAGAAGCAGCAGTGGCTTGACGTTAGTCCATTGCACCAACGTTGGACTTGTCGGTTACGCGAAATCTAGAGCAATCAAAACCGGCTACAGAGCCGGTTGTAGCATCATTCGTCTCTCAGCCTGCAACAAGTACAGGGCAGTTACAAAACGACAAGATGAAGAGCCTCCTGCTCGCTCTGTTCTTCGTGGCCTGCGCCTGCGCCATCAGCACCGAGTGCCAGTCGGCCATCAACGTACTCAGTTTTTGCTCGCTCCCTTCGGCACCTTAGCTCCGTTGTTGCACCTGTGCTGAGCCGTTCCCCCGTCGCAGAACGCAACGGCGCTGGCGAGGAAGTGTCGGAACGCGACGATGCCGGACCACGGCGGACGGGACCGCAGGCCCCCGCCCTTCTGCAACAGTTCGTCCGAGTGCAGCCCCGACCAGTTCGACGCCGTCATCGGTCAGGTCAAGACGGCGTGCAAGGGCAAGGTCCCCACGGCCATCAGGGGCTCGCTCTCGCAATTCTCGGGCGGCAGCAGGGCGCGGTGCGCGCACGACGACAAGGGGGACGCGTGCATGGAGGTGTTCCGTGGCCTCGTGGACATCGTGCACAACTTGACGGCGGGGACCCTCACCGAGGCGCAGGCGACGGCGCTGCTGGACACCGACTGCCAGTCCGAGTGCCTGAGCAAGAGGATCCAGGGCGCGGGGCTGATGACGGGGTTCCCGCGCGGGCCTGAGATCGCCATGGGCATCCATGGGCTGGCGTGCAGCAAGGACAGCGAGGGCAACTACTGCCTGATCGAGTTTGTGAAGCTGGACAAGCTGATCCGCGACGAGGACAAGGACGCAGCCACCATCGCCAAGAAGGTCTGCTCGGCCTGCCTGCGCAACGTCAGCGGCAGGCTCGGCAGGATAGGGCTCCCCTCGCACGTGCCGCGCTTCACGCAGGTCTGCGACGGCGGCATGGACGACGGCAGCGACCGCAGCGAGCGCGAGGACCACCACAGGCACAACAGGTCGTGCATGCATGACGCTCTGGACATGGGCGACGCAACGGGCCTCTTCCGCAGGTGCGACCCGCGCGGCAGGCACTTCAACAGGTCCGACTGCATCGACAACCTCCACAACTTCTCCGACCACGCTGGCTGCTGCTCGCGCCAGGCGCTGCCCTTCATCCCCGACGGCGGCGCCGACATCCCCGACTTTGGCTTCAACATCACCGAGGAGATGGGCCGCCATATGCCTCCGCCCTGCACCCGCGACGCTGGCGACAAGGTCTTCAAGGCTGTTGTCCGCCTCGCCGTCGCCAACGCCGACTGGGACGCGCTGCAGGCCTCGTGGGCCTCGCTGGCCTCGAACGTGACCTCTGAGGTCGCCGTCGTTGTCCAAGCCGAGTCGTCCGACGCCATCGCGACGCGCCTGGACGCGGTGGCCCACGAGATCGTCGTCGAGTTCCTGCCGACGGGCACCACGTACACCGCGCAGAGTGTGGTCAGCGCTGTGACTGCAGCGTTGACTGCTGGGACCGCGCAGCTGTCGACGATCAACACGGCGGACCTGGTCCTCGACCCCACCACTGACGTCACCGTGTCCGGAGCCACTGCTTCGCTGGAGCTCGTCTCCGAGCCCGAGAACGCCATCGGGGCCTGTGGCATCGCCGCTGGCCTGCTGGCTGCCGCTGTGGCACTGAGTGCATGAGCTCTTCCAATGAGTCGTGAAACGTGCCGCTCCGTGTCATCTGTCTGTGTCGCATACAAAACAAAAACTCAACCAAATAAGACACGGCGTGATCGTTCTGAGCATCAACCTGCCGGTGTTAAGAGAGTGAACGCTGTGACATGGCGAAGCAGAAGAGGTGCCTCCATCCCGCCGTGGTCACTCCCTTTGATTGCCAGAGACATTAGTAATCATAGGGAATCTGAAAGGACTGATCAGAAAAGGACCGAAACACTGCCACGTACTCATACTGTTGACCGTCCCCATACCAATGAACGGAAGCGCAATACAACGAACAAGAAACTCAGCTTCTCGTTTTACATATTCGGGCCATTTTCCAGCCCGGAAGACTGTTTTTTGGACAGGCAACGGATATACGACACGCAAAGAAGTCTGGCAATGTCAGTCGTCACTGACTGCTAAACGCGGGTTGTTGAGTTACCTGGCGGAGCCCCTTTCGTTTGATGATCCTCTTGGATAATTTGCTCATTTCCCCCTGTCCTCCGATTGATTCAATCCTTCGAGTACGGTCCAAATAGAATCAGATAACCAGAAAGCAATCCTGAAAACCGAAGGAATTCCGTCGAAAGCTTGGCAAAATTCAAGCTAGGAGACCGCTCGCGAGCCTGCTGATCTGTGTACGCTGCAGAATTGCGAAGCAACAACAAACACAGCGAGATAGGTCGTGACAGAAGAGGCCCCTTCGCCCCCTGCAAGGCATAGGCAGTCTCACCAAGCTTCACTTTTCTCCAGGGTCATTTATTATCCCGCTGACCAGGCGCAAGAGGGATGCAGCACACAGGCCCAGGAGGGCTGGTTCATGCCTGCGAAAATGAAGATGTTGCCTTCTTTTTTCCTCGGGTGTGACCGATGAAAATGAGAGAGCCTCAAGCTGATGAAATAGGCACACGACCACCATCTTTTCAGTGTCGGTTCCCCTTTCTGGGGCACTTCGAATGTCTCGTGAATATCATCGGAACTCTTCAGCGAGGAGTCTGAGCCTCTGTCTCCCTCAGCCCTTCAAGGATACCCCTGATGTCCATTATCGCCAGTCACCCACTTATCGGTACCAGTGTGGTACTGGCGTTGTTCCTGATACCCAACTCACCCTTTTCAGCCACTTGGGGCCTGCGAGTGCATACGCCGCATACTTGCCCCCACTCACATGACATTTGATGCCCCCACCAGACGACAATTCCACTGTACTATACAAGTACAACATCTGAAGCCCGGTCATAGCGCCCCACCTTTATCAACAGACCCAGCCACCCTTTCGTTCTTCGAGCAAACAGGAGTGCGAGTTTTCGTGGTCACCACCCAGCCGACACCCGCCCTGAGGGGATTATGTGGGGGCATTGTGGGGGTGACAGTTGAGGGTTCCTGTGTGGGACCCCACATGAACCCCGAAGTAGCAACTACTTGGCGTTATGCACTAACGGCGCTGGCGGTTACTGAAATCTGGAGCAATCAAAACCGGCTGCAGAGGGCTGCTCTGACATCATTCGCCTCTCAGTGAGCAACCACAACAAACCCTCCTAAGCTGAGAAGATGAAGAGCCTCCTTCTCGCCCTACTCCTCGTGGCCGGCGCCTGCGCTCTCAGCACCGAGTGCCAGGCAGCCGTCAACGTACCCGCTGTCCATAGTCGTTTCATCTCTGCTAAGGTCGTTGCAAAACTGGCAGAACGCGTCGGCGCTGGCGAGTCAGTGTTTGAACGTGACGGCGATCGGGGGCGATGGAGGACCGGACCGCAGGCCCCCGCCTTTCTGCAACAGCTCGTCCGAGTGCAGCCCCGACCAGTTCGACGCCGTCATCGGTCAGGTCAAGACGGCATGCGGGGGCAAGGTCCCCGCGGCCATCAGGGGCTCGCTCTCGCACTTCTCGGGCGGAGGCAAGGCGCGGTGCGCGCATGACGACAAGGGGGACGCGTGCATGGAGGTGTTCCGTGGCCTCGTGGACATCGTGCACAACCTGACGGCGGGGACCCTCACCGAGGCGCAGGCGACGGCGCTGCTGGACACCGACTGCCAGTCCGAGTGCCTGAGCAAGAAGATCCAGGGCATGTCGCTAGTGACGGGGTTCCCGCACGGGCCTGAGATCGCCATGGGCATCCATGGGCTGGCGTGCAGCAAGGACAGCGAGGGCAACTACTGCCTGATCGAGTTTGTGAAGCTGGACAAGCTGATCCGCGACGAGGACAAGGACGCCTCCACCATCGCCAAGAAGGTCTGCTCGGCCTGCCTGCGCAACGTCAGCGGCAGGCTCGGCAGCATCGGGCTCCCCGCGCACGTTCCCCGCTTCACGCAGGTATGTGAAGACGGCAGCAACCACAGCGAGGGCGAGGACCGCGGGCAGAACAGGTCGTGCATGCATGACGCTCTGGACATGGGCGACGCAACGGGCCTCTTCCGCAGGTGCGACCCGCGCGGCAGGCACTTCAACAGGTCCGACTGCATCGACAACCTCCACAACTTCTCCGACCACGCTGGCTGCTGCTCGCGCCAGGCGCTGCCCTTCATCCCCGACGGCGGCGCCGACATCCCCGACTTTGGCTTCAACATCACCGAGGAGATGGGCCGCCACATGCCTCCGCCCTGCACCCGCGACGCCGGCGACAAGGTCTTCAAGGCTGTTGTCCGCCTCGCCGTCGCCAACGCCGACTGGGACGCGCTGCAGGCCTCGTGGGCCTCGCTGGCCTCGAACGTGACCTCTGAGGTCGCCGTCGTTGTCCACGCCGAGTCGTCCGACGCCATCGCGACGCGCCTGGACGCGGTGGCCCACGAGATCGTCGTCGAGTTCCTGCCGACGGGCACCACGTACACCGCGCAGAGTGTGGTCAGCGCTGTGACCGCAGCGGTGACTGCTGGGACGGCGCAGCTGTCGACGATCAACAAGGCGGACTTCGTGCTCGACCCCACCACCGATGTCACTGTGCCCAAGGCCTCTGCATCGCTGGAGCTCGTCTCTGATACCGAGGACGCCGCCGGAGCAACGGGCGTAGCTGCAGGCCTGCTGGCTGTCGCTGCTGCCCTGGGCGTGTGAGCGCCTGAGCTGCCACTGCGGCTCTGGGGAGGCCGCCGTGCCATCTGTCTGTGTCGCATACAAAACTGAAACCCAATCAATCAAATTGACACGGCGCCCGTTACGCATAACCCCTTCGGTGCCAGCAGACTTTGATGTGGGTGTTTGCCACGCACGCCCTCGACGGTCGCCTGGGTTCTCTCATGCGCCCTCGGTGGGAATAGAAGAACATGTTGAAAACACCGACAGTCAGGAGAACCGCCAAGATTTCATGGCGAATGTCCTGCATGGCGTTCTCGCTGATAGAGTATCCGGGAGGTCCATCAACTGGGTGCTGTTGTGCACAGGTCTTATGTGGCACAATGGCGGAGTCTCCGGGGAACAGCGGTATGGACCCCCTTGCGATCCCCACACCCGACTCCCCAGTAACGGCATCTGAGCGTTGGGGATAGCAACCGCCGTCTGCACACTGCCAACGCAAGCGAACTGACTGGTACTACGAGATGCATTGCCACAAGGCTGGCAGAAGCAAGAGCAGGTACTAAACTGACAACAAGGACCCCTACCGACCGCTGACGACCTGGAAAACGGACGGCAAACCCTCAAGTACGGCGGCTACTGGCAGCCTAAAACGACTAGAGCGCCGACTCCACGAGTTCTACACTCCAGAGACCGGTTGGAGCTCGGTGGAAGGCGCTGTGGGCCGCCGGCACCTTTTTGGTTTTCTTCAGGGACGACACTCTGCTGAGCGAGTTTCTGACCCGCGCCGTTAGGCACAGAGAATTCAGGACATTCGCCGGCTCCTCCATCTCTCACAGCTCCGCCATTCAGCGCGGGTCCGGCCTGCAATGAACCGTGAGGCGGTTTGGAGAAGACCGCGCTGCTGCCTTATTTGCGGACATCTGACTTGAGATATCTCCGGGGCCCCAGCACACTCAGCCACAACACATAGTGAGTACAGTCGCAGAGCCCACATTGGCAATAAGTGCATCTGACGTTTCGGCAACGATAGACGATGGCGCCCGCATGTCCCGTTTGTGTATTGGTGGCGCTCCTCGCAGCAGCAGCGACCGCCTCCGACACGCCAGTAACGTTGAGGAGCACGTGGAGCGTTGCTGTCCAGGCGTTTCCCGAGAGAGTCGTGCGCACGGCCAGCAGCAACAGACGCTCTACGCTGTTCTTTGTCCTGGTCAGCACCCGTGGGAACGCGTGGGTGGCGCTCTGGAACATCGGCAGCACGAGGCCCGAGTGGAGCACCAGCGTCGTGACGCGCCAGACGCCTCGCAGCATCGCAGCACGCTGGACTCTTTCGCTCATATTCTCACATTTGTGAACATGTGCGAGCAGCTCTGCGATGTTCATTCCGTGTGCCATGTGGTTCTCGACAAATCCCCAAAGCCTAATGTAACCACCGTGGGCTTTGTCACAAGACCTGCGGTGTCTCTGTACGCCAACGGCTTCATCAGCGGGGCAGCCTTGTGCCTCATGGTCGCGGGCGTGAGTGGGGTTACTGCTTACAGCTGCAGCGGCCCTGCGGTGTGGTATACTGCACGCGGACACTGGCGATGCCCAGGTGATCACGGTGGCTGAGTCACCAACATCCCGGAGGATGGCAGTCTCCTACAACGTCAACGAGACCACATGCGTCTCGGTCTGCAACCTCATGAACTGTGCGCACAACGTATATGGCATGCAGTCCGTAACAAGCATCACGTAGACGGGTGGACGTGTACTAAGTGCAAGGACGTGGGCCTCGGACTCGCGCACGACGGCGATCGCTTGGTGAGCATCGCTGATGGGAGCACTGTGGTGACGGTCACTCGGCGACAGGGGAGCTGCTGGTGAGATGGATAAGAAAGCAACGCAGCAAAGAGCGCCTGGAAGCACCAGTGCTGGAGCCAAAGAATGGAGGCTTCAACAGCAACATTGCTTACGCAGGTCACGCGAACACAAGCGGATCTGTGTTCGCCATACGCTAGGATTGACAGGGCTCAAATGAACAAACAAGATTGTTGATTGTGATTCAAATTCACAAAAATGGTCCATCCCAATGTGACAGAATGACTTGCTTATCAACTGTCCTTGTTTTGTTATTCGGCTCTTTTTCCCTAGACTCACTGTGCTTCCTGGGCGCCCACCCAACAGTTGTAGAACGAAACAAAGGAAATTCTCGTTGATTGTGTGTTCGGCGCGGACTGAAAGTGCATACTATCAGCTGGCCATTCCATTCCCTCACGGTGCAGGGAGGACCCAAGAGCAACGTCCTCGACGCCCTCCTCTTTGTCTTTGGCAAGCGCGCCAAGCAGATCGAGACCCACTCGATCCCCACACCGACGTTTTGCTGAAAACTGCAACTCAAATGGATCAAGTTAAAAACAGTGATGAGCGACGAGATCTCCTCTGTACTACGGAGACCACGAGCTGCGGTGAGAGTCGCGAGTGCCGTGCGTTCACTTGTAGTTTTCTCGGGGACGTCACCGTTTCGCAGTTTCTGACCCGAGACGTTGCTCACAGAGAAAAACGGCCCATCGTCGACACCCGCACCTCTCACCACTCCACCATTCATGGAGGGGGATTAGCCTGCAATTCGCAGAGGGGCAGACAGGAGAACGCGCACTCAGACTATTTTTGCAGACATCTGCACAGAGATAACTCCGGAGGGGCAGCGAAGACGTACCACAACACAACTCAACTCCAACCGCACAGCCCTGATTGGCAACTCCATTTGCCGCACCGCCACAACAAAATGGTGCACACGGGCCCGGCCGTCGTTCTGGTGGCGCTCCTCGCAGCAGCGGCAACCGCCGGCCCGCCCGCGACATCGAGGAGCACGTGGAGCGCTGCTGTCCAGGGGTTTCCCGAGAGAGTCGTGCGCATGGCCAGCAGCAACAGGAGCTCCACGCTGTTCTTCGTCCTGGGCAGCACCGCCGGGGACGCGTGGGTGGCGCTCTGGAACATTGGCAGCACGATGCCCGAGTGGAGCACCAGCGTCGTGACGAGCCAGACGCCCGGGGTGCCCTACGGGGATCGCAGGGTGGCCATCACCACCGCGGTCTCCACAGACCCCGAGTCCCCAGCGGACGCCGGCATCGTCGTCGCCGGCACGCTCACGTCCCTCGACCTCAGCACCGCCGGGGAGCAGAGGGCCATCGTCGCGCACATCCTGAACAGCGGGCAGCTCAAGGTGCCCCCTGCCTGCGCTTCCACAGCGTTTCTCAACCCCGCAAATTCCATTTGTTGCCCGCCTGATCGCAAACCAAACGGTTTCGCCCCCAACTGACCTCCTCGGCCGCTGCAAGTGGGCGCGCGTGCTGCCCCTGCTTCCGAGGGTCAACTGGACCGACTGCTCTGTGCGGGCAATCGTGATGGAGAGCGTGTGGTGGGTGTGGGACACCTCCAGGCCGAAAAACGTGGTTGTGCAGACCCTCCAGTGCACTGCCAGGTGGCACCAGAGCGCCTACTGGGTCCACTTGGTCGAAAGCGCCACGGGGAGGGTCTTCAAAACATCGCAGCCCATCACGGGCCACGGCGCTGCTCTCCAGGTCGCTCTGTCGAACCCCGAAGTCCTCATTCTTCAGCAGTTCTGCAGGTGCCAGCCGCTCCGTGCAGTCATACAGCAAGCGGGGCGGGACTCTGTCCTCTTTCTCGTCTCACCACGAGTGCTCGAGCAGCGTGGATGGGGGCCCACCGTGCGCCGTCGGGTTTGCAGTGGATCCCGAAATCGGGTATTTAACACCCGTGTACACCACGTCGCCTGCCTTCGGACCTGCGAGGGTCATGCACATCCCCGACACAAACGGATTTGTGGCCTCGAGTGGCCTGTGCTTCATCTTCATTAGCGACCTGGGCATTAATGCGTACACCTGCTATGGCAATGTGCTGTGGTACAGGCTATTTGAGCTGGCCGCCGACAGGGGCTCCAACCAGACGTTCACGCTGGCGGAGTCGCCCACGAGAAGCACGATAGCAGTGTCCTTCAGTGTGAACGGCACCCCGTGCGTTTCGGTCTGCGATATCTCTAAGCGTGCGTCTGTTGCTCTTCGGCGCCCACCGTAACGCACAGCCCTGTAGGCGGGTGGACGTGGACCAAGTGCAAGGACGTGGGCCACGGCCTGCAGTGGGACGACAACCGGTTGGTGAGCGTAGCCAGCAACGGGAGTGCAGATGAAAGCGCTGTGGTGACGGTGCATTCGGCGACTGGGGAGCTGCTGGCGAGATGGACGCAGAGCAATGCAGCGAAGAGCGCCTGGAAGGCGCCAGTGCTGGTGCCAAGAGAGAACAGTTTTCGGAACAGCTTCATTGCTTACGCAGGACACGCTGATAGAAGCGGGTCAGTTTTCGCCATACGTCAGGATTGACAAATAAACAAGATTTTCTCTCTACCCACATGCGGTTACTGTGGTGTTGCCATCTTGACCAACCTTCATACTCACAGGGTGACATAAAGAACCCGAACAAGCAAGCAGACCTTGCACCGTGCGTTTTCAAGTGGCAACCACTGGCCTGCCAAACGCCGCGTCGTTGACAGTCCTGCGCCACTGAAACGTGTGCCAGTCCCATGCGTATGATGAAATAGATTCGGGAAAACTGTGCTCTCCCCCGAGTGCTGGCGCTCATACTCGTCCTGGGCCGTGGTATCCCTCACAGCCTGGCACTCGGCTATCATACCAGAGCGCGTGGCCTAGTACAGTGCCCTCCCTGAGCAGGGCCACGCGGCTTTCCTCTGCCCACAGCTCAGGGTCTCTGTCGGGATGGCCTACGAGACGAACATGCGCTCGAAGAGGCGGGAGCCGGAGCCTGGCACCAGCCACAGCTCCCAGTCCCTATCCACGAGATACGAGCTGCAGAGATCCGCGCGTTCAGGGGAGCTGCCAGTGGTGGTGGCGCCTGGGCCATCGATCCGATGGCGAGAGTAAGGGCTATCACGACTGGCAGCGGAGGTGCCATTTCGGTCTGAGGCGATACTGCCAATGTCTACAAAAAAAGAGAGAGATAACACCGCCGTCTTTTTCAGCACAGGCTTGTTTCCGGATAATTCGTCCACAGGCGGCTAAGCGTCAAAGGGCTCAGCCGAATCTCCCGTTAGAACTGGCAGTGCACACGTCAGCAACGCAAGGATATCAGCGTGCCTAGGCGCATCTCTCCGAGCAGACATTACAGGAGAAAATGAGGGAATCAATTGCCCGAAGAACTGGCGCCAAGCGGAGCGCTGTGTGCACAGTGCTCGCACACGCACAGGAGGACAGAGGGGTGGCGCAGTCAGGCGCTGTACTTGCGGACGAGGCGCTGCAGCAGGGCGACCTGCTTCTCGGTGGGCCTGCCCAGGTGCGCCAGGACATTGGCTGTGCCCACGGCGCCCTCCATCTCCAGCAGGTCGCGCAGCGCCTCGCTCTCGACGACCCTCGCGTCGCCCCCGGCCTCGACGTACGCGCGCCTCGCGGCCTCGGCAGCCTCGCCGCCGCGCATCCAGCGGAGGGCCCTGTGCAGCCCGCAGCCCACGACGTCGACGCGGATGCCCTCGACGTCGACGAACACGGCCCCCGCGCCCCCGGGCAGCACGCGCCAGTTGCTGGGCACGCAGTCGGCCGCGTCCCACCCCAGCCTGGGCGCCGCGGCCTCCCAGGCCCTCGCGTGCGCCGCCAGCAGCTCCTCGCAGAAGCCCCGCGAGAAGACCGCGCGGGCCCCGCAGTCCGCGGACTCCGCCACGTCGATTCCGCGGTCCGCGGACTGCGGGACTCCGACCCCGCGGGCCGCAGCAGCGCGCCGGGCCTTGAGGCTGAACTCGGCGCCCGCGTCGTCGTCGCCCCCGAGGCCTGCGAGGCAGCGGGCGCGGGCCTCGAAGCGGGCGAGGGGGTCGAGCGGGTGGACGGGCCCGCGGGCGAGGGCAGCGGCAGCGGGGCAGAGGACGTTGACGCGGGCGCAGAGCGAGCCCACGGCCGCTGCGAGCGGGGCGGTGCACGCGGACGCGCTCAGGTCGCGGCCGGGGACGTGCTCGAGGACCAGGGCGGCGCCGCGGAGGCCCAGGGGGCGCGGGAGGAGCCCCGGGAGCAGCGAGCAGAGCGCGAGGTACTGAGCGGCAGACGCGGGGCAGCAGCAGCAGCGGACGACCGCCGGCCGCCCGTCCAGGGCCCGGGGCACGAGGTACGTCTCGCCCGTGAGGCCCCCCTGGCCCGACTCGGCCACCAGCGGCTCCCTGGGGGCCGCCAGGACAGCGCTCAGCTCCGACTCGCTCAGCATACTGATATCAGTAGATAATTTCAATGAATCTAGATATCTCATCCACACGTCATGTGAGATTCTTCGTGTTTGTTTTGGTCTCTTGGCGCGCAACAACCACAGCAATGGCGGCAGCGGCAGCGGCGATGAACAGGGACCAGGCGATCGCCACGCTCAAGCGGATGAAGGTCGAGCAGAACCGCATCGTCCAGAAGATCGTGGAGCTCGAGGCCGAGATGAACGAGCACCGGCACGCCCACCGCCCAAAGATATCAGCGCCCTCGAAATATCTTCTCATCTCTCCCACTCCCACTCCCACTCCCACTCCCACTCCCTCTCTCCCCCACGCAGGATGGTCTCCGAGGTGCTGAAGAAGGTGGAGCCCGGGAGGCGCTGCTACCGCCTTGTCGGCGGCGTGCTCGTCGAGCGCACTGCAGGAGAGGTCCTCCCCGCCATCGAGGGCAACAGGGAGAAGGTACACAGCCCAGATTCACTCCAGATTCCAGATTCTTTCTATTCCTATTTCCTCCAGATTCCCTATTCATCACTGATTTGTTCTCCTGGTGCCACTCAACGTAATATCTTCTCCTCGACAGATCACTGGCGCGATTGCGGAGCTGCAGAAGCAGCTGGCCGAGAGAGGCAAGCAGGCGACCGAGTTCATGAACAAGCACCAGGTGATGCTCGAGAAGGACGACGAGGCTCCTGCGGGCCAGCCTGCGGCGCCTGCCAAGTCGTCGGCCGGCGTGCTTGTCTGAAGAGGCACCACGGGGGGCGGAGGGATCTGGCTCCTTGGCGTATGCCCGGTGAGCTGGCCCAATGACAGACATGATACGTTTGCTGTCATTCGCCATTGATATTTGTGCCGTGGCATCTTCGAATCTTTTGGAACAACTGGGATATCATCTGGTGAGTAGAAAGACATGACCAGAGATGGGAAATCATCTGTACCAGCGGAGTGGATTCCCTGCAAGAAGCTTCGAAGCGTCTTCGATTCAACAACGTGAACTTTCTGCTGTGCTAAAATTGTAGTTCTCTCTCACACACATCTCCTCCCGGCAAGAACAAGTACTCAAGCGTCTCACAAAGAGCGTGACGTCCTGTGGTGAGGAGCTCGTGCGATGACGCCGATGACAGAGTGACAGCGAGCAAGAGTATGCACTCGGCATGTCCCCACCGGTGTGTGTACACCCGGTACGGCGACATAAGGAGTGCACTGCCCCGGTGAACCCGCTGGCGTACGACCTGCTGAACCTGCCCGGGGCGTCGGTGTCGAGGCAGATGCTCAAGCACGCCGAGGAGCCCGAGCGGCTGCGGATCACGTCCAAGAGCCACCCGCGCTACGCGGACAGGCTGCGGAGGCTCGGGGTGCTGAGCCCCAAGGCGCCGAGGGTCGCGGGGCTCGAGTCGCCCGGGGGCGCGCAGAGCCCCAGGGGCGGGCAGATCCGCGTGCTGGTGACGCTCGAGGCCGTGCGGTCGCTGATCGACAAGATCCCCGCGCTGCAGTCGGACGCCAACCTGACGGCCAACATGGCGATGCTCGACGAGGTCCTGCCGCGGCAGAGTGAGCCCGCTTATGTGCGTTTATGTCGCCGTGAATGGCGCAGGAACGCGATTCCCTTGACCACGTCCTGCGAGCATACTGTAAGCGATTCAGTTTCATGGTGAAATCCGTTTCGCGAACGAATGCGATGGCGATGAGGGTGAAGACGTTGCGTGCGTCTTTCTGTCGTCGCAGGAACTGATCCAGAGACCCCCCTCCCATGTACTGTGCTCGGCGTTGCTGTCAGCGAGGCCACACGAATGCAGCGAGCTCGGGAGGAAGCAAGGGCAAACAACAGATGACGAGGAGCTCCGTCTTGGTCTCACAGAAGCCCATGAGCATGAGCAAATTGGGGGTGGTGCAGCAGGACGATCTCACGCTTGATGGACCGCAGGTCGTCGCGGGTCGCCTTGGTCTTCTCGATGACGCGGACAGCCACGGTGGTCCCGTTCCAGTCGCCCACGTGCACCGCCCCGAACCTGCCCCTCCCCAGCTGGTTGTTGATCTCCACCTCGGACCGCCTGATGTTGAGGTACTCCAGCCGCGTCCTCTGCGGGGAGGCCAAGCGAGAGAGAGAGAGAGAGAGAGGCGGAGCAAGTGAGCAGAGTGAGCAAGTGGGGACTCAACCACGAGAGCACAAGCGGAGGAGAGCTCAAGAGGACAACAAGGAGCGCACAGTCTTGTGGAGGACCACCATGATGCCGACAGCAGCGCAGACGGCGATGATGCCGAAGGGGACGGCGAGCGTGACGATGAGGACGACGTCGGTGCCGGCGGGGGCGACGAGGGGGTCGTACTCGGAGCCGCAGCCGCTCTGGGGGACGTGGGGCCCGTCGAGGACGAAGGAGCCGTTGGCCCAGCGGGTGAGCCAGACCCTGTCGAGGCCCTGGCTGCAGGGCTTGTCGGGACCGCCGCCCTGGACAAAGGGGCCGAGCGACAGTCTGCCGACCTGGAAGATGCGGCGGTCGTAGACCGCGTCCACCACCGCCGCCGCTGTGACCTCGGCCCCGGGGTCCATGCTGACAATCTGGCCACCACCGCCGACAGGAACGTCCCGGCCACGAAGCCCTGGAGCGACGCCTCTGTGCGACCGCCCTGGGTCACCCAGCGCTCGTACTCCTGCCGCAGCCCGTCCTTGGCCGCCAGCGACCCCAGCGGCGGCACCCCGCTCGCGCGGTACGTCCACGGAGCCCGCCCCCTGTGCCGCAGCCCTGGCAGCGAACCCATCGATCGGCCCCTGTGGCCGATGTCAGCACCACGGGCGCCCTGCTCCCGTCGCCGCGGACCAGCGCCACCAACTGCACCGCAGAGCCCTCGTCCCCCACGAACACCACCGCCTCGGCCCCGGCCCCCTTGAGCTGCGCGCACGCACCCGCCAGCCCCGTCCCGGGCGCCGGGAACGCCGCGCGCCGCTGGCCATCGACGCGACAGCGAAACGCGCAACCAGACTCGTAAGACGGTCCACCAGACTGTGCGAGCTGACGGGAAGAGCACAAGCGGCGGATTCCATGGAAGGGTGTGCTTTTCCTGTAGCCATCCCGATTGGGAAGTGGTGCACAGACTTTCGCTGGGGGATCTCGGGAGCCTCAGAACAAACAGCGCTCGATGAAGGAGAAGGTGAGCATCCGCGCCAAGTTCAAGGTCTGGCGGGCCGCGTTGATGGAGAAGATCAGCGTGTGGGGCCCCGAGGCGACGCGCCTGTACAAGGAGGGCCTCGGCATGGATCCCAAGGAGGGCAGCAAGAACTACTTCAGGCGCGTCTTCCCCCACGTGGAGAAGACCGACGGGATACACGTCGACAGGCGCTGGAAGAGCAAAGCGCAGAGCAAGCTCAAGGCCGTGATGTACCGCTGCGTGCGATCTGCTCCCCCTCCCAGCGGTGCATNCAAGCTCAAGGCCGTGATGTACCGCTGCGTGCGATCTGCTCCCCCTCCCAGCGGTGCATCACGGCCTTGAGCTTGCTCTGTGCTTTGCTCTTCCAGCGCCTGTCGACGTGTATCCCGACGGTCTTCTCCACGTGGGGGAAGCTGCCCTCCTTGGGATCCATGCGGAGGCCCTCCTTGTACAGGCGCGTCGCCTCGGGGCCCCACACGCTGATCTTCTCCATCAACGCGGCCCGCCAGACCTTGAACTGGGCGCGGATGCTCACCTTCTCCTTCATCGAGCGCTGTTTGTTCTGAGGCTCCCGAGATCCCCCAGCGAAAGTCTGTGCACCACTTCCCAATCGGGATGGCTACACGAAAAGCACACCCAAGGATTCACGTGGAACCTTCCATGGAATCCGCCGCTTGTGCTCTTCCCGGCAGCTCGCACAGTCTGGTGGACCGTCTTACGCGTCCGGTTGCGCGTTTCGCTGTCGCGTCGATGGCCAGCGGCGCGCGGCGTTCCCGGCGCCCGGGACGGGGCTGGCGGGTGCGTGCGCGCAGCTCAAGGGGGCCGGGGCCGAGGCGGCGGTGTTCGTGGGGGACGAGGGCTCTGCGGTGCGACAAGGACGGGCTGACGAGCGCTGGGTGACCGCAGGGCGACCGCACCGAGGCGTCGTTCCAGGGCTTCGTGGCCGGGACGTTCCTGTCGGCGGTGGTGGCCAGCATGCCAGCATGGACCCCGGGGCCGAGGTCACGGCGGCGTCCATCTTCCAGGTCGGCAGGCTGTCGCTGGGCCCCTTTGTCCAGGGCGGCGGTCCCGACAAGCCCTGCAACCAGGGCCTCGACAGGGTCTGGCTCACCCGCTGGGCCAACGGCTCCTTCGTCCTCGACGGGCCCAGCGTCCCCCAGAGCCACTGCGGCTCCGAGTACGACCCCCTCGACGCCCCCGCCGGCACCGACGCCGTCCTCATCGTCAAGTTCGCCGTCCCCTTCGGCATCATCGCCGTCTGCGCTGCCGTCGGCATCATGGTGGTCCTCTACAAGACTGTGCGCTCCTTGTTGTCCTCTTGAGCTCTCCTCCGCTTGTGCTCTCGGAGCTGTGTTCTCTCGTTGCTCCCTTTGCTCACTTGCTCCGCTCTCTCTCTCTCGCTTGGCCTCCCCGCAGAGGACGCGGCTGGAAGACCTCAACATCAGGCGGTCCGAGGTGGAGATCAACAACCAGCTGGGGAGGGGCAGGCTCGGGGCGGTGCACGTGGGCGACTGGAACGGGACCACCGTGGCTGTCCGCGTCATCGAGAAGACCAAGGCGACCCGCGACGACCTGCGGTCCATCAAGCGCGAGATCGCCCTGCTGCACAAGCTTCACCACCCCAGCCTTCTCATGCTCATGGGCCTCTGCGAGACCAAGACGGAGCTCCTCGTCATCTCTGGTTGCTTCTTCCTGCACTCGCTGCGTTCGTGTGGCCTCGCTGACAGCAACACCGAACAGAGTACATGGAAGGCGGGTCGCTGGACCAGTACCCCAGTACCTGTGACAACAGAAGGACGCACACAACGTCTTCACCCTCATCGCCATTGCATTCGTTCGCGAAACGGATGCCACCATGACACTGAATCACTATCAGAAAACACGGACGTAGTCAAGGGAATCGTGGACCTACACTCTGCCAAGTCACCAGTCACACATAATCTTCTGGTTCGTGGCAGAGTGAGCACGCTTCTGCATTCTAAAAGCCTGGCGTGTAGCTGGACGACAAGATGGGAGCCTCGGGGGAGCTCGGCCTCAAGTGCGGCGGATTCCTGGCTCCAGAGATCGTCGCTGGCAACTCTCCCGCGGCTGCCACTGACGTGCGGGGGGCTGGGGCGCTGCTCGGGCTGCTCGGCAACGCCTCTGTTCGCGGCGCTGGCGCCGTCGCCGCCGTGGTGGTCGCTGCCGGGGTCGCCGTCTCCGTCGAGCTTCGCGCCGCTCGACGTCTCGCCCCTGTGGAACTCGTCGTCCCTCCCAGCCTCGTCGGCCTCGTCGGTGTCGTCGGTGCCGCTGCCGTTGCCGTCGGCGTCATCGGCGAGCCCCCGTGCCGGCGGAGGTCTTGCCCTTGTCGTCGTCCTCGCCTTCGTCGCTGGCGTCGGCGTCGAGCTCCGGGCCGGCGGCTGTCGAGAAGAGCCTGCCGAGGGTTTTCAGGCGCCTGACCTGCCCCGCCAGCACGATCTCGGCCAGCGGGACGTCGCCCACCTGCAGCCACCGCGCGAACGCCAGCAGCTTGGGGTCGACGCCCGGGGCGCGGTGCTCAGGGCTCAGGCCCCTCTCTCCGCCTGACCCGCTTCAGGTCGCGGGCGAACAGCGGCTTGTCGTCCTCCATCTCCTCGACGAACGTGTCCTCCATGGCGCAGCACGCCGTCTGCACGTTACTTGCGTACGTGTTCGATATGTGCGTGTTCGCCATGGCGGACACGTTCGTCGAGGAGATGGACGACGACAAGCCGCTCGTCGCCCGTGACCTGAAGCGGGTCAGGCGCATCGAGAGGGTCTGAGCCCCGGGCGTAGACCAAGCTGCCTGCGTACGCGCGGGGGGCTGCAGGTGGGCGATATACCAATGGCCGAGATCGCGCTGCGGTCCTTCGCCATGTCGATCACCTGCGCGTGATGCTGATACTCACTGTCAAACGGTGAATATTTGTAATGTGAGGGGATTTCATCCGTCCAAAAAGGGGGTTTGTGAGATCACACAGAGGCAAGCACGCACGGGAGTTGAGGAGTCGGGGCGCTGCTGGGTGGGAGGGACACACACAGGGAGACGCTGGCTGGTTGCCGGGCAGTGGAGGCTGGAACGGGCCGAGATTTTTGAAGTTTTTTGAAGTCGCCTGAAGAGCTTGTGGGCCTCGTGGGAGCTCATCGGGCCTCGTAGAACCTGACGATGTACGGCCAAAATGGCCACGTGGTCACGGGCCCCCGACGCGCGTTGCACCGTCCCCGCAGCATCAGAGAAGCTCTCGCCGAGTGACGTGGCGCGGTGTTTTGAAGATCTCCGCTACCCTGAATTATCTGTTGCTCACAGGTCTTCGCCGCGGCACCCCGCGCTGGCGTCGAGGGCCACCAAGCCTGCTATGCGCTTGTCGTCGTCCATCTCTTCCACGAACGTGTCCTTCACTATGAGTGCACAGTAAATCAACTGAATTTGAGGTCCGTTGTTGCGTTCTGCCCTTTGCGGGCTATCCACAAACTCAACTCACTCGCCGCGGTGGGTGCCAAAGCAGTTCAGCCAGGAGGGGAGGGCGAGGACGGCCATCGCGGGCGTCAGTCCTGATGGAGGCTGGGGCGCTGCTCGGCATCGCTCTGGTCGCTGCCGGGGTCCTCTCCGTCGAGCTTCGCGCCGCTCGACGTCTCGCCCTCGAGGAACTCGTCGTCGCTCCCCGCGTGGGTCTCGTCATCGGGGAGAAGCGCCTCGTCGGCCTCGTCGGTGCCGCAGCCGGTGCCGTCAACGTCATCGGCGAGCTCCGTGCCGGCAGAGGTCTTGCCGCCCTTGTCGCCGTCCTCGCCCTCGTCGCTGGCGTCGGCGTCGAGCTCCGGGCCGGCGGGCGACAAGAAGAGCCTCTCGAGGGTGTTCAGGCGCCTGACGTGCCCTGCCAGCGCGGTCTCGGCCATCAGGACGTCAGCGACCTGCAGCCCCCGCGCGTACACGAGGAGCTCGGGGTCAACCCCAGGGGCGGGGTGCTGCGCGCTCAGGCCCCTCTCGATGCGCCTGAGCTGCTTCACATCGCGGGCGCAGAAGGGCTTGTCGTCGTCCATAGCCTCGACGAACGCGTCCGCAACGGCGCAGTACGCCGTCTGAGCGTTCCCCGCGTACGAGGCAGCTGCGCTGCGGAGGGTGTGCCCGTCCTGCTCCATGTCGCGTATCTGTAGGATCACAGTCGTGGTCAAGGAGAAACGCAGCTGGCAGGGAGGGCGGGTCAGTACGCACGTAGCGGTTGATCGTGTCCTGGACTGTTTGCTGTGCTTTCTTCCTCCACAGCCTCTCAATGCGCACCCCGACTGACTTCTCTACGTGGCGGAAGACGGTGCTCAGTAAGTGGTTTCTTTCTCCTTGGGGCCCATGTCGAGGCCCTTCACGTGCAGGCGCGTCGCCTCCGGGCCCCATACGCTGATCGTGGCCACCATCTCGGCCCTCCAGCTCTGGAACGTGGCGCGGGGCTTCTGCCATGATTATCTCCCTGGCTCGTTACTTCAGTGTGAGTGCTGAGGGGTTCAGGACTGCTGCTGCTGCTGCTGCCTCTGTGTTCATGGCAATCAATGCGAATGCTGGAATCTACCTTGAAGTGACTGCAGTGTTGCAGTCAGGCAGGATTTCAAAACAATTCCAAAGAAAAACCCATTGTATTGCCCAGTGGAGTCGTACAGACATCGACACACAGGGGCCGACTGTGTGGTGCCGTACTGGTGGGTGCTCTCTGCTTTCCAGCCATTGCATTTGCATTTGCTCTCCATTCTCTGGCCCCCACGCACCCACCTCGCATCAGAGGGAGGCTCCACAGAGCCCAGCCACCAGGTACCTTGGAAGCTGGGGCCCTGTGTAGCACATTGACATATACGGGGGGGCAATTGCCCAAGGTGAAGATCGCCTCACTGGAGCGGTCCTCAGATCGGTTCACTCCACCCCGAGAGGATGTCCCCGAGACATGCGGCGTATGGGTTTGCCCAGTGCACGGTTGTGCTGTCCCAAACACCCTCTGTGCTCTCCACTCGAGTATTGCTTCTCTCTCTTCGGGCCTGACCCAGCCTGGCCGCGTCATTCTGCGGTGAGGGCTGAAGCCCCCTCGCTCTGTTGCTACACGATGATCATCCAGCAGCCCGCCATGCCCCATCCTACTCGCTCGGCCGAGTGTCGCCCCGGCTGCCGGCAGCGGACTCGGTTAACGTGGAGCTGGTGCCGTGGCGGATGGCCCACCCGAACCTCTCTCACTCACTCACTCACTCACTCACTCACTCACTCACTCAATCACTCACTCACTCACTCTCTCTCTCGTACGACTCGCCGAGACGCTCCGCTTTCGCGAGTACAATTTCACACAGTTAGCGGTGCTGGGGCTGGACAGCACCGCGACCAGGCAAGGACGAACGAGGGCTTGAGCTCCGAGCACAGAGTCGTAAAGTACTTTGTGTGCCTTTTGGGTGAACCCGCTGGCGGCCGAGGGCCGACTCAGAGCAGCGCCGACACCGACGACTCCTGGTGCGCTGCCTGCTGCGCCTTGGGCTGCTGCGGCTGGCCGTCGTGCGGCTGCGGCTGCTCCGGCTGCTCCGGCTGGTCCGCGGGCTGCTGGCCCGCGAGCGCCTTGCTCTTGAGCAGCGCGATGTCCGCCTTGGCCGTCTCGAGCTCGGCGCGGGCCCTGGCGAGCTCGGCGGCGATGGCCCTGACCTCGACGAGGATGGCCAGGCCCGGGTCGCCCTCCTGCTGCTGCTGCGGCGTCGACTGCGACTCCATGTCCGTCGCGCTGCGCTTGTTGGCCCCCGCGGCCCCGTCGGCCGTCGGCGTGGGCTCGTCGGCGACGGGGTCGGGCTGCGGCGACAGGTCGTCGTTGCGCAGCACCTCGTCGAGCATCGCCATGTTGGCCGTCACGTTGGCGTCCGACTGCAGCGCGGGGATCTTGTCGATCAGCGACCGCACGGCCTCGAGCGTCACCAGCACGCGGATCTGCCCGCCCCTGGGGCTCTGCGCGCCCCCGGGCGACTCGAGCCCCGCGACCCTCGGCGCCTTGGGGCTCAGCACCCCGAGCCTCCGCAGCCTGTCCGCGTCGCGCGGGTGGCTCTTGGACGTGATCCGCAGCCGCTCGGGCTCCTCGGCGTGCTTGAGCATCTGGCTCGACACCGACGCCCCGGGCAGGTTCAGCAGGTCGTACGCCAGCGGGTTCATCGGGTAGTACGTCCGCTTCAGCGTCTCGCACCACACCCGCGGGTACGCCGTCCCGCGCCACACCAGCGGCTTCATCGCCTTCCACGTCTTGCCGTCGGCGTTGAGCTCCGCCCCCTCGGACGTCTCCGACTCGGGCGCGTCGCGCGGCGTCCCGCGGCACTTGTCCGGGCAGAACCAGTCCCCTGTCGGCAGCTGCGCCAGCTTCACGCACTGCAGGTGGAAGATGTCCTCGCACTTGTCGTTGCTGCACACAATGTGCTGCGCCGAGGGGAGACAAGCAAAAAGAGGCCCGGTGAGAAGCGTGGGGTGAGGCACGAGAGACGAGAGACAGTGGTTGTGTGGCGGGCTCACGGGGGTGTCGTCCTCGACCCAGTTGTCGCAGATGCGGCAGTACCAGTCGTTCCTGCGGTGTTTTGGACGCGGTTTTGTTGGTTTGGCGGCCGAAATCAATTGAAACGGGCGCGAATTGTCCCCAATTGGAGGGAATCGAAAAAAAGAGCGCTGGTCACCTGCGGAGGATGCGCTGGCGCGGGTTGCGGTGGCGGGGCAGCACGAGCCACTTGTTGGTGACGCCGTCGAGGTAGCGCACGGTCTCCTTCTTGCCTGCTGGGGGGGTGAGCCCCGAATTTCCCGATGGATTGTCAGATGGATTTGTCCGATAATTTCCCCGATCTGCCAGTGCAGAGAAATTTGCTGCTTTCGGGATGGAACGGAATGAAACACGGAATGACCGGTGCGGACACCCCCGTGTGTTCGGCTCCGCACCGTCGTCAGCCGCCTTGGGGGCCTCGGCCGGCGCTGCTGCCGGGGCCGCTGTCTGTGCTGCTGCTGCCGCCATTTTCCCCGTTTGAATCTCTCTACGATTCGAAAATATCCTGCAGGTTATCGGGGGTCATCAGATGCCGTCACGGCGCCACGCGGCGACACTCGCGCCGCGTTGCTCTCGCGCGGGTGGCGGGGGGCGCGCGTACCCGCGGGGTTTTCCGGTCTGGTGGGTTTTCAAAAGTGCGGCGAATGGCGTCACGGCGCGGGAGAATATCTTCTGCGCCCTCAGATATCGAAGAATATATATTATCTCGGCACAGGAGCAGCTCCCAGGCCCGCCGAGGGCCGCGTCCAGCGGGCGCGGGGGCCGCCAGCCCCGTGTTATATAGTTTTTCATTATTAGAGGGAGCGGCGTCGAGGTATCCGAAAGATATCCAAGATTCCAAAACCACAACAAAGAAATCTGGATTTCCCTCTTGGGCCCACCATCTATCGGGGAAAGCGCAGTCGTTTGGAGCAGTAGGAGCGGTGAACACTGAAAACATCGCCATTGAATCCGACTGGGAGCAGAGGCCTCCTCTCCAGGGTCTGAACAAGAGAGGGCGAGGCCTCCGAGTTCAGGTTCCTGTCCTGCCTTAAGGGGACCTCTTCCATCCCTCTGGCCAAGCTGAATGGGGGAGCACCGATGCCTCGTCTGCCAGCGTATCAGCTGTCTCTGCTGCAACGCGAGACCAGTCTTCCGTCAGTGTATGGAGAAGGCGGCTGCTCAGGCTGTGTGGATGGCCTGCCCTCTGGGACGTGGGCGGGCACCACAGGTCAACTTCTGAGCCCTTGTGGCCCCGCTTCTCGCCCAGCGCCTGTGAAAGAACAGACTCGGGCACGCCACATGATGCGCGCTTGGATGCCGCCCTTGCCCAGCGCCACGTGCCCCCTCGAGGGACGCGTCATGCAGGTCTGCTCCGGTGGGGACTTCAGCTCGCAAGGAATTTTCCCCTCAGCATTTTTCACTCTGCCGCCCCCACCCCGGGGCCGTTTGGCGTGCGATCCGGTGCCCTCGTCTCGCCAGACCACTGCCCCCCTTCCCACGGCCATGCCCTGCAGGCTCGCGGTGGCCCTGTGCCTCGCAGCGCTCCTGGCGCTCGCCACGCGTGGGGCTGCGCCGCCAGACGCGGTCGACGTCGCCTGCGCCTCCGACGACTCCGCGTCGTCCTCGGTCTTCCTCGCCTCCGCGCACGACGTGGCCCCCGTCTACCACGCCGTGCTCGGCACCCCGCAGCTCCACGCCGTCCCCGCCGCCACGCCCTCGGCGCGGGCACGTCTCGCGCGCCCCCCGCCGCCCGCTTTTGTCCCGTGATTGCGTTGCTGATGCCCTGTTTTGGCCGTCAGACGAATAGCCCTACTTGGGTCGAGCCCTCGGCGTCGACAGGGGGCGCCGAGGGCCTCCTGCTGCTGGCCCACGCCTGCCCCGCCGAGCCCTGCGCGGAGCCTCCGGCGCTGGCGTTCAGCCGGCTGCTGAACGGGTCGTTCCTGCCGCCGACGGTTGTGTGGCGCCCGCCCAGCGGCCTCTGGGCCTCGCAGGTCTCCGCGGCCTACGACAGCACAGCGGGCCGCTACGCCGTCGCCTACGCCTGCAGGGCCTGCGGGGCCCTCGGGGCGTGCGTCCCCGGCGTGTGCCTCGCGGAGACAGCGGACCCGACGAGCGCTGGCCCGCACTGGCGCGACGCGGGCGTCGTCGTCTCCGCGGCAGACAGCAACGCGACGACGACGGCCGCTGTCTGGGGCGCCGCGGGGTCGCTGCTGTGGTCCGACGGCGCCGCCGTCTACCTCGCGAGGGTCTACGCGCACAGCCCGCGGCCGCTGGTCGGGCAGGACGCCGTCCTGCGTGCAGCGGTGCCCGGGGAGCGCGTGGCGCTGGGGCCGTCGCCCATACGCTCGCCGCTGACGGGGCACTGGATGCTGCCCCTGACCCGCCTGGGCGACGGCACGCTCGAGTGGCTCCTGCTGGACCCCAGCACGCACGCCTTGGCCAGGGGCGCCCCGTGTGGCACTCGCTTCGAGACGGCCGGCGCGGTGGCCGCGTCTGTGCGGGCCCTCAGGCAGCCCGGCCGCTACGAGCTCTTCTGCAGCGTCGGCGGCGACTCGTGGGCCGTCGGGCAGCTCCACGCGGGCGCCTCTGCGATGCCGAGGGGCGAGAACGGCGAGTCGTACGATGTCCTGGCGACGCTGCAGCTCGTCAACACTACAGACCCCGGCGACGCTGCGCTCGTTGTCCGCGCGATGTCGCGCGTGCTCGAGGGCTGCGGCCCTCTGCAGCCCTACAGCGTCGACGTCGACGCGAGCAACAGGACACTGCTGCTGCAGGTCGTGCTGCCCGACGTGCAGCGCGCAGACGACCTCGCGCTGGCCGTGGAGTCGCCCTACGGCGACCTGCGGAGCATCGACGACGTGGGCAGCAAGATCAACGCGGACTTCGGCGTCCTCGTCAAGAAGTTCTTCCCCGCCGACCGCCCGTCGTCGTCGTCGGGGCCAGAGTCGGAGTCGCTGCAGGCGAGGGCGTCCAGCGAGTGCGCCGGGCAGGAGCCGAACCGCTCGGGGTGCGAGGAGCATCGCCCGCTCGTGCCGAGCGCACCGACACCGCCGCCTCTGGTGGTCGTGGCAATCGTCCTCCCCGTCGCCCTCCTCGTCATCGGCGCCACCGCCGTCGTCACAGCGTCGATCATGTGCGCCACCCCGCGCTCCCAGCCGTACCCTCCTCGTCTGACAGGGCGCGTCTGCTGCCGCGGCGTCGCAGAACTGTGCGGGTGGCACGCGAGCGCGAGAAGGCCAAGGAGGGCCTCTGCTTCCCGCCGACGAGCATCGAGCTCATGGCCCGCGAGCCCAGCGCGGCCGCGCAGGTGCCCGACAGCTGGCTCAAGTCGCTGCCCGAGCCCGAGCTCTGCCAGACCTCTGGCCTGCCCCGTAACGGCTCCGTGGGCGTGGAGAGCAAGAGCCTCTGAATGGGGTCGGCGGCGGCTGCGCCCTTGGCTGCGCTGCCGTCCCGCTGCCGCCGCCCGAGCCGTCGCCCTCGGCCGGTCCGCCCCCCCATCGGTGGCCGCCGACTGCGGGATGAGAAGGAGAGAAGGGGCTCGCGCGGGTGTGAATAATCAATTGCTGATGCCGTCAACGTTAACGTGCGCGTTCGCCAGTGCAGCAAACACCACGCCGGCCCCTCCGTGAGCCCTCGGGTGTTGGAGAGGAGCCCCTCCTCGCACCACCCGCAGTCCCCTGACCCTCCATCTCCCTCCCACCCCCCATCTCTCGCGCCTTCGGAACCAAAGAGAAAGAGAAGAGGCCTCACGGAGCAAACAAAAAAGCAAGAAGAAAGCGTTAAGCGTGTGCAAAGTCGAAAGCGAGAACGTCGGGGGGTCGGGGGGTATGTCAGCGCGGGAGCTTGGGGAACGGGTACGAGAGCTTGGCAAACTCGGCCTGCATCTCGGCGACGAGCTTGAGCATGCGCGAGTAGATCGCCTTGTTGGAGCGCTGGGCCTCGTCGAGCCAGCGGCGGGCCTGCTCGGCGATGCGGTCCTGCTGCAGGTAGAAGTGCCGCCTGACGACCTCGGCAAAGTCTGCCGGGGGCGCGCGCAGCTGGCCGATGACGGCGTGCTCGAGCGTGGCGAGGCGGATGGTCTCGTTGTAGTGCGCGCTGCTCTGCTGGCCCGAGGCGGTGCCCATCTGCGTCTCGTAGCCGGGCTCGTTGAAGAAGGGCTCGGGCACGAAGATGAGCGACTGTATCGAGACGAGCACCTGCAGCAGCGTCGACGTGCTGCGGTTCCACGTCTCGCCCTCGGCGCCCGACCACGTGCCCAGCAGGCTCAGGCAGACCTTGCCGCAGTTGTAGAGGTTCGGGTTGAAGCGCACCGTCCCGTGGCCCGTCGTCTGCAGGTTCACCATCGGCGGCGCCTCGGGGTAGTTGGACGGGAAGCACACGTCAAACACGAAGCAGCCGCCCGCGTACGGCGTCGACGTGGCGCCGTAGTCCGCGGCCATCGGCCCCGTCACCAGCGCGCGCAGGAAGCAGATGTTGCCGTCGTCGGCCCGCACAAAGACGCTCGAGTCGACCGTCAGCGGCAGCGACTTGATCAGCACCGACTGCTCCTGCGCCACGCGTATCGCCGCCTGCTTGCCCAGCGCCGCCGACGCCGCCGACGCGAAGTGGTGCGTCTTCACGTCCATCGCCACAAAGTCGAACTGCAGCGGCCGCATCTGCCGCTCGTACGCCTGCTGCGCCGTCTCTGCCGGCGCTGCCGCAGCCGCGGCGGCCGCGGCCTCGGGCGGCGCCGCCGAGGGCTGCAGCGCGTTGGCGTCGGAGCCGCGCGTGCTCTCGAGCTCGCGGATCGAGTCCGAGGCGCGCTGGAGCTGCTCCTCGACGAGGCGCGTCGTCTCGACGACGGCGTTGGCGAGCTCGATCGAGGGGTCGGCGGCGCCGGCGCCGTAGGGCGTCTTGGCGGCCGCGGGGTCGCTGCTGGCGTGGCTGGCGGTGCGCAGCAGGACGCGCGACTGCGTGTTCTGCGTGCGCAGCAGGTCGACCAGGGCCGCGGGCTGGCGCGGCAGCTGCTCGAAGAGCGGCAGCAGGCGCTCGCTGGCGGCCAGCGCGCGGGCGAGGTCGTGGACGGCCGCGTAGAGCGACGCGTGGCGGGCCATGTCCATCAGCGAGTCGTTGCGGAAGTAGCCCTCGAGCACGGGCACCAGGCAGCTCTCCTCGAGCACGTCGTACGACGGGCCCTGCGAGCCCGCGCGCGGCGCCGCCAGCTCGCGCGTGATGGCGCGGATGATCTGCTCCGTCTCGTCGTCCTTCTGCTGCTGCGCCGCCAGGTACGCGCTCACGTCCCACGTCGTCCCCGCGCCCGAGCCGTAGCCGTAGCCCGTGCCCTTGGCCCAGTACGTCTTCTTGCCGCCGCCGCCCGACGACGACGCCGACGACGTCGACGACGACGAGCCCCGCGCGGCGCCGCTGCCGTCGCTCGCGTTCTCGCTCCGCGCCGGGGGGCTCGCGCACGACGACGGCGCCGCCACCGTGGGCGTCGGCGCCGGCGACACCGTCTGCGGGTACTTGCCGTGCACGCGCGACTGCGTCTCGCTAGTAGAGGGGAGAGGAGGGAGGGGAAGCGGCCGTCGTTGGTCAGAGAGCTCCGCGGGGCGAGAGGGCAGGCAGCAGGCGCACGTGAGGAGCTCGAGGCGCAGCAGCAGGTACTCGAGCTCAGTGTACGCGCCCTCTGGGTGCGCCTTGATGTCGTTCATGGGGTTGTTGCTGCGACAGATAAGGAAACTGTAAGACAGCTGCCCCCCTCCCCCAGTGCAACAGCACAACAACAGCACAGCAAAGAGAACAAAACCAGAACAGCACGAAGCACAACAACAGAACAGAACAACCAGCGCAGCAGAGGGCGGCAGCAAGCAGCAGGCGGCAGGGGGCGGCGCACACGTCGAGCTTGCCGTGCTCGTTGAGGAGCTCGCGTATCATCTCGAGCACAGTGCTCATCGCCCTCACTGCAGCAGCCGAGAGAGAGAGTGTGTGTGTGTGTGTGTGAGAACAGCCCCGACGTCAGTGGGCCTCTGCAACACGTCACGCAAGGGACGCAAGGGGGAGGCGCGGGTACCGGGGTCCCAGTAGACGCCCGCGGGCGAGTGCACCGAGGGGGCGAGCTTGAGGATGTCCATGCTGGTGACGCGGCCCATCATGAACCCCACGAACCGCGGGCGCACGACGCGCACCGTCGGCGGGTAGAACGGGTACAGGTCCATCGTGAACGACACCCGCAGCTGCACGTGCTCGTACCCGTACAGGTGCCGCACCGCGTCGATGTCCTTGGCCACCTGTGCGCACACACAGAGAGGGGGGAGGAAAGTAGAGAGAAACATAAAAAGGGGCTGTGAATCAGTTGATTCTCCTGGCGGGTCTCGCGGCGGGTCTGGACCTGAGAGCCGGGGCGGAAGTTGAACATCTTGACGTCCCACTCGTAGATGTTGTCGTCGATGGGGGCGGCGCTGAAGCCGAGCTTGTCCGACTCCTGCATGATGTGCAGCAGGTCGTTGGTCAGCACGCCGTTGGCCGCGCTGCTGCTGAATATCTGCGTGATCTTCTTCTTGGCGCTGCGCTCGGCGCCCTCGACCCGCTGGTGCGCCCGGATCTCGTCCTCCTTGCGCGCCCACCTCTTCTTCATCTTGAGCACCTCCAGCCTGCCGCCAGCCCCCCCGCGCCCACGCCCGCGCGCGCGCGCGCGGTCAGCGCCGATTCCAGGAAATTTCCCGGCCGCTCGTTGAATTTCAGCGCAATTTCCCTTTTTCCGGCCTGATGACGTGCGAGGACGGAATTCCGCCCCCACCGGGTTTTTTCCGCACCCTTCCTGGAAGTGCGAGTCTTCGAAGCCGTCCTCGTCCATCACGCTGGCCGACGACGGGGCCGCGGCGGCCAGCGACGCCGGCGACGACTGCGGGGGCTTGCGGGCGTCGCCCATCGGCGCGTCGCCGTCGCCGTCGTCGGCGCCCCAGTCGTCGCCGTCGTCGTCGTCGGCGTCGGCGCCGCCGGAGTCGTCCTCCTCCTCGGCGTGCCTGCGCTTCTTCGTCAACGGCGCGCAGCCCGCGGACGATGACGTGGCGCACTTGGTCGGCGTCGCCAGCGCGATGCGCAGGACCTCGGCCACGGGCCCCACGCTCCCGACGGCCTCGTTGACGCGCTCCACCCACGACGCCAGCCTCCTGGCCTTGCTCTCAAATACCTGTGACGTCATAAATACAAATGACGCGGCGGGAAAGTGCGCGGGAAATCAACGGGGTCTGCGTCGAGGGGAATATCTCCGCGCGACCCCCGTGCCCCAGCGCGCGCGCCCGGCGGGGGGCCGGGGAATAATTACCAGATCGGAGGGCAGAATTATCCGATCGGGGGCGGAATTCGAGGAGGCGGGCGGCGCGGGCGCACCCAGGGCCCGGGGGCGGGGTAGGACTGCGGGTAGACGACGAAGAACTCGTCCTCTGCGCCGTGGAGGAGCTTGAGCTTGCGGCGGCTGCTGCTGTGCTCGATGTAGACGACGTCGCAGCCGCCCAGGTCGCTGAGGAACTGCTCGATCTCCGACTCGATGGTCGCCGACATCCGCGGGGGGGTGTGCGTGCGTGGGGGGGGCGGCCCTGTCTGTGTGCGCCTCACGGAAAACGTGCTCGCGTGGACGCAGCGGGAGGGGGTGATCTAGATTTTTCGCTCTGGGAATAATCGAACCGAGATATCTGGCGGCATATCAATTGAGCGAGCTCGACAGCGCAGCCACCCGAGAACGGGCATGTCTCGCGCACCCGTTGGGCTTACGAATGTCCTTCACCGCCCACAGGTTGAAGTTCATTTTCGAGGCTTATTTTTCAAAGCAAGAGGAGTTGGCCTCTGTTGCCTTGGCCGTATCTGCAGGGAGATCGCGTTGAGGGTAGTCAGAGGCTGCTGCTTTAAGTTGGAAGTGAAACTAAGAATCATAATTCACTCAGGTGCACCGACGATATCGCCTCGTTGTTCCGACTCAGTCGTCCGAGCTGTGAAAGGTGGGTACTTCGGGTGCCAGTGCTGAAGCCTCAGAGGCAATCCAAATTGTCTTCCACTCCTATGTACAACAGCTGGGGAGGGCGACGAGTCTCGACTACGACCAGAACACGAGCTTCAGCCACTGCGTGTCGTTGTTCAGCCCCGTGGCCTCGCCGGCCCGCCAGCCCCCGTTGCGGCCGTCGAGGTGCCAGCTGAGCCTGCGGTCGCCGGTCCCGTTCTCCGTGTCGGCGCTGCCCAGCGACAGCCTCTCCGACTCGCTGAACCCGAACGCCTTGCCCTCGACGCAGTACCACGTGGCCCCGTTGGACCGCGCCCCGGACCCCGCGGCCAGCAGCTCCACGCGCCTCCCGCACGCCGCCAGCGCCAGCACGCCCGGGCTGTCCGCGCGGGCGGCGGCGACGAGCAGCCACTCGCCTCTGCCCGGGTCGATCGACGCGCGCGTCGTCACGTGCGAGTAGGGCTCTCTGTAGTGCTGCGTCCACCCGCGCAGGACGGCGTCGGCCTGAAGGCCCCTGTGCACGCCCGGCGCCCTCCAGACCAGCGACGACGGCATCGACCCGCCGTCGAACAGCGCGCCGTCGATGTTCGCTCCGTCAAACTCGGCCCCGCGCATCTTCGCGCCCCGGAGGTCCGCCCCGCGGAGGTCCGCGTTGCGCAGGTCGGCCCCCTTGAGCACGGCCCCGCGCAGGCACGCGCCGCGCAGGCACGAGCCCGAGAGGTCCGCGTGGGAGAGCAGGCAGAGCTCGAGCCTCGCGTTGCTGAGGTCCGCGGCGCTGATGTCCGCGGCCCAGAGCACCGCGCGGCTCATGTCGACGCCCGCGAGGTTCAGCCCGCGCAGGACGACGCGCTGCGGCGGCATGGTAGCGAGCAGGCGCGCGACGGGCGCCGCCGCCGCGAACTGGCACCCCCGCGCGTGGGCCTCGGACTCGTCGCGGGGTCCGCGCCAGCCGCAGGCCACCGACACGGGGCAGCTCACGGGCGCGCGCGGGCACTGCGCCGCGTGGTCCTGCATCTCTCGCGGCGCGACGTTGGCGCCGCACGCGTTGGGGCACGCTGCGGCCAGGGCGAGGGTGAGCCCGAGGGCCGCTGCGAGCTCCGAGACGGAGAGGGCTGCGCTATAAATGGATGACGTACGGACAGGGCAGGCGAGCGTGTGCGTGCAGATGTCCGCGCGGGGCACGGGCTGCCCGCACGTCTTGCACATGACGCGCACGAGGCCGAGCTGCTTGAGCACGACCTTGAGCGAGACCTGCTGCCAGGGGCCCTCGGTGGGCTCCATGCACATGGGGCACTTGAGCATCTTCCCCTTGGGGGAAACGAGACTGTGCTGTCAGCCAAACAGGGACCCCCAGAGCCAGCAACGAGGGGGCAGCGGGGAGGCAGACGCACTGTGAGGGTGTGGCGGCGGCAGAGGAGGATGCCACACGCGTGCGTGACGGGGTCCAGGACCGGCAGGAGGCAGACGGGGCACTCGAGGTCCCTGTTCCAGCCCTCCTCGTAGTCGTAGTCGGGGTCGACGTCCTTGGCTGCCGCTGCTGCCGCTGCCGCTGCGACCGAGCGCGACCCGGGAGCCTGCGAGTGCGGCTCGGGGCCTGGGGAGGACATCCCTCGGACCCGCGACATCGCTGCGACGTCCTGCATGGCGTCGTGGCCGTTGAGATTGCAGAGCCCTGCGGTTTTACCAATAAAGAAATTTGCATTTATTAGTTCTTGATCGCGAATCTGCGTCCAAACGACCCCGTCCCCACCCTCAGCCCTCGATCCTCCCCGACGCTGAACACACCGATTCGCCTTCATTCGGACGTGAAGGATGGTGGTGTGCCGTATGGGGGCTACGAGAAATGGAGAATATCTCCGAAATATCTTTCTGGTGCCGTTTTTATCCCGTAAAAGGCCCCGCGGCGCTTCCGAGGTCTCCTTCTCCGCCATCCCCCCTCGCCCCCTCCCCGAGACCGAGAGACCATGCGCGCGGGTGCGTTCCTCGTCGTGCTGGCCGCCGTGGCCGCCGCTGCGGTGGCGCAGAGCAGCGGCGACTACTGCGAGTATCTCGCGTACACGCCCGCCACCGCCGTCGCCACGCCCGGCACCGTCCCCCTCGCCGGCGTCGCCTACCTCAAGAGGTCTCTCCCCCTCCCCTCATCCCCGAGGGGTCCTCCCGCGGAGTTGCCGCCGCTGGTGGGGCCCGTGGACGTTTTAGACGGCCAATCGAGAAATTTGGGTCCAATTTGCCCCCCGCGGTGGGCATTTTCTGCGGGGGGGGTACGGGGATCTCGAATTGTATCTGATTATTCCCACTGCTGTCCCCCTTCCCCCCCCCTCTGCAGCGTGAGGCTCTCGAACGCGTCGTGCAACCTGTGCCAGTTCGGCGTCACGGTCAACGGGCCGACGTTCGGAACCGTCACCCTCGGCCCCGTCACCTACAAGTGCGCTCCCCTCCCTGTGCCCCCTCTGCTTGTATTGGTTTGCATTGCGTGTGGCGAGTGTCCCGCGTCACCGCAGGGCTTTCTTCGCACAAAATCTACTCCGATTCCCCCCTTCTTTTCCATGGCCCCGACGTCATCGATGACACCACCCCCCTTCCAATGAACTTGGATCAACTTGGCAACCTACTCCATTCGTCTCACCCACTCTTCCCCCCACGCAGCGGCACGGCACTGGTGGTGCAGGTGCCGTCGTATCCCCTGCACAACCCCGCCTCGGTCATCGTGACGTCACTGTCGCCCGGCGCGCGCGTCGTCGTGGAGGCGGGCGCCGTGCCGCCCTCGTTCCTCGACGGCCGCACCGTCCGGCGCCTGGCGGCCCTCGAGAAGCCGGTCTGGGACGCGGCCACGGACAACGTCGTGCTGGGCGCCGTCGTCCCCGACGGGCCCTACGAGCGCCACGCCACCGCCCGCGTGGGCGCGGAGGCGCTCAGCGCCAGCACAGACGCCGCAGCCTGCGCCATACGCTTCCGCGCGTCGGTGCCCTTCAGCAGGCTCGTCAGGAGCGGGACGCCCACGCCCGCGGCGTCGTGGATCGAATACGCCTTCGTCCTCAACGGTACGAGGGGCGCAATCAATTGATTCCTTGGAAATTGGGCACGCAGGCATTTCCTGGAATTTCTCTTGGCGCGCCATCGGTCAATCGATCTCGTAAATGTAACCCTCCCCCTCTCATCTCTCGCCCCCCAGTGACGTTCGCGGAGACGACGCTGCTGGCGTACGGCAACGACACGTGGTCGCTGTCGAACAGGACGGCGACGCGGACGGTCTACTCGTCGCTGCGCTTCGCGGTGCGGGTGCCGCGCAGCGTGACGCTCGACGCCGCCAACCTCACGGTCGTCAGCTCCTCGCGCCCCGACCTCGTCTGGGCCCTCGTCGCCAGCGCCGCCACGGCCTACGACGAGGCCACGCACCGCCTCACCGTCGCCCTCGACCTCGACGTCCGCGCCCGCGCGGGCTTCGTCCTCGACGCAGCGGCCGCCCGCGTCGCCGCGTTCAACGGGTCTTTCGCAAACGCGACGATAGCGGCGCGCGCGCCGGCGGCGCTGGCGCAGAGGGCGCGGCTCTCGGTCGTCGCGACGGTCGACGGCCTGCGCTGCGCGTTCGGGGCCGCCGACAGCTTCGCGCTGGCGGTGCCCGTCGTCTCGCAGGCCACCGGCGCCGTCGTCGCCAACGCCACGCTGACGGCCACGGGCCTCGCGTCGAGGTGGTGCCAGCTCGTCGCCGCGGCCGTCAGTCTCAACGGCACGCAGGCCACCTACGCGGACGCCGCGTTCGCGCACGCCTCGGCGACGTTCCTGCTCAACGCGACGGTCTACGTGGCGGCGCAGCTCCGCGCCCGCGAGACCGCGGTGGCCGTGACGCCCGTCGTCGTAGGCGCGAGGATCGGGGCCAGCGGGTCCGCGGCCACGGTCGACGTCACGAGGCTGCCGGGCTACGCGCTGGTGGCCGCGGGGTGTCCGGCGGGCTGGGCGTGCTACAAGTTCGCCGCGACGGGCGTCGCCGCGGGCAGCAACGTCATCAGCACGGACCTCAACGCGACCTACGCGCGCAGGAGGGACCCCAGGGCCGCGGCCGCCAGCGGCACCTCCGAGTCGGTCATTCAGATCGTCGGTGCGCCGCTTTTCCTCCCTCCTGGCCCCGCGCCCCATTCAATTGCCTTTGCCTCTTCTTGTTTTCTTTTGGGGCCCAATTCAGTCGTCTATCCCTCAACCCCCCCTGCGGGCTCGTTTGCTGCAACTGCCTGTGTTGACGGAACACAACATGGACCGCTAGGGGCGAGCCACTGGGTTGTCAACCTCCTATCAATTGCCAGCGCGTTCCAAACGAATGGAATTGTCGCATTTGTTGTGTTTCCGGTGCGGGCGTGGAGTGTGGGGCGTGGTGGGGTGTTGCCGCGACGACGAGGGCTGACTGGTGGCTGGCTGCTTCCCCAGGTGGCGCGGCTGAGAGGGAGGGGGCAGACAAGCACGCCGACACCGCAGAGAACGACAAGTCGCTGGTGACGCTCGTCGCCGTCTTCGGGGCAGTCGCGGCAGTCGCGGTGGTCGCAGCGGCCGTGTCCATCGCCGTTCTGCTGCGGGGCCCTCGCTACTCGAGGCAGCTGGACGACTAGACGGCCAGACGGTGAGGCCTCCCCTCAGCTTAACCCCAACTGCACCCATAGCCTCGGATCAGAGAGCAGCAACCACAACAAACACAACGCCCGTCCCGCCAACGCACAGACGCACGACAGACACCCACAGGCACAGCAACCGCACGCACCCCACCCTCCAGCACAGCACACACTGGCATGAAGCACACACAGCACACACGCACACGCACACACAGCAACGCCCAAGGACCTGCCACGCATTGCATCCACAACTGCCCCAAACACAAAATACAAGACGCAAGGCAGCAATCAAATTCAGGAAAGCCGCGAGGGCAGAGAGAAGTAGAACAAGGGAGGACAGAGTGACGTCCGTCCTGTCAGGCACCAGGGCTTCAGCCAAGGGCGTTGGCTGGCCAATAAGCAGTGGCGGAAGAGAAAGAAAGGACAGGAAGGAAACAAACACCCTTTCTTTCTCTTCCGCCACTGCTCATATTATTCGAGCGCAATCTCTGCAGGCTCAACCACGAACCCCTTGCTCTGCTCGAGTTTGATGCAGAACAGCTGCCATATCTCCTTGTTGCACTGCTTTCGCGCCTCCTCCATTTCTCAGCTATGAAAATGAGTTGCAATTGATCTCTGGACGATTGAGACAAGAAAAATTGAATACACAATTGAGATATTTAATTCCTGGATCCACTGGAGAAAAACAGAACGAGCCTGTTCACCTATTCACTGTTCCTTGTGATGACATCTCGCACCTACGAAGGTATGCCTGGTCTGCATACCAGCACACTGGTGATGGCCTCACCAGTGCACTCGGTGTCTATTGCCAACAGGGCAGCAGGGCAGCAGGGCAGTAGCTGGGCTCTCGCCATGAAAACCGTCCGGAGACACGTCAATCCGAAATGCGTCGCCAACCGAAAGCCAAAAATAGCACCCCGGGGATCGCAGAACCACTCCGCCCTAAGGCCCGGACAGACTCACAACCACAAGTCGCAGACCTTACCACTCTCTCACTCCCACCCGTTCGCATGAAGAGCATCTCTGCTGCGCCTCTCCTCCTTCTCGCGGCCCTAGCGGGCTCCGCTGCGGCCTGCGCGTACGGCAACATGGACGCGCGGTGCACCTACACGGAGCAGCCAGACTGGTCCTACATGATGTGCGCACACTCCCACAGTGCTCTCCCCCCGTCGCTCTCCCACGAGCCTCCGCAGGTTCACGATGAGCTGGCCCGGCGTCTTCTGCGCCGACGGCTGCTGTCGCAACCCGCAGGGGGCCCGCGTGGCCGCGGACTTCACGATCCACGGCCTGTGGCCCAACTACGCCGGAAACTCGTGCGCCCACCGGATCTGCTGCGACGAAAAAAGGCCTTGGCAAAATTGCATTTCCACTCATTGAGCTCCGCACGACGGGCATGCCCTCGCAGGTTCCCGTCGTGCTGCCAGACCGAGTTCGACAACGACGACCTCGCCAACCTTATCAACTCGGACGCAGCCCTGCGCCGCGACCTCAACACGTGCGTTGAAAAAGAACTCCCTGTCGGGAGCAGAGAGCTCAGCTGTGCCGACTGCCCTACTACTACCACAGATACTGGCCCGCACTCAAGAAGTGCCAGTTCATTCAGTACGAGTTCGACAAGCACGGCTCGTGCGCCACGGCATCGACGTACTCGGGGGAGAACGGCCTGCGCGACTACATCGAGGCAGCGCTGTACCTGCGCAGGAAGTGGGACGTGCTGGCCGCGCTCAGCGAGGCGGGCATCACGCCGGGCTACAACAAGTACAGCCCCAGCGACATCCTCGAGGCGCTGGGCAAGTACACGGGGACGCGGGTGAGGCTGCACTGCGACAGGGCCAACCCCAGGGCGCTCTCCGAGGTGCGCATGTGCGTCAAGAAGATGGACAACATCTTCTCGCGGGCCAACCCGGACCTCATCGACTGCCCCCCGACGTCCAACGACGCCGAAGGATGCGCAAAGTCCGGTATCGCCATTCCCGAGGTGCCTGCGATCACTGGCTCTGGCTGCTCCATCTGAGAGATCTCATCAGAGCGGCCCGTCCCCATCATGAGCTGATCCACCACTCTCAAAGCAACAACAGGGACAATTGTGTGCATTTCGCCTCAGCCCCGTAAACGATGCCAGGTCCACAAACTGGCGTGGAAGAACGGAAAAGACCCGGGATCACAACGCCCCAGACGTCCGGCCCTCTGGCCCCCCTGTTCCCCTATGATCTCCTGTGCTACAGCCTGTGTGTTCACAGCACAACCACTGATCTCCTCCAGCACCAGACGGTCCAATGGACTGCATGCACGCAAACGAACTTCCTCATCGTGAACAAGAAGCACAAACGGCTTGATGGTATTCTCTCTATCAGACACAACGTCCCCCAAAACCCCGGGGATGCTCTCACGCGACCACCAGAGCGGCGACCGCCATCACTCCCAGAGCGACGCCGACCGAGGCGGACCCGCTCTCAGTCTGGGCGACCTCCTCGAGCGACGCGGAGGCCCCCGTGACCTTGACTCCGTCGGTGGGGTCCAGCACGAAGTCGGGCATGTTGATCGTCGAGAGGCGCAGGTCGCCCTTGGCCACCGCCGCCCTGACCGCCTCGGCGACGCTCTCGGCCGTGTACGTCGCGCCCGTCGGCAGGAACTCGACGACGATCGCGTGCATGGCGTCGTCGAGGTGGCTGGCGACGGCGTCGGCGGCCTCCGCGTGCGCGACGACGGCGACCTCGGCGGTGATGTTCTTGGCGAGGGCCTGCCAGGCGACCTTGAGGACGTCCCAGTCCACGTTGCCCACGTCGACGCTGACGACGACCTTGAGCACCTTCTCGCCCGCCGCGCGCGTGCACTGCGGGGGCATGCGGCCGCCCATGTCGCCCGCGATGCCGGTGCCCATGTCGGGGATGAACGGCAGCGCCTGGCGGGCGCAGCAGCCCGCGGAGCTCGAGAAGTTGCGCACCGCGCCGAAGCACGCGGCGGGGCTGAAGCCCTGGGCCCGCGGGTCGCACAGCGCGAAGAGGCCCGAGCTGCTGCCCTTGGCCAGCGCGTCGAACGTGCAGCCCCTGCCGCTGCCGGTCGTCGTCGTCGTGCGGTCCTCGCAGACCTGCGAGAAGCGCGGGATGTTCGCGCCGAGGCCCATGGCGCCCATCCTGCCGCTGACGCTGCGCAGGCACTCGGAGCACATGGCCTTGGTGATGGCCGTGGGGTCCAGGGCGGCCCTGGCCAGCAGCTGGCCGACCTTGGCGTACTCGAGCAGGCAGTAGCTGCCCTGCGAGTCCTTGCTGCACGCGAGCGCCGGGAGGCCCTGCGCGATCTCCGAGCCGCGGGCGAACCCCGGGAGGAACGAGATGCCCGCGGGGAGCTTGGCGCTGAGGCAGTCGGACTGGCAGATCCTGTCGAGCTGCGCCTGGGCCGCGTCGACCGCCGGAGCAGCGCTGCCGCCGCCCAGGAGGCTGTGCACAAAGTCGACGATGCCGCCCAGCAGCTGCGGGCACGAGTTGCCCGAGGCGTCCTGCCAGCACAGGGCCTTGCTGCCGCCCGTGTACTGCGCGAGCGAGCCGCGGATGATGCTGGGGACGAAGCCGCCGCACTTGGAGACGATGTCCTGGATGACCGCAGTGAACTGCGCGGGGCTGCAGCCCGACGACGCGTTGCAGAACGCCGGGGGCGCCAGCCCGCTGCTGCCGCCGAAGGGGTTGACGTTGAGCATGCTCCCGCACTGCATGACGACTCCCATGGCGCTCTACGCGGGGCCCTCACCGTCAGCTGACACGAATGGAGAAGAGGGACAGAGAGAACGGCTGCGGACTTGGATGGCTGCCGGGCACTCGCCAGAGAACTGCGAGAGGGCGCAGGCCCCGAGCAGGGTCAGAACGAGGAGGCTCTTCATGTTCCGGTGTGTGTTGAAGCACTGAGTGCAGGATACAGTCCTGCGCGAGCCGTTTTATCCGCAGGGGGAGATTTCTCTGCAACCGCTAGGTGCACGAGGCTTTGCTGCACCCGACTTTTCCAGTGCCGTTGGTGGCAACGCTCCTGCCCTCTTCAGGCCTCTTTTCTCTTTTCCCTCAACACTCTCCCGCGCTGTCCGTCGCGGTCCACTCCTCCCCCCATCGCCCCCTCGGTGCCCCCCACGCCGAGGGGAGCGGCGCAGGACGCCCGCTCCGGCGCTGTGGATCACCGACCGATAAGGGCACGCCTTGTGCTGATCGCACTGCCCGCTTTCACTGTGCACTTGGGATCCGCAGGGAGCGATGCTGAAAAAGGGGCTGCGCGACCTCTGGCGCCGCAGAGCAGGGGCCCCTCTATAGTGTGGCTCGCCTCAGACTTCAGTGCGCCCGCGCGACAAGGAACGCGAGCACAACTGTCGCGGCGTTTTCTCCCGCCCCGAAGCACAGCTGCGGTGTTATTCGGCGGCTATCGTGCAGTGGCCGTGCCGTCGCTGGGACCTCTCTGCCCAGCGTCGTTGCACTGCACATCTGACTCGGCTCTGACAGGTGTATGTGTGATGGCGCCGATGGTGCACGGAACCAATTTACCGAGAGAGCGTCCATTTCCCTGTTGCTCGCATTTTGTTGAAAACAACAAACGTGTTTCCTCCTCTCTTCCTCACCGGAATGTCTGAGGAATCGGTGCACTCCAATGACACATGTTATTCCGCCTCGCTGCTCGTCTACGAACTCCCGATCTCTGTCACGGTACAGCTGTGGAGAAGACGCAGACAGGTGCACTAGCTCGGGCACGATGGCGGGTCTCCAGGCCCTTCACAAGCCCAGGGGCAGCATATCATTCGCTCAGCAACCAGCGAGCGCCAGGGGCCCCAGCCCACGCTACAGCGAGCACAGCCTCGATGAGCAAACAATCTCGCTCTGCCTTTGCTCGTGCTCTCTGCCGCCCCGCTCCGGTCCCGTGCGAGTGGGTCACTGCCAATTGGTCCTCCTGCGGGCACAACAGCGACAGCCGAGCGCTGCTCAGGACCCTCAGCTGCCTCGAGACGGCAGACCACGTGTCCTTCAATCCCGAGCCCCGAGTCGCTCTGCACCAAGCCCAAGCCACCGATGACGCAGTCGTGCGGGAATGCTGACAGGAAAACCGCTCTTTCTTGCATCCATCTTGACCGCGCCCACTCTGTGCTGCTCCTGGGCTCGTCAGAGGTCTTGACCAATTGTCAGAACCAGTTGCAGCCGCAGCTGAGCTTGAGAAGGGATGTAAGGGGACTGAGGGGGTGGGGAACGTCGCAAGTTCCAGAATGATGTCAGTGCGTTTTCCTCACCCGCCGGGTCTCCAGGCCTTCAGACAAAACAGTCGAGGCGCATCTGGCACAGTGTCAATCATTCGCGCCGCAGCAGGGTGAGCACAGGCCTCTATGAGCACCGCACTCGCTCTTGTGCTCCTCGTCTCCTCCGTCTCTGCGACGCTCAGCTCCCGTGCTGATGTCGGGGCCGTGCTGCGCCCGATCAGTGCCGCTGCCAACTGGACCTCCGGGGCATCTCGTGCACGCGGGGACTGCCAGTGCGTCGACTGCTACCAACGGTCCACGATACAGGGTGGCAAGGAGCTCGTGCTGACCCCGGACGACTGCGGCGTCGCGGGCTACAGAGTCCTCACGTCCCTCGCCGTCGCCTCGACCGACGGCAGCGGCTTCACGATCTGCGCGACCTACGAGGGCGCTCCCAAGGGCTGGTGCTACACCAACGCCTCGAGCCCCGATGCGGTACTACTCTCGCTTCTCCTTCTCTCTTTGCCTCTCTCCCCAGCGAAGCCACTCCATGCTCACCACAGGGGCGCCCGCGCAGCTGACCTGCATAGCCAAGCGGCCGCTGATGGTCGGCGACGTCGACCGCACCAAGATGATCATCAAGATCGGCTGCCTGTTCCCCAAGGACGGCCAGTGCATGATCAACACCAGAATCGAGACGACGTGCAAGATAACCTTGTACGAGTGGGTCATGGGCAACTGGTCCGCCTGCGGGCCCAACTGCTGGCAGAACCGCACGGCCCAGTGCAAGCGCGAAGGCGGCGTGGCCGTCTACAGCGCCGACAGGTGCACCATCTCGCCCTGGACGTCCCAGCGCTGCGAGGCGGAGGGCTGCGCGAAGCAGTACGACTGGCGCCCGTCCGAGTGGTCGACGTGCATCGCCGGCCAGCAGCACAGGACCCTCAGCTGCCTCGAGACCGACGACGACTCGCCCACCGCGATCCCGAGCGACGAGTCGCTCTGCACAAAGACCAGGCCCCCTACGACGCAGTCCTGCACGCCGACGCCCGGCGTCTATGCATGGCAGGTGGGCGAGTGGGGCCCCTGCGTCGACTGCGCCCAGAATCGGAGCGTCGAGTGCGTCAGCGCCGTCACGGGCGCCGCCGTCGCAGAGGTCAAGTGCGCGTCGGCCGGGCGCAAGGAGAAGGACACGCAGAAGTGCTACAACAGCGAGTGCATCACCAAGGGATACAAGTGGGAGCTGGGCGAGTGGTCCAAGTGCAAGAGCGACTGCACCAAGACCAGGAGCGTCTCGTGCGTCGACGCCAGCAGCGGCGCAAAGGTTGAGGAGTGGAGGTGCCCGGGGGCGTTAGAGCGGGGCACTGCCATGTGCGGTGAATGCCTCTCCCCTGGGCACCTGGTCATCCCATCGCTGCTCGCGGTGGTGTCTGCCGCAAGTGCGATGCTCTTTCTCTGAAAACAGGGACAACAGAAATGAAGGGCAAGCCAGCCTTGCTTTGCTTGAAGTTGTTGACTCATTTGAGGACGAAGACCACTCTATCGACTCCTCGGGTGTGGTCCAGGCATGCTGCTTTGAATGATGCTCTTAATGCCGCTAATGCCACGGCCAGCCCTTGGTAGAAGGGCTGGCTGCTCGGTCAGCTGGTACACTTCGAAAGAATAAATAATTTCCAGTCAAGGTTCCGTGGCTTGACAAATTTGCAGCAGTATTATGCGCTGATGCGAGAAATGCGCAGGCACTCCCTGAGGGAAGGAAGCAGAGGATGGTAGGGACGAGGTGGCGGGTGGTGACGCTGTGTGTTTGCCAGAGATTTGAAAGTCAACGACCAGAGGGAATCAAAACGGCTGATCAGACCGTCTCGACCGCTCCAGGTTTCTGAGCACTGAATGAGAGGCGCAGGTAGTCAGCATGCGCAATTTCTGAACCCTGGGGGTGCGTTTTCCAGACCCGCCGGGTCTCGGTTCAACAGACCGAACAGTCGAGGCGAACCGGCTCAGTTTCAACGGCTCACTGACAGTTCACAGCGCCAGGGGGCCCTCGCCACAACGGCTGCAGCCCCGATGAGCACCGCCCTCGCCTTGCTGCTGCTGATCTCTGCTGTCTCTGCAGCACTCGATTCCCGTGCCGACGGTGGCGTCGTGCTGCGCCGAAGCAGGGCAGCCACCAACTGGACCTCCGCGGCCCCTCGGGCACGCGCGGACAGCGACTGCCAGTGCGTCGGCTGCAAGACGCCGTACACCATCCCCTTCGGCCAGCAGCTCGAGATCACCTCGAACGACAACTGCGGCGGCTGGAGATACCCTGTGCTCGCCGCCATCAGCGTCGCCTCGACAGACGGCAGCGGCATTCTGCTCTGCACGACCTACGAGGGCGCTCCCGAGGGCACCTGCTACACAAACGTCTCGAGCCCTCACGCCGTGCGGCCTCCGCCCCCCTCCGAGGCCCTCGCAGCCGCTCCGGCAGAGACTCACCGCTGGGCGGGACCCCGAGCAGGTGTCGTGCATCACCAGGATGCCGCTGAAGGTCGGCCGCCCCGACCGCGGGAGGCTCGTCGTCAAGATCGGCTGCGTGAGCCCCGTGGGCGGCCAGTGCAAGGTCAACACCAACGTGCAGCTGGACTGCGTCATGGCCTCGTACACGTGGGTCACGGGCGACTGGTCCGCCTGTGGGCCCCACTGCGGCCAGACCCGCACCGTCCAGTGCAAGCTGGCCGGCGACGACGCCCTCTACAGCGGCGGCAACCCGGCCCAGAGCGAGACCGGCGTCTACAGCGGCGACAAGTGCATCTTCAAGCCCGCGACGACGCAGCGCTGCACGGTGAGCGGCTGCGTGAAGCAGTACGACTGGCTCCCCTCCGTGTGGTCGGCGTGCATCGCCGGCGAGCAGAAGAGGTCCGTGACCTGCGCCGACACTGCCGATTTCTTGGGCAGCCCGAGCCCCGAGTCGCTCTGCACCAAGCCCAGGCCCCCGACGACGCAGTCCTGCACGCCCACGCCCGGCGCCTTCGCGTGGTACGAGGGCGAGTGGGGCCCCTGCGTCGGCTGCGTCCAGAATAGGACCATCTCGTGCGTCAACGCCGAGACGGGCGCCGCAGTCGCCGAGGACAAGTGTGAGCGGAGACTGGTCGGGGGCGATGACAAGCGGCCGTGCTACGACATCGCGTGCTGGAGTGGCTACAAGTGGGTGCTGGGCGAGTGGTCCGCGTGCGGCAGCGCCTGCACCAAGACCAGGAGCATCTCGTGCATCAAAATCGCTACGGGCGCAACTGTCGCCGAGGATCGGTGCGCGTTGGCGGGGATGAAGGCCGAGGACACGCTGCGGTGCTCGGGCGGGGCGTGCCTGTCCGCGGGCTACAGGTGGGAGCTGGGCGAGTGGTCCAAGTGCGGCAGCGACTGCACAAAGACCAGGAGCGTCTCGTGCGTCGACGCCAGCAGCGGCGCCAAGACCGACAAGTCCAAGTGCCCGGGCTTCGAGAGCACCTCATCGCCGTGCACTGACTGCAGCTCCGGTGGGCACCTTGTCCTCCCCTCGCTGCTGGCTGTGGTGTCCGTCGTCATCGCTCGGATCTTCAACTGAATTGCAACACTGAGGCAGACAGTTGCCATTGTTGCCCTGCCATGACCAGTCTCGACCGCCTGTTGAACTCTGTCTCATATTGCCAGGAAATGGAAAGCGTGGCTGCAACTGCAACACGAAGGCGGAGCGTGTGTGGAGCATCTGAGAGGGCTCAGTAGGGTGATCCGGTGACCTCGAACGCAGGCGGGAGTACCCCTTGAATGACGTTCTCGAGCACGTGCAGCACCACTTGGATGGCGCGGTTAGACACGAATGCACGTTGGAGCGCACAGGGAAGCTCGCTCTCGACGGAGAGCACACGGGACCGGTAGAACTCGCTAGGTCTCTCTGAGTGCACCGCGTAGAAGCGGTAGCTCGTGCCATCTGTCAGAGCTCCGAAGGCGTAGCCCGAGGGGCTGAAACGGAATGACAGTGTCAGACAACGGGCGTGGGCTCAGCCCGCACGCGCCTGCAGCTGGAGCCAGGGCCAGTGGTGGCATGGACTATCGCGAGCATCTGGGCGAATAGCTGCTCCGTGTGCCACGCGACGCCTACGACGATTGACGCGGCCTCGACGGCGCAGAAGAACGGGACGCGCGGCCTGCTCCCAGGGTCGCTCGCCTCGGAGCCCCTGAACGGCCTGCCCGACAGGTAGTCGAGCGGCCCGTGCACGTGCATCCTCGTCGTCGGAATGGGCGCCGACTGCATGCGGTGGTCCGTGAACACCAATACCCCCTCGGTCTTGCGGGATGCTGCAGCCAGCACGGGGTGGACGAGAGCCTGCGCTCCGGCCTCCCTCTGTCGTGCGCGACGACCATGCGGAGCTCAGCAGCAGGCGGGGCTGGCGAAGAGGGCGGCGGCGGGTGGTCGCACCGTCCGCACGAAGGCGCGCTTGTGCAGCGCCAGCATCTCGACGAGGGCGTTGGGGGCAGCCTCGGGAACGAACGTCTCTCTGAGGCGCAGGTCTCCGTTGACCACAACGCCGAGCCGCGACTGCCTCTGCTCCACGTCTCCCGAGAGCGCTGCGAACGGCGTCGACCCCTTGAGGGGAGGTGAGCAGTCCTGCTCGCACAAGACGGGGCATGGCGCACCAGGGGGCCGAACAGGTTGGCGAGGTGGTCGAGGATCGGAGCAGGAACGCCCTCAGCGTGCGACGCACTGCGGCCGTCAGAGGACGTGCTGCCCAGACGCTTAGGGAGAAGGGGCGAGGGGCACGCACTGCTGCAGCAGTCTGCGCAGCTCCGCGACACCAAGGGACTTCCTCAGCATTGCGTCGGTGGGCGACTCCGCGAGCTCCTTCAGCCTGCGCTTCTTTGCCGCGCTCTCATCCGTGGCCGACATGGCGCGTACAACAGCAGCACAACAACTGATTCACTGAATATCTCGTAAATCAAAAAGACAGCCCCGCGTGAAGCAACTAACCACGAGCATTCAAGCCCGCCTCAGTGCAGTGGTGGGCGCTCGGCACCGCCGCTGAGCAGGTTCTGGACGCAGCGGTCCAGCTGCTGCGGGGTCATCGGGGCGAAGGGCAGCACCTCGCAGCAGTTGAAGCAGCACGGCGCCTGCTCGCCCGCGGACTGCGGTACCCAGCGGGGCAGCCCGCAGGCGAAGCGCTCCAGCACGGGCGCCACCGGGTGCCGGTCGGCAGCGGCGCGGAACGAGAGCTCCGCGAACCACTCGTCGTGCGGGACCCACCGCACGGGCCTCTGCGCGGCCACCGCGGCCATCATCGCCCGCACGCCGACGTTGCGCCCGCCCACCTCGACGACGCCGCCCGCGGGCGCCGGGCTGCGGCCCGCGACGACCCGCGCGACGACCTCTGCGCAGTAGTCGACGGCGACCATGTTGAGCGCGTCGTCGCCGCCGTCGCCGTCGTCGTCGCCTGCGGGGGCCGGGGCGACGCCGTAGTCGGCGACGGCGAGCAGGAGGCGCTGCAGCCAGTCGCCCCGGTTGACGGCGCCCGTGCGCGAGTCGCCGCCCAGGAGGGCGGCGCGGTAGACGGTCGTCGGCCAGCCGCGGGCGGCGCAGTCGAGGGCCAGCGCGTCGAGCGCCCACTTGGACGTCGCGTAGCCGCGGCTGCGCAGGCGGTGCAGCGCCGCGCTGTGCACCGCCGACGACGTGACGACGTGCAGCGCCGCGGCGAGCGGCTGCGCGACGTGCCGGGCCAGCGCGGCCAGCGAGCGCACGTTGGTGGCCGCGAGGTCGTCGTAGCTCGCGAGGTGGTTGACGCAGGCGCCCGCGTGGACCACAGCGGCCGCGCGGCCCCTGCGCGCGAGCACCGCCGCCGCGGCCTCGTCGGTCATCCCGAGCCGCGGGAGCGACAGGTCGCCGCGCACGGGCACCACGCGGCTGCTCCGCGGCAGCGCAGAGGCCGCGCGCTCGTCGCGGACGAGGCAGAGGGCCTCGGCGCCCGGCAGCAGCTCGAGCAGCGCGCGCAGCAGCCGCTGGCCCAGGAAGCCGCTGGCCCCCGTCACGAAGAGCACCGATGGCGGGCCCCCGGGCCGCTCGGGCAGCGGCAGAGGGACCGGCAGGGCGGCCCGCAGCTCGCGCAGCTCGCCGTCGATCGACACGCGGTCGCCCGGGGGCTCCGCGGGCGCAGCGAGCGGCCGCAGCGACGAGAGCGGAGCGGACGACAGCAGCGCGTCGGCGGCGACGGCGATGCGCTGGTCGCGCAGCGCGCCGGCGACGCGGACCGCCGTCACAGAGTCGCCCCCGAGCGCGCAGAACGAGCCCGTGCCGTCGACGGCGGCGGCGTCGGAGCCGAGCGCCCGCGCGACGGCGGCCCGCACGTAGCAGGCGTCGATTTCGCGGCGGAACCGCTCGTAAAGCGCTCTGCGCAGGGGCTTGCCGCTGTCGGTCGCCGGCCAGGGCTCGGCGGCGTCGGCCACGTGCACGGCGCACGGCGGCGGCAGGCCGTGCTGCGCCGCGATGACGCGGAACGAGGCGGCGACGTCCGCGGCCGACGGGGCCGCTGCGCAGTCGCTGCGGACCGCGGGGGCGACGACGGCCACGTAGGCGGGCTTGGCGGCGTAGGCGAAGACGCGCGAGACGAGCGCAGAGGAGGCCAGCGCGCGCTCGGCGGCGCCCAGGGCGACGAACTCGCCGTTGCTGAGCTTCACGACGCTCGAGACGCGGTCGACGACGGCCAGCAGCCCCGCGGACCACTCGCCGACGTCGCCCGTCGCGAACCACTCGCCCCTCTGCTGCCCAGCGCTCTCCCCGAGGTACCCCGCGCTGCGCATGGCGCTCCGCCTCACGAGTATCTCCCCGCGCGGCGGAGAGGCCTCCACGCTGTAGCCTTTCGCGGGGGGAGGGGGGTGTGCAAAGACGCGTTAGCGAACGCGGTGTAAACCGAGACGGAGAGCGCGGGTACCGAGCTCGGGGACGGAGCGGAGGAGGACGGGCTGCGTGAGGTGGCCGTTGACGCAGATGGAGCCGGCCTCTGTGGTGCCGTAGCCCTCGGTGACGGGGACGCCGAGGGCCTTGCGGAGCCACGCGCGCATCTCGGGGCCCAGCGGCGCCGACGTGACCTTGACGCTCGACAGTCGCGCTCCAAAGGCCCCGCGCAGCCGCTCGCGGGCCTCGGGCTTGCCCAGCGCCTCGCGGTCGCGGGCGTAGGCGTCGCGGGCCTCGTGGCAGAGGCGCGGGACGAGGCCGAGTACCGTGGGGCTGAGCGCCCGGAGCGCGTCGAGGATCGACGGGGCGTCGGGCCAGAGGGCCACGCGGCCGCCGTTGAAGAGCGCCGTGTAGAGGTCGACGCGGCCCGCGACGTGGCTCAGCGGCAGGTAGCCGAGCATGACGACGCAGCGCAGCGTCACCGTGTGCGTCAGGTGCGCCGCCCACGCGCCGTGGGCCACGACGGCGCCCTTGGGGGCCCCGCTGCTGCCGCTCGTGTACATCACCGTCGCCGGGTCCCCGGGCAGCGGCTCGCGCTCGGCCGCGTGCTCGCGCCCGTCCCACGCGGCCTGCAGCTCTGCGAGGCCCATGCACTCGGCGGCGCCCGCGTCCGAGGCGCCCGCGTCGAGGACGACGACCCGCGCGGGGACGTGGCGGCAGCAGCGCAGCTTGGGGAGCTGCGCAGAGGCCGCGAAGAGGACCGCGAGGTCGGCGCCCGCGAGGACGTCGGAGAGCTCCGCGGCCGCGAGGCCCGGGGGCAGCGGCGCGCAGACGAGGCCGCCGACGAGGCACGCGAGGTCGACGACGGCGCTGGCGGGGCTGTTGGCCGCGAGGACGCCGGCGCGCTGGCCCTCGGCGACGCCCCACGCGCGGAGGCCGCCCAGCGTGGCGTGGACGGCGCCGGCGACGTCTGCGTAGGTCTGCCAGGCGAAGTCGACGGGGCCCTCGGGCGACAGGCGGCGGCCGAGGAACTTGCGCGGGGCCCACGCGGCGAGGCACGCGAGGACCTGCGCCGAGCACGTGGGGCGCGCGGGCCGCGGGCGCCACCAGTGCGGGCGCTCGTGGCGGACGTAGTACTCCTGGCGCGAGGGCCCGTGCGTGTGCCGCGCGGCGGGCAGCTCGTGGCACTCGGGGCACAGCGCAGGCGCGTCGTCGCACGCGTCGCAGAGGTACCGCGCAGACTGCACGGGCACGGCCGTCAGCGCATGTGCCTGGTGGCCACCAGCGCCGTGGCGCTGCTGGCGTGGGCGGAGAGCCCCAGTGGCCCTCGGACATCAAACCAAAATTTACAGAATCAATTGAGTTTGTGCGCTGGCTGTTAGTTCTGCCCCCAGTATGCGGGCTGCGCCGCTGGTTGGGGTCGGCACGCCTGCCACGCCTCGTGACGCAACGCAGCAGCGCTGTGGTCAAGAGACCCGAATCACTTGAGTTGCGGTCCCCTACTTCCCGCCGGATTTTTGGAAACGTCCACCGAACTTCAACCCCACCAGCTAGCGGGGGGGGGCGTCGTGTTTCTGACGTGTTATGACGTCACCGATTGGCTGAGCGGGCGGGAGCAGTGGGAGCAGCGCGTGGGGTCGTCGCGGGGGGCCGACGAGTCGAAGCGGCGCGGGTGGCGGGCGACGACGGTGGCGGCCAGGGCGCTGTTGGCCCCGTCCTCGGCAGAGGGCCCGCCGTCGTCGTCGGGGCTCAGCAGCAGCGTGGCCGCCGTCTCCCGAGGGGTCTTGCCCTGCTCGATTTCCGTTCGGACGGTTCGCTGAAGCGTGGTGGGGGCGAAAAACGGACTCGGGACATCTGAGAACAGTCCCGGAAAATATCTTGTGGATATTCGTTCCACCCCGCACGGGGCGGGGATCTCGGGGCCCGCCGCCGCCGTCGTGAGGCTAGCCAACGTCGCGACGGCCAACGGGGGGCGATCAGCAGCCGGAGAAACGCGAAACGCCTTATGAGTCAGCGGGGCCGTTGTGCAGTAAAGGTTCACAAGCACAGTCGCAGAGAACACTTACACTCCCAGCTCCCCTCGGGAACGATCACGATCACGATCACGATGCTGGCCCCGCCCCGCACCCCCGCCGAGCAGCAGCAGCCGCATCCGCAGGCCGGGCACCGCCGCGTGTGCAGCGTGCCGCCACAGAGCGCCCCGGAGCTCGTGCGGATCGCCTGCGGGCTCGACGCGCAGTCGCCGCAGGCCAAAGTGGACCTCGCGCGCCGCTGGGTCCGCGCAGCCCTGGCCAGCCCGCGGCTGCGGACGGCGCTGCTGCACGAGGTCGCCCGCAGCGGGAGCTACGCGTCGTTCGCGGCCCTGCGCCCGAGCTACGGCGTGGCCGAGGTGGGCGGTGCGTTCCTGCTGGCCGCCCGCATGGGCCGTCTCGACTTTGCGATGCGGCTGCTGGCCGACAGCGACGACAGCGGCGACGGGCTGGCCGACCACGTCGACGCGCACCTGCGCGAGGACGTCGTCGAGTGCGCCGCGGCCTCGGGCAGCGCGCGGGTGCTGCGCGTGCTCTGCGCGGCCTGGGAGCTGGGGCCCTGCGACGTCACGCGTGACGCGACGCTCCAGCAGCTCTGCGAGCTCGTCGAGGCCGCCGAGGGCCCCGCCGACGTCTGGTGGGTCCTCCAGGCCTTCGCCTTCTGCCCCGGGGCCGGCCCGCGTCCGCGCGCGCAGCTCGTCGAGGCGCTGGGGACCGCGGTGGGCCTCAACGAGCGCCTCGACGAGGCCGCCCTGCTGGACATCCTGCTGCGCGCCAGGCGCTGCCAGCAGCAGGGCTCCTGGGCCGCGGCCGCCGGCGGCAAGTGGGACCAGAGCGGCGCCGCGCTGCTGCAGAGGTTCATCCTGCGCGTCTGCGAGGGCGCCAGGGAGACGGCCAGGGAGCACGTCGTCGAGAGCGCGGTCCTCATGTCCGAGTTTCAGCCGGCGGCCCTCGAGGGCTCTGCGCAGAGCAGAGTCGACTAGGGGCTCCCACCCCCCGCACACCTCAGCTGCCCGACTATGGCCTGCAACACCCACACCCACACCCACACACGGCTACCACACGGCTACTACAAGGACCTCGCCCAGAGGCATGAGCGAGAGAGAGAGAGACCTTAGTACTAACCCCCTACGCAAGGCACATAGTCCATTGCACAGCTACTTAGCAGCACCGCACTACCGAAACTCACAAAAATAGCTACTTACTACCTACCCCTTATTACCCACTTCTCGCGGGCGCTTCTCTGTGTGCTCTTTTCCTTTCTGCACCCGAGTCCCCGATTTCGTTTTTGGGGCATTCGGTTTGTCGTTGCCACGTCAACAGGCAAGTGAAGGAAAGTGCAACACGCGGAGAGATAATCTGAACAAAATCGTTGAGAGGTGAAGAACTCCGACAACAAACGCAGAAAAGTGCTGGTGGAGCATCAGACAGGCCGTGTCTCTCGCCAGCTGTGCTGGCAGAGTATCCACAAGCCACGGGCGAACGCAACGCAGCTTGGCGGGCACTTCTTTTTCCTTTTTCTTCTTGAGCTTTTTTTCCAACTGGTGGGGAGAACAATCAACCACTTGCTCCAGTGACGTTGTCCCCAAAAAGCGATGGAAAATCGCCCCCAAAGCTGGCCCCAAAGCCCAACTCCGCACCTGCCCACGTCACTCACCCGCCCCTCAGCTGCCAGCCCTCGCAAAACGCGTCACCACAACAAAAACTCACGCCGGTCGAGGCACAGAAGAGGCGGAGCACAGCTGCAGCCCACAAAGATGCCCAGTGCGTACGTTGTTGTGGCAGCCGCGGGGCTGGCTGCTGCGGGCCTCGCGTGGGCCTGCAGGCGGACGCTGCGGAGGGCCGCGTACCGCGCGAGGACCGTCGCCAGGGCGTCGGCGGCGCTGCTGAGGGCCCCGCGCGAGAACGTCGAGAGGTTCTGGAGCTCCTACGCCATGTTCGACGACGAGGCCATCACGAGCGCCACGACGCACCACATCGTCGACTGGTACGCGCTGCTCAACCACCTCTGCTCGCTGGGCGACGTCGAGCGCATGTACCTGCCCCCCGTCATCGACGAGGCCGCGGGCATCGGGCGCAACCAGGACCTCTTCGAGGAGAAGGCACGCATGCACCTCTTCCGCGCCTGCGCCTCACGCGTGGCACAGATGTGCAGGGACTTGGGCATAGGGCCGCAGTCGCGCGTGCTCGAGATCGGCTGCGGGCGTGGGCGCATCGCGGCGCACGTCCACGAGGTCTCGGGGGCCGAAGTGTCGGGCATCAACATCGAGCCCTCGCAGATCGCCAACGCACGCGCCAACGCCGAGGCGCTGGGCAAGTCCGACAAACTGCACTTCCAGGTACCCAGCGAACGCCAGCGCCACCCCTTCCCACTCGCACGCGTGTCAAACACCGCACCGCATTCACACAGAGAAACGCACCGAGAAAAGCAGACACAGGGAATATAACACTGCCCAAGTCAATTGCACAAAACACATCGAAAGAGCGCCACGGCTCATCCGCGGTGGCGCCCGGCAGGTCGCGGACTACAACGAGCGGCTGCCGTTCGAGGTCGGGGCGTTCGACGCGGCGTACAACATCGCGGCCATCACGTACGTCCGCGGCGGCGACTTTGTGCCGCTGTTCCGCGAGCTCTACCGCGTGCTGCGCCCCGGCGGCCGCTTCTCGACGCTCGACTGGACCAAGCTGCCCGCGCTCGACCCCAACAACCCGCGCCACGCCGACATGCTGCGCCAGACCAAGGCGCTGATCGGCGCCGTCTACACGCCCGCGCCCGCGGACTACGTCGAGGCGTTCCAGAAGGCGGGGTTCTCGGTCGAGTGGCAGGGCATCCCCAGCAAGGACGGGCACCAGGACCTCATCTGCGCCAAGGCCAACAGGTACTTCAGGGCCGTCCAGAGCGTCGTGACGGTGCTCAGCAGGCTGCACGTCGTCCCGAGGTCCATACCGGCGCTGCTCGACCGCTTCAACAGGGGCGGCGAGGCGCTCATCCGCGGCGACCGCGAGGGCCTCTGGACCATGGTCTACCAGTGCGTCGCTGTCAAGCCCTCCAGCGCCAACTGAGGAGCCGCCACCAGGGCAAAATACTCCCCGAGTGCGGGAGGCCGAGGAATGCAAACATGGGGACGGTGTGATTTCGCTGAGACTCCGTTTCCTGTACGCCAAGTTTGGCCCTCCAATGTCCACGTTCGGTGCTAAAGTGGGGTCTTTTCCGCCCGTTCTCTTGTGCCCCTCTGCGGTAGAAGTGTCATTGCGAAAGCGGGCGGACTTTTCCCCTTTGCGGACAGGAACATTCGAGCGAAGGGGGTCAAGACGCCCGCTCCTCCTCTTCGGTTGCCAACTGCCTCACGACGAGCCGTCTCCTGCGACCTCGGGCACTCGGGTCCAATTGGCAGACAGGGCGGGCGAGAGGGAATGGCCCGCGGCGGCAATCGAGGGCAGCACAGAAAGAGCCAAAGGCGGGGTCCGTAAATAGGACCAAAACAGAAATGTCGGAGAGATACGTGCTCGCCGTTTGCGCACGCGACGCGATAACAGCATTGCTCAGACAAAAATAGTTCGGTCAGTCGGGCAGATGGGCATAAGCACTGGGGTTCTCCTGCTCCTGATCTCCGCCCTCGCGCCCTCCGGGGCCAAGTGCGCGTCTTGGGGGGGGGCATTGCAGTCTGTGCGCCACTGACACACCCACGCCTCCGATCGCAGAGAGCTGGTCCTGATGGGCAGTGTCATCATGCGCACGCAGTACCTGGTGGACCAGATCTATTCCTCCATCGAGACTGCACGCATTCCAACCCCTCTGGCGAGCACCGGGGGCTCACTGCGCGGCACAGGTCATCAAGGAGGCAGCGGGCCAGGCAGAGTGGGCAGTGAGGACAGGGACGCTTCCAGTGATGCACCTGACCGACCTCTCGTACCTCCCGGGACCCTATCCACTCCTCTACGACATCAGCCCGAACAGAACCTCTGAGGTGCGCCCTTGGGCTGCAATGCTGCGAAATGTTCCTCCCCCATTTTGACTTAGTTTTTGCCACAGTTTTACCTGTCGACCAACGGGCTCACCACCGACCCCACGCCGCTGCTGAACGAGGTCGTCGGTGGCCTCGACTGCCCCTGCAAAAGCGAGTGGATGGCCTTCTGCAACAAGACCGCGGCGGTCAGGGCGGGAAACCCGTGCATCTCGTGCGCGCGCGCGTGCGACACGCTGTTCGGCATGCGCATCAGCAAGTCTCTCGACTCGTTCATGCACGCGGTCATCCCCAGCAACCCCTTCACACTGGGGTGGGTCTGGGTGCGCGGCGACGGTAACAAGAGCCTGGACTGCCTGCGCGCGTGGACCGTGATGCCCTACTCGGTGGCGACGGGCATCTACTCGCGGGCGCCCATCAACAAGACCTCGTACACGTCGGCTGCGCCGGGCGGATACCCCATGTCGGCCCTCACGCAGGGCCGGGCCAAGTTCGACAGGGCCCCCAAGTGGTCGGCGCCCTACTACCTGGCCGTGAAGCAGGGTGAGCAGCGCAGCCAGAGGTTCTTATGATTTGGCAGCTCAAACGTTCCGCAGCGGTGACGATATCCGTCGGGGTCCCCATCTGGAGCGTCGACGGCGAGTTCCTGGGCGGCACTGGGGCCGACGTGCCGATGACGGCGTCGCGCGCCTTCTTCCTGAACCTCTCGTTCAGCTCACCGAGTACGAACGTCGTTGTGAGACTCGTTTTGGGGCTCACGAGCACCGCAGTTCCGTTCAGGGCCGTGCTGTCGCTGAGCAGCGGGGAGCTCGTGGCCGCATCGAGCGAGGCGATCGACGAGCTGTGGGACGAGTGTCCTGGCCACCTGTGCGACGTGATGACCCTCAACTCCAAGATGCGGTCGATCTCCGACACGGTGAGCAGCTCGGCGGCCGAGTACTGGGACGTCGAGGTGCGGGGCACCGACTACATCGTCTTCGTGCAGACGCTCGAGAACAACTGGAAACTCTGGTTCTTCGTCCTGCACTCGGACGCCTTTCCCAAGAGTGCGGCTCACATCCACTCGGCCCTCGTGCCCTGACCAGCGGGCCGCAGCCGACAGCGTGACAGGCAAGATAGTGGCCGCGGTGGTGGTGCCGGTGGTCGTCATCTCTGCCGTGTTCACGGCGTTCTTCGTGGCGCACTACAGGCGCATGCAGAAGCGCGTGAAGGATCTCGAGAAGCAGCTGGGCAGCATGGCGTCGGACAGCGTCATCGGGACGCCCGCCGAGGACGCCATCCGGGCCCTCATCCGCGTCCAGCAGTTCAACAAGCTCACCAAGAACCTCAAGGACGACGTGTCGCTCGTCATGACGCTCATCGCCTCCAACAAGCTCTTCAAGGCCGACTCCAACCTCCGCGAGAAGCTGCAGGACATGAGTGAGCCTCTCCTCTCGGCTCGCTCCGCTGCGCACGCGCACTCACAGCCCACTCGCAGACCTCGACAAGGACGTCGACGAGTTCCTGCTCTCGGTGCTGGCCGAGAAGGACCAGCTGCACCACAGGACCCAGAGCGACTTGTCTGTGATCTCCGAGGACTCCAAGAGGCGCCTACTCAACGAGGCCACGGAGGCCTGCGACCTCGTGGACCTCGACGACGCAACGGCGCTGGTGTCCTCGGTCATATCGGAGAGCGGCGGGCTGGTCTCCTTCCAGTCGTGGAACTACGACGTGGCAATGGTCCACGTGCCCACGGGGCTCTCGCTGCTCGAGATCGTCACGATGGCAGCGCTCGAGGCCCACGGGCTGATCTCCAGCTTCAACCTCGACAGGCACGTCGTGCAGTCGTTCTTCAGGGCTGTCGAGAGGGGCTACAAGGGGAACCCCTACCACAACAGCACCCACGCAGCAGACGTCGTCCAGGGCATGCACGCCCTCATCTGCTCCTGCAACACAGTACAGTTCACGCCTCTCGAGAAGCTCGGAGCCATAATTGCCAGCGCCTGCCATGATTATGGACACGGAGGAGTAAACAACGCGTTCCTGCAGTCGACGATGGACCCGCTGTTTGTGCAGTACAACGGCGTCAGCGTGCTCGAGAACATGCACTGCGCTGAGTCGATGAAGCTCCTCATCGCGCCTGATCACCACTTCCTCAAGGGGAAGCTCAAGCGCGAAGAAATCTTCGAGCTGCACCGCGTGGTGTCGCAGCTGGTGCTGGCCACCGACATGTCGCGGCACCTCGAGATCACCTCCCAGTTCAGCACCCGCGTCACCACGGGCAAGGTCGACGGGGCCAACAAGGCGGACAGGCTGGTGGTCCTGCAGATGATGATCAAGGCGGCTGACGTGTCCAACCCCACGCGGCCGTGGGCTGCGTGCACGCGGTGGGCGCAGTGCGTGATGAGCGAGTTCTTCGGGCAGGGGGACAGGGAGCGGGAGGAGGGCCTGACGGTGTCGCCGTTCATGGACCGGCAGACGGCGGACACGGCCAAGTGCCAGCTGGCCTTCATCAAGTTCATCGTGCGCCCCATGTCGGAGCTCGTCCACCACATCAGCCCCGACGTCTCTCGCGCCATGCTCGCCAACCTCGACGCCAACACTGTGCACTGGGGCGGCTCCTGCATTGGCACAAGCAATCGCGGACGCACCACCAGCCTAGAGGCGAGCAATAGAGCTCACAAGTGACCTGTGGATGCCTGATGGGCCACAGTCACTGCTGTTTTCAGAGCATAAAGGCACTGTAACAATAAGCAAATGAGTGTTTTGTCACTCCAAAGGTCCCCTTTGTTTACGCGACAGAAACGCCATTGAGATAACATCTCCCCAAAATGCAGATGACCACCGCTTGGCTCCCAGTGGCATTTTCCTCTGTTCTCATAGAGCTTATCAAAGAGGACCGAGTCGGTGGGAAGAACTTCTATGTCCTCGCGTCCCTCGACGGGGTCGACCACTTCACCCCAGAGCCTCAGTGTGTTCATCCCCGCACTGTCGATGTCCCTGTCGCCCCCACCAGGTGTGGTTTGCGAGCATTTGCCGCAGATGTTGGCCCTCGGTCTCGGTCTAGAGGCTCCACTGTGGGCTCCATGACATCTTTGTCCATGTCTTACGCCTCTGTCGTCGCGATGCCGACCAACACGACGCAGCAACGCCTCACCTCCAGCCACTGGATGAGTGAGGTCTTTCATTACAGGGGAGATGGCGGCGAAAACGGTGGCGTTGAGGGGTTGTGCCCATCCTGTGCGATCCGCCTGTGCAGTGAATTCCAGGGGCGTGAGGCCAACGCGGTGGTGTGCTCTAAGAATCTGAACGGGTCCCATCCTGTGTATGACCCGGATGACAGTCTCCGCTGCAGCGTCGAGGCTACCACCACGTGACATCGGCGTCGGGCATCTCCCTCAGTGTTTTGCAGACCAGCTGGCGCATGCGCGGCGAGTCAATGGTCTCGGCCTCGTACCGCAGCGCGACGGCCACCACGGAGCACGGGAGGGTCTTGGGCACGAGGTCCAGCAGCTGCGCGCACAGCGAGTTGGTGAGCCCGGCGAGCGCGACCGAGCGCAGCCTCGGCATGCGCCGCCAGAGCAGCGAGACGAGCTCGGGGTACCAGCACCACGCGTCGTTGCGGCCCCAGCGGACCTCCAGCCCCCAGAACAGCTCCAGCAGCTCCCCGATGTACGCGGTCCCGTGGATCTCGCGGACGCAGTCGCCCTCGACCGTGTGGTCGGCCGCCAGGACCAGCCGGACGCCCCGCGAGCGCACAGAGCGGAGCAGGGCGCTGTGCTCCGCGATGTCCTGCGGCATCCAGCACACAAGCCGCAGCGTCTCGAGGCCGGGCAGCCCCTGGGCCAGCGCGGCGATGGCCTCTGGGCTGCCGGGCGCGGCGGCGACGCTGTGGCCCAGCGAGAGGGTCCGCAGGCGCGGGCAGTGCGTCCTGATGGAGTGGGAGCACTGGGCCGTCAGCTCCAGCGCGGCGCTCCCGTGCGCCACGAGGGCCAGCTCGACGAGCGACGCGCACATGGGCAGGGCGACCAGCGCGGCGGCGCACTGCGGGTGCACGCGGAGCGCGCGCAGCGAGGCGCGGGACGAGGCCAGTCGGGCGACGACCTCGGAGCTCAGGACAACGCCGCAGACGTCGAGCTCCTCCAGGGCAGCCCAGGACGGGGCTGGCGGCGCCCCGAGGCTGTAGCCGCTGCAGCCGATGTAGGGGCTGTCCAGCAGGTCGCCGTCGGAGCGCAGCACGCGCAGCCTCACGACAGAGTCGAGGAAGCGGCGGTCGAGGGGCAGAAAGCCCGTCGTCGACGAGCAGTCCAGCGGGCCGCTGCCGGGGCCCTCGAGGCCCAGCACGAGGCTGCAGAACGTCTCCCCCGAGACCTCGAGCGTGCGGGCGCTGTCGACGACCAGCTCGCACGAGCGGGGCAGCGCGAGGACGCTGGGCTGCGCTGAGGGGCCCCGCACGGTCACACGGGCCAGCGCAGGCCCCAGCGACGCCACGAGCACCGAGACGGCATCGGGCGACGCTGGAGGGTGGCAGACGGCGGGCACGAGCTCCAGGTGGCTGACGGGCGACGGGGGAGGGCGGCAGAGGAGGAGGGCGACAGCGGGCTGCGAGGAGGGCAGCACGAGGTGCGCCCAGACGTGGGGGGCGCAGGCCACGCGCAGCTGGCGGCTGGCAAGCGACAGGCGGCGCAGCTGGCGCACGCCGAGGTACGGCAGCAGCACCGGGACCAGCTCGGCGAGCAGCTCGGCCATCGCGCTGCAGGCCACCAGCGTAGCGCAAGACGCAATTCGAGTTAACTGCCAGTCGATGGAATCTGCTGTGGTTTTTTTTTGCGCAGGACCACGCCGAAACGATTTGGACGTCAAACACTTGGTTTATGACGTCATTGAATCTTAATAGAAAAATCGGATCCGGCAGATTCTTGCTGATTTAGATCCGAACAGAAAAATATCTTCAGATTTTGTCAGTCCAATTGAAGACGGCATCTTGAACACAGAAAAATAAGTTCTCCCTTTTGTGGCGCATTGGGACAGTAGCAGTCGGTCGAGCATTGGGTTGCTATCACACAGGCCAGCTTGCGACCAGTCGGGTATGGACACCTGTACCCTTCCTCTGCAGAACCATCTGAGGTGCAGTTGTTCTCACTCAAGCGTTCAGATAGAGAGCGAGAGCGACGAGAGGGACAGGGGAAGTGCCAGGATCACTCGCAAATGCAAGCCAGCGGAGAGGGACTTGACCAATTTCTTCAAACCCACGAGGAGCTTCACCGATACCTGCAAGACAAAGAAGAGCAGATCCATCACTATCTGCAAGGCAGTGAAGGGGGTTGTCCGGAAAAGCTCTCACGCCTCAAGAAAGCGTTCCACCAGGAGATGCGTGATCTCGAAGAGATGTTCTTACGGCATCACTACCAGAATGTACAGGACGCTGATATGCAGTACAACAAAATGGTTGAGAGAAACCATCAAGCAGCACAAGCCACTGGTGCCCCGAGGGCTTTTCAGTAGGATGAACAACAAGGTGGAACACACTCCCTTCCTCTTGATAGCCTTCAGCCTGCATGGCACAACAACGGCCTCTCCTATCTTTCAATGTGTACAAACAGAGGGTCCCTTCACGCATTCCCGTGCATTGGAGCATCTCGTGAGAGAGAACGCTTCCCAGGGCATCGAGAACCTTGAAGAGTCTCTTGGCCCTCAGAGGCGCCACGTTGTGCGACAGCGAGCATGCGGCAGCCTCGTCTCGTGCGAGCAGATGCACTGGAAACACAACGCTTTTGTGTTCGCTTTTCACGTTTCACACACTCACTCTGGCGCAGAGTGCCGCGCGTCGCTACTTGCGCCGCTGCTCGGCGTGGCTGGCGATGAGGCTCCTGAGCGTGTTGCAGGGGACCAGCGTCGTCTCGATCGCGAGCCCCGTCATCGGCGAGATGTTGCTGGCCCTGAACCACTTGCGTATCGCCGCGCCCTCGTACGCGAACCCGTCAGACGCCACGACGGGCTCCCGCATGGCCTCCATCGTGATGGGGCACAGGAACTCCCGCGGCATCGCGCCCTCGGCCTCCTCTGCTGCCGCTGCTGCTGCGCCGCGCTTGCCGCCCCTCGAGGCCGCGGCCAGCAGCTTGGCGACCGCCGCGGCCCCGAGCCTCTCGGCGACGGCCTCGCGCCAGCGCTCGGGCAGCGGCGCGCCGCCCTGCGAGCAGAGGAACCGGCAGAGCCGCGCGTGGCCCGCGAGCCCCGCGAGGACGGCGGGCGTCTGGCCCTGCGGGGTCGCCGCGTCGACGCGCGCGCCGGCGCCGACGAGCAGCTGCGCGGCGTCGCTGTGGCCCTGTGCGCACGCGAGCATCAGCGGCGTGCGGCCCTCGGCGTCTTGCAGGTCCACGCGCGCGCCGGCCTCGACGAGCGCCCGCACGGCCTCGGCGTCGCCGCGGGCGCTCGCGACGTGCAGCGGCGCGCGCTTGTCGGGCTCGCGCGGCGCGTCGAGCTGCGCGCCGGCCCGCGCGAGCAGCAGCACCGCGGGGCCGCAGCCGACCGCGCAGGCTGCGTGCAGGGGCCGCGAGGCGTCGGCGGCGCTGCAGGGCTTGTTGACGTTAGCCCCCGCGGCCACGAGGTCGGCGGCGACGGCGCAGTGGCCGCGCAGGCACGACGCGTAGAGCGGCGTCTGTCCGGCGGCCCCCGCGGCCCTGTCGACGGCGGCGCCGGCCCTCAGCAGCGCCCGGACGACGCCGGCGGCGCCCAGCGCGGCGTAGCGGAGCAGCAGCGTCTCGCCCGTCGCGGGCAGCGGGCGGTCCACTGCAGCCCCGGCGTCGACGAGCGCGTCGATGAGCTCCTCGTCGGCCCGCGCGCAGGCGAGGGCGAGCGGCGTCTGCCCGGCCGCGTCGCAGCGGTCGGCAGGGCAGCCGCGGCGCAGCAGAACGCGGGCGACGGCCGCGTCGCCCCGCGCGCAGGCCGAGAGCAGCGCGCCGGCCCTGTTGGCCGGGCAGACGCTCGCGCCGCGGGCCAGCAGAAGCTCCGCGAGGTCCGCGCGGCCCAGCGAGCACGCGAGCAGCAGCGGCGGGCCCTGCGGAGCGGCCCTGTCGGCGTCGGCGCCGGCGTCGAGCAGCGCGCGCACGAGCGCGGCGTCGCCGAGCTGCAGGGCGGCCGACAGCGGCGTCGCGCAGCCCGCGGGGCCCGCGGGGTCCGCAGGGGCCCCGTGGCCGAGCAGCAGCGCCGCGACGTCCGGGTGCCCCGACTCGCAGGCGACCAGCAGAGCCGACGGCGACGACGCGAACGTGGCGCCCGCGCGCAGCAGCGACTCCGCGAGCGCCGCGTCGCCGCCCCTGCACGCGGCCACCAGCGCCGTCTCTCCCGCGCTGTCCGCCGCGTCCGGCGGCGCGCCCGACGCGAGCAGCAGCTCCGCGATGGCGGGGAACCCGCGCTGGGCGGCGACCAGCAGGGGCGCTCTGCCCTCCGCGCTCTCGGCGGCCCGCACGTCGGCGCCGCGGGCGACCAGCAGCCGCGCGGCGTCCTCGCGGCCGTTGTGGCAGGCGATCCACAGCGGCGTGGCGCCGTCGGCCACGCGCCCCGCGTCGACGCGCGCGCCGGCGTCGAGCAGCAGCTCGGCGGCGCGCGTGCAGCCCGCGCAGCACGCGAGGAACAGCGCCGTCGAGCCGTACGGCGCCGCGGGGCCGTCGACGCGGTGCCCCGCGCGCAGCAGCGCCTCGACGGCCTCGTCGCGGCCGCCGGCAGCGGCCTCGGCGAGCAGCGAGCGTGCCCCCGCGCAGCCGCTGGCGCCGACGACCTCCGGGTGCCGCCCGAGCGCCTCGCGCAGCGCGCAGACGTCGCCGGCGCCGACGGCCCGCAGCGCGTAGGCCGCGGGGTCGAAGCGCAGGCTGGCGCCGTCCTCTGCGGGGGCCGCGCAGGGCAGCAGCGCGGCATAGGGCGAGCGCTCCCCGCGCGCGAGCTCCGCTGCGCCGTCGGGGATCAGAGCGCCGCGCGCGAAGAGCAGCAGCGCGACGTCCGCGTGGGCGCGCGACATCGCGAGCGCCGACAGGGGCGCGCAGCCGGGGGCGGCCGAGGCGGTGAGGGCCCGCGGGTCGGCGCCGGCGTCGAGGAGGGCGCGGGCGACGCCGAGGTGGCCGTAGCGGGCGGCCATCATGAGGGGAGTGCAGCCCATCTTGGGCTCGCGGGCGCTGGCGTCGGCGCAGCAGCGCAGCAGCAGCTCCACCACGGCCAGGTGGCCCCGCTGGCTCGCCGCGAAGAGCGGCGTCCGCATGTCCCGCCCGCTCTCGGCGTCGACCGCGGCGCCTTGCGGGAATTCAGAACCAATTCAATTCAGAATTCGAATTCGCAGATGTCAATTCCAATTTAAGGAACTCTGCAGAATCGGAACGGCAGTCAAGCCCTCTCGATGTGCCAAGTGGCCTCAGTGGGCGGAGCGCCGCACACTCGAGGCGGAGGCCGACACGTCATTCACTTGATTCTCTGTCTCGCAATTCAATTCGAATCTCGGGGGGATTGGCGCACCCGCGTCGATGAGCGCCTGGGCGATCTCGAGGGACCCCGACTGCGCGGCGAGGTACAGCGGGGAGCCGGCCGAGCTGCGCGGGGCGTAGTCGACGGCGGCGCCAGCGAGCAGGAGCAGGCGGACGGCCCCGAGGTCGCCGCGGGCGCAGGCCCACGTGAGGGCCGTGGAGCCGTCGCGGCAGCAGTGGTTGACAGAGGCCATCAGGACCGCCAGGCGCGGCAGCAGCGACGGCCGCACGAGGGCCGCGGCCATCACCACGGACAGGCGCTCGGGGCCGCGGACGCAGGAGACGCGCGCCTGCACGGGGTCGGAGCGGAGGAGCGACAGGGCGGCCGCGTGGTCGCCGGCCAGCAGCAGCGACGCGGCGCACTGGGCTCGCGGAGACACGAGGAGGACGCGGTGAGCTGGACGCAGGCATTTCCCGGAAGCCACGCAGGCAATTCCGACAGTGATTCGCCCTCATCGAGACGCCAGAGCACACCCCTCCCAGAGCGATCGTCCACAACACAGGCACGGCAGACGACCAGTTGTATGGGGACACCGATCGGCGGCGCGCACAGACGTCGCGCCGCCTTGGCCAGGCCAGCGGCTGGTTGGCCGTGCATTTCCCAGGACACGGCAATTCCCCGGAAAATGCACTGGCGGGGAAATTCCCTCATGTGCACGAAAGTACACTAATCCCCCCGCGTGCCAACCGGGGCTCGTCGGACCTTTGCGCCGGCGTCGGCGGTGGGCGCCTCGTAGGTGAAGAGGTGCCACGAGGGGGGGTACACCACGCGGGCCTGCAGCACCTCTGCGACGCCCCGCAGCTCCGGGCGCTGCGGCAGCGCGGCCCACGCGCAGGCGGCGGCGTCGTCGGCGCCCGCGTCACCGCCACGTGGCACAGCGTCGAGCAGCGCCGACACCGCGTCAGAGTCGCCCGCCAGCGCCGCGGCCTCCAGCGGGCTCGGCGCCCCGTCCGCGCCCCGGCGCCAGATCCCGCTGACGTCACCGCCGGCGACGACCGCCGCCAGCGCCCGTTTGACGTCATCGGCTCTGCGGGAGGCGCACGCCGAGCGGAGGGAGGAGAGGAGATCTGCGGTGCTGGGGCTGCTGGAGCTGCTGAGGCTGGGGCTGGGGCTGGGGCTGGGGCTGGGGCTGGAGGCGAGGGGGGTCTGCATGGCCGGGTCGGGGGGCGGGGCGGTGCGCTGCAGGCGGGGCAGGACACGCGCATTCGGCGGCTGCAGGCTGAGGGAGGAGGGGAATAAAAAACTGAGCGCTCAACACAACAATCACAGCGAAAAACGTCCACGCGGATGATGAATATCTGGCTGGATTACCAGAATCCAGGGGTGGGGGCAACGATCGGGAAGTGCTGTGCTGCGGTATCTTCCCGGAACAGTCCGCAGTCATCAACGACCGAAAATGACCGCAAACGGCAGTCGCTCCCCGTGAGGTGGCCCCAGACGGCACTCGCTGTCCTCGGAACGCAAACCGAGGCGTCCGGAGTCCGAGCCAGTCGCGCTCGTCAGTCAGATTTCGGTCTCCGGTGTCGCCTGTGTCTGCGCCTGCTCGGTGGCCGTTGGCCCCCGTGTCCCCGCTGCGCCCCTGCCACTGCCCCTCTGCGCTGCCGCGTGGACGGCACAGCCCCGGCGCGTCTGCGGGGCAGCAGCACGCTGCGTGTGGACTCGTCGACCCTGCCGTTGCGCGCCTGCCAGAGCCACAGCGACCCGTCGGCCCTGCGCAGCCGCACGCGGCCCACGAGGACGCCCCGCTCGTAGCGCTCCTCGAGCCTCGAGCCGTCGGGCATGAACATCACCGAGCTGCCGTCGACGACGCCGTCTGCGTAGTCCGCGAACACGACGAGGCCGCTGCCGGCGTACTCGGACAGCACGGGGCCGTGCCGCTGGCCGCGCCGCCAGAACCCCACAGACGTCGACGGCCACCGCGGCGACCGCACCGTCTCGACGCCCCAGCCGTCGGGCTCGCCGCTGCGGAAGCGGCCCTCGTGCACGAGGCCGCCCTGGTCGAGCCTGCCCCAGCCGTCGAGGAGGCCGCGCAGGAACTGGCCCTCGTACGAGGCCACGCCGGGGATGCGCAGGACACCGACGCCCGTGCAGCGGCCGCGAGCGTCGAAGTCGCCCGTGTACTCGGCCTCGGGCAGCTCCTCCAGCAGCGCTCGGCTGCAGAGCAGAGCCCGCACGACGCTGGCGCACAGGGCGCACAGCGCAGGAACCAGAACACGGCTGCATCGCATCGCGGGCATCGTTGGAAGGGCCGCGGGGAGGATTCCGACACGAACAGTCGCGGCAGTGGCGCTGGCTGTCGCGAAATCAATTGATTTTCTCAATGTTGACGCCGAATTGAGGTGATCTGGCAGAGCCCTGCTGAATAGCTGTCCACCACGGCAATGCATTGCTGGCCCGCTCGATGGGTGCGAGCGGGCGAGGGATATCTGGCACTCCGTATCGCCAGTCCGATATTTTGTTCCGCGACAGCAGAAACATATCGCAAATCGCANGTCATCGGCTCTGCGGGAGGCGCACGCCGAGCGGAGGGAGGAGAGGAGATCTGCGGTGCTGGGGCTGCTGGAGCTGCTGAGGCTGGGGCTGGGGCTGGGGCTGGGGCTGGGGCTGGAGGCGAGGGGGGTCTGCATGGCCGGGTCGGGGGGCGGGGCGGTGCGCTGCAGGCGGGGCAGGACACGCGCATTCGGCGGCTGCAGGCTGAGGGAGGAGGGGAATAAAAAACTGAGCGCTCAACACAACAATCACAGCGAAAAACGTCCACGCGGATGATGAATATCTGGCTGGATTACCAGAATCCAGGGGTGGGGGCAACGATCGGGAAGTGCTGTGCTGCGGTATCTTCCCGGAACAGTCCGCAGTCATCAACGACCGAAAATGACCGCAAACGGCAGTCGCTCGCCGTGAGGTGGCCCCAGACGGCACTCACTGTCCTCGGAACGAGCAGGCAAACTGAGGCGTCCGGAGTCCGAGCCAGTCGCGCTCGTCAGTCAGATTTCGGTCTCCGGTGTCGCCTGTGTCTGCGCCTGCTCGGTGGCCGTTGGCCCCCGTGTCCCCGCTGCGCCCCTGCCACTGCCCCTCTGCGCTGCCGCGTGGACGGCACAGCCCCGGCGCGTCTGCGGGGCAGCAGCACGCTGCGTGTGGACTCGTCGACCCTGCCGTTGCGCGCCTGCCAGAGCCACAGCGACCCGTCGGCCCTGCGCAGCCGCACGCGGCCCACGAGGACGCCCCGCTCGTAGCGCTCCTCGAGCCTCGAGCCGTCGGGCATGAACATCACCGAGCTGCCGTCGACGACGCCGTCTGCGTAGTCCGCGAACACGACGAGGCCGCTGCCGGCGTACTCGGACAGCACGGGGCCGTGCCGCTGGCCGCGCCGCCAGAACCCCACAGACGTCGACGGCCACCGCGGCGACCGCACCGTCTCGACGCCCCAGCCGTCGGGCTCGCCGCTGCGGAAGCGGCCCTCGTGCACGAGGCCGCCCTGGTCGAGCCTGCCCCAGCCGTCGAGGAGGCCGCGCAGGAACTGGCCCTCGTACGAGGCCACGCCCGGGATGCGCAGGACACCGACGCCCGTGCAGCGGCCGCGAGCGTCGAAGTCGCCCGTGTACTCGGCCTCGGGCAGCTCCTCCAGCAGCGCTCGGCTGCAGAGCAGAGCCCGCACGACGCTGGCGCACAGGGCGCACAGCGCAGGAACCAGAACACGGCTGCATCGCATCGCGGGCATCGTTGGAAGGGCCGCGGGGAGGATTCCGACACGAACAGTCGCGGCAGTGGCGCTGGCTGTCGCGAAATCAATTGATTTTCTCAATGTTGACGCCGAATTGAGGTGATCTGGCAGAGCCCTGCTGAATAGCTGTCCACCACGGCAATGCATTGCTGGCCCGCTCGATGGGTGCGAGCGGGCGAGGGATATCTGGCACTCCGTATCGCCAGTCCGATATTTTGTTCCGCGACAGCAGAAACATATCGCAAATCGCACCAACAAACTGTTGGCAACGGCACAACAGCGGGTCTCTGGCGTGTCCGATGTCGTTTCTTCCTCGGGACGAGTGGCTGCAGGTCGTCGAGAAGGCTGTGCTGGTGTCGATCGACCTGATCCTGCGGCGGCGCGAGGACGGGCGCGTGCTGGTGGGCCTGCGGACCAACGAGCCCGCGCGGGGCTGCTGGTTCGTCCCCGGCGGCTGCGTCCGCAAGGGCGAGCGCCTCGACGACGCCTACCGCCGCATCAGCGCCGCCGAGCTCGGCGACACCCTCGAGCGCCGCAACTCCCGCCTCGTCGGCGCCTTTGACCACTGGTGAGACCCGTCCCCGTCCCGCCCCCCCCGCGAAGACCCGTTCGAAACCCGCATCGCGGAGTGGCAGATATTTGGTTGTTGCCTGGATTGCACCCGGGAGGAAATCCTGCTGGAGATAGAGGAATCTGGATCTGATATGCTCGGTTCGCTCAGGTACGACACCAACTTCGCTCTGAAGGAGGGGGTGAGCACGCAGTACGTGTGCCTGGCCCACGTGGCCGAGGTCGACGGCCCCAGGGCGAGAAAGTGGCAGGTGGACGAGCAGCACTCGCAGTGGAGGTGGCTGACGGTGGAGGAGCTGGGGTCCCTGCCAGAGGTCCACCCCAACACCCGCGCCTACGCAGCCTACCTCAGCTACTGAGCTATGTAGGCCCTGCAGCAGCAGCAGCAGCAGCAGCAGTCAGTGAATACCGAATGCTACCATCCCTTCTTCCACTTGGTTCTGCAAAACGCGATGGCAATGGGGAACACGGGTGTGCAAATGCGACAGCGAGAACGAAACTGCCGGACCATGTAGCGGAGTCGTGCGTTTGTTGCTGGCTCAGATGTGAATTCCCTTCACAAGATTCCGAAGTGGTGTAGTTGGTAACATAAGCGGCTCTCACCTGCTTGCCCCGGGTTCGATTCCCGGCTTCGGAACTTTTTCTTTGTTGATACGCATGAGAAATCACGATTTTATTGTTACAGATTCCCGTCGCTGTGTTCGCTGATGGCTCAGCAGCAGCGGTCGCCGTCTCCGCAGGGCGACGACGCGGTCTCGTCGCTTCTTGACCGTCTCGACACCGTCGACCCGGCCGCCCGCCCGCGCCTGCTCGGCGCCCTGGTGTCCAACGAGCGGGCGCTGCGCTCGCGGGCGGCCTGCGCGCGTGTCGTCGGCCACCTCGCCGCCCTGGCCGCCAGCGCCCCCGCCTCCGACGACGACGACCAGCGCTACCGCCTCTGGGCCGCCTCCCAGCTCCGCCGCGTGGCCCTGTGCCCTCCCGCCAACGACCGGTGCGTCGACCGTTGGGTCCGCGGTTCGATTCCCGCCGACGGCACAATTCTCGCCCCCCGACAGCTCCGCCGAGGCCCTCGCGTGCGACGCCCTCGTGTCGCGCTCCGCCCGCGCTCTGCTGCCCACGTCCGCCCCGTCCCGCGTCCCGTCCCCAGCGGCGCCCGCGGCCATGGACTGGGCCGAGTGGTCGCTCTGCTGCGCCCGCCTGCGCTCCCTCGTCCGCTGCCCCCGCGCCTCCGCTGCCCTCTCTGCCGCTGCCACTACTTCTGCTGCCACTGCTGCCACTGCTGCTGCTGCGCCCTCTCTGCCACCACTGCCTGCCCGCTGTGCTGCTGCTGCTGCTGCTGCTGCTGCTGCGTCCCCTGTGCCGCTGCTGCCTACCCGCTGTGCTGCTGCGCCCCTTGCGCCCTCGCTGCCGCCCTGCCGCGGCCCCGCGTGGCTCTGGTGGGACCCCGCCGTCGCCGCTGCCTCGGCGCTCTGCTCGCGCGTCGCCGCGCCCGAGGCCCCCGAGCGCCCGCCCGCCGCCGCGCTGTTCCCCTTGCCGGCACCCGCACGCGCGCTGGCGGCGGAGCTCCTGGCCGCCTGCGCCGTGGCGCCGTCGCCCTCGGCCGCCGCCCGCGACGCCAACAGGCTCCTCGCGCCCCTCTTCCCGCGCTGCTCGGCGCTGCTCGCCGCCTGCGACGCCCTCAGTGCGGGGGCCGCGCGCGAGGCGGGCGTCGTCTGCGCGCTCTTCGCGCCGTGGGTGCGCGCCGCCTGCGACGCCGCCGTCTGCTGGCCCGACCCGCGCGCCGCAGACGCCGCACGCGAGTTCGCCAGCCGCGCGCTCTGCTGCTGCCCGCGCGCGGCGGCCGCGCTCTCGCGGTGGCTCGCGGCCGCGCGCCAGAGGGCCGCCGCCGCCGAGTGCGCGGAGCTCGTGGCGCGCGGGGGGGCGCTGGCCCTGCGCGCGTGCCTCTGCGCTGCGCTCGCCCGCGGGGCCGCCGACTGCGTCGCCGCGTGCGTCGGCGCTGCGCTGCGGTCCGAGGGCGCGGCCCCCGCGGACGTGGCCGCCGTCTGCGAGGACGCGCTCGCGGCGCTGGCCGCCTGCCAGGGCCCCGCGGAGCCCGAGGCCTTCGCGTGCCTGCGCCGCGAGCTCGAGTCCCTGCGGTCGCAGCGATGAAAACGACCGCGGAGCCCCGCAGGTGAGCTGCGGCTGCGCTCCCTCTGCTCCCGCCGTGCTGTGCCTGTGCGGGCTGAGCCCTGCGTGTGCACGACGACCGCTGGCGTGTCGGAGGAGACGACAGTCCTCGCCCTGCATCTGGCAGTGACTTTGCTAGCGTTTTCCGGAAGTCGGGGGGCGATGGTACTGGTATCTCAACGAGACCGCTGCCCTGCGGCCCCTCCGGCAGGCCGACCGCTCCTTCGGCGTGGAACAGGACCTGGAGATCATTCGCCGCGCTGGCCCAGCTGCATTGGCGTTGCGCCCTCGGAGTGCGGACACCTACGGGCTGTGCTTCTCCGCTCTTGGCTTTTTGTTTTGCGAAATCGCTGTAGAATGCCGCATTTCGGTTTTGGCAGGAGAGACGGGAGATCCGCACTGCTGCCCCCCGGATCAGGGCAAGAAAGCACAGGCAGCCCTGGTCTTCCAAGCCTTATCGTGAACGAGCAGCGTGCAGTCCGCAAAAATAGTGCCCGCAGATGTACTCTGAGCTGCGCCTCGTGCTCTGCCTCCTGGTGGCCTCCGCCGTCGCCACGTGCGCTCGCTCCCCTCCTTGGCTCGTTACGTTGGCTGAGCAGCGCCTCGCAGCGAGTACGCGGCGATGGAGAGTGTGGTCCTGCGCACTCTCTTCCTGGTGGACCGAACCTACACCACCATCGAGACCGTGCGCCCTCAGTGCGCTCCCGCCTGCGGTCGCTCACTGCCCGTGGGGGTTCGGCTCAGGCTGCCAAGGAGGCGGCGGGTCTGGCCGAGTGGGCTGTGAGGTACGGGGCTCTGCCCGACGTCCACCTGACGTACCTCTCGTACGTCCCCGGGCCCTACCCGCTCCTCTACGACCTCCGCCTCGACAGGGCCGCCGAGGTTCGTGTCTCCGTCCCGCCCACCTGTCGCCTGACGCTCTGGCGCCGCAGATGTTCCTGTCGACCAACGCGCTGGCCAGCGACCCCTCGCCGCTGCTCGACAGCGCCGTCGGGGGCCTCGACTGCCCCTGCAGGGCCGAGTGGGCCGACTTCTGCAACGCGACCGCCGCTGCACGCGCGGGCCGCCCGTGCGTCTCATGCGCGCGCGCGTGCGACACGCTGCTGGCGCTGCGCATCAGCAAGTCGCTGGACTCGTACCTGCACACGGTCATCCCCAGCAACCCCTTCACGCTGGGCTGGCTCTGGACGCGCGGCGACGGCGTCAACCACTCGGACTTTGTCTGCGCCTGGACCGTCAAGCCCTACTCGCTCGCGACGGGCCTCTACTCGTGGGGCCCTCTCAACAGCACCGCGTGGGACTCGAGCGGGCCCAGCGGCTACCCCATGACGGGCCTCACCGAGGGGCGGGCGGCGCTGGACAGGACCCCCAGGTGGTCGTCGCCCTACTACCTTCCCGTCCTGAAAGGTCTGAAGTCCCCCGCACCTCCGAGGCGCTCACAGAGAACGCCCTCTCTCAGCCGCATCGGTGTCGGTCGGCGTCCCCGCGTGGAGCGCCGACGGCGAGTACCTCGGCGGCGTCTCGGTGGACGTGCCCATGAGCGCCTCGCGCGCCTTCTTCCTGAACCTCTCGTTCAGCTCTCCCAGTACGTCCAGCACAGCGCAGCGCTGCTCCCCTTGGCCGCATCTCAAATGCGCCTGCAGTCCCCTTCACGAGCGTGCTGTCCCTGAGCAGCGGCGAGCTCGTGGCTGCGTCGGACGAGGCCGTGTCGGAGCTGTGGGGCGAGTGCGCGGACAACCTGTGCGACGTGACGACGCTCGACGCGCAGATGAAGTCGATAGCGGAGTCTGCGCACAGCAGTGCGGCCGAGTACTGGGACGTCACGGCGCGGGGCAGGGACTACATCGTCTTTGTGCAGACGCTCTCCAACGGGTGGAAGCTCTGGTTCTTCGTCCTCCGCTCCGACGCCTTCCCCAAGAGTGCGGATAGGAGCCCACCGCGTCTCCTCGCGCTTCGTTCAGCGTCTGACGGTGCGCACCACCTCAGAGGAGAGCGAGGCAGGCAAGATAGCCGCCTCTGTGGTGGTGCCCGTGTGCGGCCTCACGGCGGTGTTCACCGTCTTGCTGGTCGTGCACTCGAAGCGCATGCACAAGCGCGTGCGGGACCTCGAGGAGCAGCTGGGCAGCGTGGCGTCGGCCAGCGTCATCGGGACGCCCGCCGAGGACGCCATCCGGGCCCTCATCCGCGTCCAGCAGTTCCCCAAGCTCACCAAGGGCCTCAGGGGCGACGTCTCGCTCGTCATGACGCTCATCGCCTCCAACAAGCTCTTCAAGGCCGACTCCAACCTCCGCCAGAAGCTCCGCGACATGAGTGCGCCGCCCCGCTGCCCTGTCCTGCGCTCACGGCACGGCGACCAGATCTCGACAAGGACGTCGACGAGTTCCTGCTCTCTGTGCTGGCCGAGAGAGACCAGCTGCACCGAAGGACACGCGACATGTCGATCGCCTCGACGGGGCCCAGGAGAGGCTTGATCAACTGCTTGGAGGAGCCCGAGACCTGCGACGGCGTCGACCTCGCCGACGCAACGGCGCTGGTCGCCTCTGCGCTCCCCAGCGACGCGAAGTCGGCTGCGTTCGAGTCGTGGAACTACGACGTGGCCGCGATCTGCGTTCCGCACGGGACGTCGCTGCTGGAGGTCGTCGCGATGGCTGCGCTCGAGGCCCACGGGCTGATATCCAGCTTCAGCCTCGACAGGCACGTCGTGCAGTCGTTCTTCAGAGCAGTCGAGAAGGGCTACAAGGGGAACCCCTACCACAACAGCACCCACGCAGCAGACGTCGTCCAGGGCGTGCACGCCCTCATCTGCTCCTGCAGCACTGTCCAGTTCACGCCTCTCGAGAGGCTCGGGGCCATCATCGCCAGCGCCTGCCACGACTACGGCCACTGGGGCGTCAACAACGCGTTCCTGCAATCGACTATGGACCCACTGTTTGTGCAGTACAACGGCGTCAGCGTGCTCGAGAACATGCACTGCGCTGAGTCGATGAAACTCCTCATGTCCCCGGAGCTCAGCTTCGTCAGGAGTAAGCTCCAGCGCGAGGACATCTTCGAGCTACACCGCGTGGTGTCGCAGCTGGTGCTGGCCACCGACATGTCGCGGCACCTCGAGATCACCTCCCAGTTCAGCACCCGCGTCACCACGGGCAAGGTCGACGGGGCCAACAAGGCGGACAGGCTGCTGGTGCTGCAGATGATGATCAAGGCGGCCGACGTGTCCAACCCCACGCGGCCTTGGACGGCGTGCTCTCGGTGGGCGCAGTGCGTGATGAGCGAGTTCTTCGGGCAGGGGGACAGGGAGCGGGAGGAGGGCCTGACGGTGTCGCCGTTCATGGACCGGCAGACGGCGGACACGGCCAAGTGCCAGCTGGCCTTCATCAAGTTCATCGTGCGCCCCATGTCGGAGCTTGTCCACCACATCAGCCCCGGCGTCTCCCGCGCCATGCTCGCCAACATTGACGCCAACGCTGCCAAGTGGGAGGCCAGCGCCCTCCCTGTCCCAGCTCCCTGAGTTCAGGTAATACAGCAGCTCCATGTGTGTTCAGACCACAACCACGGCGCTGTGGCACGCTCTCACGTCGGCGCCTGTGATATGCCCGTGTATGTGAATCTGCTAGCTCGCCACTCCTCGTTTTCTGGGCCGCATCGTTGGTCTGTGGTGGCCGATGAGTGACTCTGTTTCACCCTTAACACTTGAACTCCGTCTCGCAGGGCAGAAAGAACTGTTAGTGGACCCCGCCTTCGTGCACTCTATGCTGCAGTGCATTCTGTTTTTCATTGTCGAACAAGTTCAGGTGGTATTGCTCTTCGTTTTCCCCGTGCCCTGAATAGCATCGGCCCGTGTGCCGAAGGGGGAGAATACGCCCCTTTGTGGCGAAATACTCCACTTTGCGGCGATGGCGATGGCGCTGCCCCTGCTTTCAGCGCCCAGCGTGACTGCGTCGCCCCTGAGCCCGCGCGTGCTGAGGGGCTTCCAGTGACGAGCTCGCATTTCGCTTCCGGCTTGGGCAGCGAAGATCGCCCGTGTCGACGAAGCTGCACGCCGGGACCGAAGCGAAATCAGTCAAAAATAGTCCTGGGGCGATGGTTTGTACGCGGCTGCTCCTCGTGCTCAGCCTCCTAGCGGCCTATGGGGGCGCCAGGTGCTCCTTCGCTCCTGCAGCTTTCTGAAGCCCTCCTGCTCACTCGCTCGTTCCGCGAGGGCAGCGAGTACGCGGCGATGGAGAGCGTGGTCCTGCGCACTCTGTTCCTCGTGGACCAGACCTACTCCACCATCGAGACCGCACGCCCGCAGCTCCTCCGCAGAGCCCGCGCAGCCCGCTCACTGGGAAGGTGCAGGCAGCCAAGCAGGCGGCGGGCCAGGCCGAGTGGGCTGTGAGGTCCGGGGCTCTGCCCGCAACGGTGCATCTCACGGACCTCTCGTACTACCCCGGGACCTTTCCGCTCCTCTACGACCTCAGCCTCGCCCGATCGTCTGAGGTGCGCCCGAGTGCTCTCCGCCGTCGCTGACACGCTGGGGCCGCAGATGTTCCTGTCCAGCAACGCGCTGGCCAGCGACCCCTCGCCGCTGCTCGACAGGGCCGTCGGGGGCCGCGACTGCCCCTGCAGGGCCGAGTGGGAGGCCTTCTGCAACAAGACCGCCGCTGCCCGCGCGGGGAGCCCGTGCATCTCGTGCGCTCGCGCGTGCGACACGCTGCTGGCGATGCGCATCAGCGCGACGCTGGACTCGTACCTGCACACGGTCATCCCCAGCAACCCCTTCACGCTGGGCTGGCTCTGGACCCGCGGCAACGGGCCCAACAGCACCGACTTTGTGCGGGTGTGGTCCGTGATGCCCTACTCGCTCGCGACGGGCAACTACTCGTGGGCCCCGCTCAACACGACCGTGGTCAAGCCGTCCTCCCGCGGCGGCTACCCCATGACGGGCCTCACCGAGGGGCGGGAGCCGTTCGACAGGACCCCCAGGTGGTCGTCGCCCTACTTCCTGAAAGCGAAAAATGGTCCGTTGTGTTTGAACGTCTCTCAGAGGCGTGGCACTCATCCGTCCACAACATCTCCTGCAGCTGTCACGATAACGGTCGGCGTCCCCGCGTGGAGCGCCGATGGCGAGTACCTCGGCGGCGTCTCGGTGGATTTGCCCATGAGCGCCTCGCGCGCCTTCTTCCTGAACCTCTCGTTCAGCTCTCCCAGTACGGCCACTCAGTGAAAAAGCGCAACTCCCGAGGCACGCAGCTCAATTGCGCCTGCAGTACCCTTCGAGAGCGTGCTGTCCCTGAGCAGCGGCGAGCTCGTGGCTGCGTCCGACGAGGCCGTGTCGGAGCTGTGGGGCGAGTGCGCGGACAACCTCTGCGACGTGACGACGCTCGACCCGCGGATTAAGTCGATCGCGGAGTCTGCGCACAACAAGGCGGGAGAATACTGGGACATCACGGCGCGGGGCAGGGACTACATCGTCTTTGTGCAGACGCTCTCCAACGGGTGGAAGCTATGGTTCTTCGTCCTCCGTTCCGACGCCTTCCCCAGCAGTGCGGACCGCCCGGAAAAGAACTCGCGAACTGACGAAACGGGCTCTCAGAGAGCCGTGAGGCTGGAGTGATTGCCGCGGCGGTGGTGGTGCCCGTGGTGGTCATCTCGGTGGTGTTCACCCTCATGCTGGTCGTGCACTCGAAGCGCATGCAGAGGCGCGTGCGGGACCTCGAGGAGCAGCTGAGCAGCATGGCGTCAGAGAGCGTCATCGGGACGCCCGCCGAGGACGCCATCCGGGCCCTCATCCGCGTCCAGCAGTTCCCCAAGCTCCCCAAGGGCCTCAAGAACGACGTCTCGTACGTCATGACGCTCATCGCCTCCAACAAGCTCTTCAAGGCCGACTCCAACCTCCGCCAGAAGCTCCACGACCTGAGTGAGCAGAGCAGCACATCTCCGCTCTCGCTGGGAATTGCTCTCTGACGGGGCAGCAATGCAGACCTCGACAAGGACGTGGACGAGTTCCTGCTCTCAGTGCTGGCCGAGAAGGACCAGCTGCACCACCTCTCCCGCCGCGACCTGTCGGTCATCTCGCCTGGGACCAAGGCGGACATCTTGAACGGCATCGAGACCTCCGAGGTCTGCGACAGCGACGAGCTCGACAACGCGCTGGCGATGGTCTCCTCGGTCGTCGCCGACAGCGGGCGCTCGTCCTCGTTCGAGTCGTGGAGCTACGACGTGGCGATGATCAACGTCCCCACGGGGCTCTCGCTGCTCGAGATCGTCACGATGGCAGCGCTCGAGGCCAACGGGCTGCTGACGAGCTTCAACATCGAGAGGCGCACAGTGCAGTCGTTCATACGCACGGTCGAGCGAGGATACAAGGGGAACCCCTACCACAACAGCACCCACGCCGCGGACGTCGTCCAGGCGATGCACTCGCTCATCTGCTCCTGCAGCACTGTCCAGTTCACGCCCATCGAGAGGCTCGGAGCCATCATCGCCAGCGCCTGCCACGACTACGGCCACTGGGGCGTCAACAACGCGTTCCTGCAGGCCACAATGGACCCCATCTACCTGCAGTACAACGGCGTCAGCGTGCTCGAGAACATGCACTGCGCTGAGTCGATGAAGCTCCTCATGTCCCCGGACCTCAACTTCACCCGCGGGCGCCTCAAGCGCGAGGACGTGTGGGAGCTGCACCGCGTGGTGTCGCAGCTGGTGCTGGCCACCGACATGTCGCGGCACCTCGAGATCACCTCCCAGTTCAGCACCCGCGTCACCACGGGCAAGGTCGACGGGGCCAACAAGGCGGACAGGCTGGTGGTCCTGCAGATGATGATCAAGGCGGCTGACGTGTCCAACCCCACGCGGCCTTGGGCTGCGTGCACGCGGTGGGCGCAGTGCGTGATGAGCGAGTTCTTCGGGCAGGGGGACAGGGAGCGGGAGGAGGGCCTGACGGTGTCGCCGTTCATGGACCGGCAGACGGCGGACACGGCCAAGTGCCAGCTGGCCTTCATCAAGTTCATCGTGCGCCCCATGTCGGAGCTCGTCCACCACATCAGCCCCGACGTCTCCCGCGCCATGCTCGCCAACCTCGAGGCCAACTCGGTCAAGTGGGGCGGCTCCAGCCTGTCCTCTAGCAACAGATCCCGCAAGTAGAAGTACCCGTTGTGTAATACCTACAGAGTCTCAACACGAAAAATGAAGTGAATGAAACTCGTAGAAGTAAAGAGTAGTGGGGGCGTGGCTTCGCAAATACGTATCACGGACCTTGCTCTGGGGGCACACAAGGCGCCGCCCGCCATATCGGCTGTATCCGACAAAGAAGTATGTATGCATTTTCTAAATGACGCTCTGGATTTCATTTGTTTTTCGCACACCGTCGGGAACACCCGAAACAACAGCACCCGGTCTCGTGGCCCACCGCCCCACCGATCCCCGCCCACCCATGTCTGCTCGTGCATGCTGTTCGCCAGTGTTTGCCGCGGCTGTAGCCCGGTACTGCGTGCCCCAGGCCAGCAGGGCAGTCTCCATGGCCCCAGCACCGCCCTCGGACGAGGAGCTCGCCCTCCAGCGCGCCAGAACCGAAGAGACCCGCCAAAGGATCCTGGCGCTCATCGAGCAGATGAATCAGCAGCCCACGATCGCGACGACGTCACCTGATTCGCCAGAGGGATCTGCGATGAGGCCCTCGTGATGGGGCCACACCACACCACCTCTTCGTCTCCCCTCCCTGTCTGTTCTCCTCCGCTCGGTTCAGCTCTCCCCACCCCACGCGGACCACTCGCACCTCGCACCCCACGCGGCAGAGTGTTTGAATAAACAGTGCCCCTTTGATTCAGCGGTCGCCCATTGCCCACTTGGATGCCGCGGAGATGAGTTGCCAGCCATGCGGGGCTCAGTGACTCTCCTCCTTCTCTCTCCCCGTAGTCCGTTTGTTTCGAATTACCAGCGCTATCCCGGCAGCCAGAACCACTCAGTTTGCACGATTGGCTGCACATCAAAAACCAGAGAGAGCTCATTCGCATCGCAGACCCCTGCTACCTGGGTGCAGCACGGGTCGTAGCAGAGCTAGGAGCACGCCATCGCCCAAACACTATTTTTGGCACTACCAACACATACAAAAAACCCCACCAACACCAAAATCTTCAGACCATCACTAACAAAGTACAACACCTAGACAGATAACATAGGTGTTGATTCTGAGATACCGCTGGGTGAAAAAGCCCTTTTTCCGTACGTTTAGGAATGCCCCCGGCCCTTTTGTTACTTCGGTCGGTTGTTCATGTTGGCCGGTGAATATTCGCGGCTCGGCAGGAAACAACAAATACGGTGTCTGTTCTCTGGAAAGGACATACTCCCATCTGCCCTTATCGCACAGAGTAGAGTTTGGCCGGTATTTAAGCCCTTGCTCCTTTAGTCTGTTCTTCTTCCCACCCCCACTTCAGTTGGCCACACAGGCTCACAGCAACCTCAATGCACAGCACTCGCTCGTTCCTCTCCCCGTCTCTGTTCTCCTTCCTTGCCGACGAGCACAAGAGCCTCGTCTCCAGGCACATACGCAAGCCCATGTGCTGCCCGCTGGCGACCAAGGGCTTCGAGCGCCGCTACTCGTGGGCCCACACCGACCTCGTGCTGAGCGACGAGCAGCTCGGCCAGACTGGCATCCAGGCCTGGTCCTCCAACATGGACGAGTGCGTCTACCCTCCCACCGCCGTGCTCTGCCTCAGCCGCCGCGGCTGGGGCGCCGGCCCGAGGTTCGGGGACACCGAGGTCGACCGCGTGGCCAGCTCGCTGGCGTGGTGCCTGCGCGTCGTGCACGAGTGCCTGAGGGACACGGGGGTCAGGATCAGGCCTCCGGTGCCCCCGATGGTCCGCGCGTTCGTGTACTACGGCCCGCAGTTCGTCTGCGACAGCCAGACGGAGCATTCGGGCTCCGTCCTCCGGTTCTCCAAGCCGCGACTCGAGACCGATGCGGGAGCCGTCCTCGAGTCGTCGTACACGGACAACGTGGAGATCGTGGCCCACGAGTTCTTCCACGGCACCTCGAGGCTCGAGTACGCCGGCCTTTCGGGAGCGATCGACGAGGCGAGCGCTGACATCTTCGGCGTGCTCGTCCGGATGTACCGCCACTGGGCCAGCAATGCGGAGGGCGCGCCGGTGGCGGGACTACCTCAGGGCTGGTGGCGCGGCCCTGAGTGGTGGGTCGTGGGCATGGGCATCATGGACCCCTTCCTCAGGTCCGACATCCTCGTGACCTCCTCTGCCATGCGGTGCCTCGCCCCAAATCCTCCCGACGGGGTGCTGCTCATGGAGCAGGTCGCCACGCACATGGCCGACGTCGCCCCCTACGACTCGCCGAGCCGCAACAACGACTGGGGCAACGTGCACACCAACATGGGGATCGCCTCGAGGGCGTTCTACCACCTGGCCATGAGCTTCAGCGACAGCCAGCCCCCCTGGACCACTGCCGCATCGCTGTGGTTCGGAGCGCTACGCTTTCTGGGCGACAGCACTGTGATCCACCCCGCGGAGGGCGGCCACCCCGAGAGCGCGAACCCGGACTGCGACAACCCCACTTTCGGTCGCCTGGAGTGGGCCATGATTCACGTGGCCAACGACAACACCGACAGCCTCAGGGTAATGGATGCGTGGAATCAGGTCGGCGTGGTGCCAGCGGCTCCTTTCCACTAAAAGTTGGTAAGATCTGTGCCTCGGCTGAGCAAGCCGTTTGATCGCTCCCACAGAAGAATGGTCACATCAGTTTGTAGTTTTCTGCTTCACTCTGTGTTGCTTGCTCGTATTTCCATCAGTTGTCTGAGTTTCTACATTTGCACATTTCCCAAGAAGATATGGTGTGAAAACTCTTAGTGAAGAATACACATCTCCCAGGCACACGGCTCAAATGCAGTCCCCTAGAGTATTCTCTCACTGAGAAGCGGCGAGCTCGTGGCTGCGTCCGAGGAGGCCGTATCGGAGCTGTGGGGCGAGTTCAAGGAGAGCCTCTGTTACATGTGGGAGCTGCACCTCGTGGTGTCGCAGCTGGTGCTGGCCACTGACATGTCGCGGCACCTCGAGATCACCTCCCAGTTCAGCACCCACGTCACCACGGGCAAGGTCGACGGGGCCAACAAGGCGGACAGGCTGGTGGTCCTGCAGATGATGATCAAGGCGGCTGACGTGTCCAACCCCACGCGGCCGTGGGCTTGAACAAGGCGGCTGACGTGTTCAACCCCACTGGGCTGCGTGCACGCGGTGGGCGCAGTGCGTGATGAGCAAGTTCTTCGGGCAGGGGGACAGGGAGCGGGAGGAGGGCCTGACGGTGTCGCCGTTCATGGACCGGCAGACGGCGGACACGGCCAACTGCCAGCTGGCCTTCATCAAGTTCATCGTGCGCCCCATGTCGGAGCTTGTCCACCACATCAACCCCGACGTCTCCCGCGCCATGCTCGCCAAGCTCGAGGCCAACTCGGTCAAGTGGGGCGGCTCCAGCCTGTCCTCTAGCAACAGATCCCGCAAGTAAAGTACAGTGTATAAGACCTTCTGAATACGGGAAATATGTGGTGACTCCCAGAAGTCAGTTGTTGTGTGTGGTGACTCCGCTCAGACGTCTCGCGGACCTCGCACTTCTGGGGCACACAAGGGCGCCGCCCCTCATATCGGCTATATCCGACAAACGGTTGTATTATTGGCTCTCTGCATTTCATTTGTTTGTTTTTCGCACACCGCCGGGAAAACCCGTAAAAACAGCACCCACCGCCCCATCGATCCATGTCTGCTCGTGCATGCTTTTCGCCAGTGTTTGCCGCGGCTGTAGCCCGGTACTGCGTGCCCCAGGCCAGCAGGGCAGTCTCCATGGCCCCAGCACCGCCCTCAGGCGAGGAGCTGGTCCGCCAGCGCGCCAGAACCGAAGAGACCCGGCAGAGGATCCTGGTGCTCATCGAGCAGATGAATCATCAGCCCACGACCGCGACGACGTCACCCGATTCGCCAGAGGGATCTGCGAAGAGACCCTCGTGATGGAGCCACAGCTGACATCCTCTTGGCGTCCTCCCCTCTCCTCCCTGTCTGTTCTCCTCCGCTCGGTTCAGTCCACCCACCCCACGCGGACCACTCGCACCTCGCACCCCACGCAGCAGAGTGTTTTAATAAACAGTGCCCCTTTGATTCAGCGGTCGACTTGGATGCTGCGGAGATGAGTTGCCAGCATAGCGGAGCTCAGTGACTAACCCCCTCCTTTCTCCACGTGGTCCGTTTTTTTCTTCGAATTGCAAAATCCGTGTGCATTTCCGTACATTTTGAAATGTCCCTGGCCCTTCTGGCTGTGTTTTTCTGTTGATTCAACATTCAGCGGCCCACGAGAACAATGCTTCAATATTATCAGTGTCTGTTCTCTGTAAAGCCCGTCTGCCCTTATCGCACAGAGCAGAGTATGGCTGGCATTTACGCCCTTGCTCCAACAGAGTCCCGGAGAAATCACACCCACTTGCCTTCGGGGAGGGGTGCAAATGTCACAAATTACAACGATCCTTGATTTCTCTCTGTGTGATGACACACCCAAACAGTTACAGGAAGCCTGATCAGTTGGGTTGAAGGCGGTAACATCAGTTGCTGATGAGAGAGGAACATACAGAGGTTATGGCACCGAATCCTCGAGTTCGGGCCAGTGATTTGCAAACTCGGTCCCGCTCCAGGAGGATAGCAAACTCAGTCCCAGGTGTTTTCTGATCCAAAACAAGTGTTAACCGAGCTGTTTTGAGGCATCTTTCACAAAACACACCCACGAAACAATACTGCCACAGAGAAACGGCACTTTTATTCACTTCATAGAGTGGGTTACTTGTGAGGGGAAAGGGCGTGGAACCGGTGGGAATTAAACCGGGGAAAGGGGTCTACTTGCTGCCCCAGCTGCCCATCGGGAAGCCCAGTGGCCAGCCCAGTGGTGGCATCGCATATGTGCCATCGAAGGGCTGCATCTGGCCCGTGGCTGCCGCTGCTGGGGCTGCAATGTTCCAAAGCAGCTGGCTGTGCAACGGCAGGAGCAGGAGGAGTGGAACTCGGGACCGTGGCTCCGCTGGGCCAGAGCTGCTCGATCGTCATAGGCTTGCCCACAATGCACGAGACCATGACTGCAACCTGGGCATTGCTGATCACCATCAGCTGCTGTGCCTGTGCTGCCTGGCGTGATGATGCACGCTCCTCCTGCTCGCACATGCACTCAATCCAGCTGTCGTTCATCTGGTTGATCATGTTGAAGGCAGCCTCATACGGGATTGTGCTGACAACGGGGGCAGCAGCACGTGCTGCAGCCTTAGCAACGGGGACCTGGAGCACAGAGATCTGCCCAACAGCCCTTCCTGGTGGTGGTCTTTGCACCTGCATCTCGGCAGCAGTGGCAGCGACAGGAACGTCCCCAAGTGCTATCGGCACCACCAGGTCCACGGGCACTGGCAGTGGTGTGTCGTCTTCTTCTGCCTCCTGAGGTGCTGCGGGTGGGACACTCTGTGGCAGGGTCCTCTTGTCGCACTTCTTTGCCCTCCTTGACTTGACGAAGTCATTGTACAGCCTCCTGATGTACTTGTTAGCCATCGGCACCCTGATAACCCTGAGTCCGTGGTAGATCCCTGAATATTATAAGGGCTGTTAGTGGTGAAGAAACAGCATGAATGGGAAACGAACCGAGCAGGTAGCTTGGGCTGACCCGGAAGACCTTTCCAGGCAGTGCCTCCTTGAACTCCCACACGAGGGAGAAGGGGCGCGGGTGGAGCACGGCCTCCATGGGTACGACTCCGGGCCAGTGCATGACATTGAGCATCACGATGCCCAACATCGAGATGGAGACAGCAAGCATGACGAGGGGGGTAGAGCCATACTCATAGTGCAAGACGACGTCCCCATCACTGATGAGCAGGTTGACACCATCGCCTGCCCAGTCGTCCGCAACATGCCCTCCATGGTTTTCCCCACCTGGAGCCACTGCTGGTCCTGCAGCTGCAGCACCCCCAATAACTGCTGCCTCCATGTGTGGGTCAGCCACCGCTGCTGCTGCTGGTGGAGGAGCCATGGCAGGCAGCCCAAAGTGTGGCTTCGGGGGGGGTCTTTATGTCCGGCAGCGGCTTCTCCTTCTGCAAAGAGAGGCGCCACCTTAGTCATAAGGGCACGAAAGCCAGAAAATGGGAGATATCATTGCCAACGAGAAGAGTGATCGCACTGTAGAACTTGTGCTTGTTGACCAAGTTTGTGGCCCGCGACCCTGTGCCAACTAAGATCGGCCAGAAGGGCTGGGGATACGAGAAGAGCCAGGGGCAGTGCACGTCCTTGCACACTGCCTCTGCCTGTGCCGCTGTCTTTGGTATCTTCTTTTTTCACCACCTTTGGCGCTGTGTCCTTGTCAACCAATGACTTCTTGGCGGCTATGCACACGGACTTATTGAGCACCAGCATCTTCTCTCCACCGTCTTCTTGTGCTGCGTCCTTTGCCGTGTGCTTTATGGTTGTTGAACCATGGTGCTGTTTTAGAAAAGATAGTTTTGCACCGGCAGAAGAAAAAAATTGGGCCGTTGGGGCCGTTTTGCTTTCTGGGCCCTCAGGCTCATGCTGTGATGGCAGAATGGCGGAGCTGAGATGCCCGTCATGTGCAAAGCCTTCGCTCAAACCACTGGGCCATCTCAGTAGAGCCTCTCGGTGACCAGTTGGCTGGCTGCACATAGCCACACTCTCGAAAGTGCACCAGTTGGAGCAGCAGTCACTGCTGTGGACTTCGTTCCCATTCTGTCGAATCTCACTGTGGGAGACATTGCTGATCTGCATATGCTGCTATGCGATCCTCTCTCTTGGCCACAGCTGCTGCGCAATGGGAGTGACCTCTGCTCACGAAAGAACCGAATTCGGCAGCCCTGGAAGCAGCAGTGAGCTGCTTCGAGATAGTGTCGCTGCAGCCACGAATTCCCAGGTCCGTGCTTCAGCTCCGTGATGCCATGGTATTCATTGAGGTCAAGCTGAACTGCACAGGCATCTTCTACCTCTGCCATGGCACGCACATCATCATGAAGTTCGGCATTGACGGTTTGGTGAAGCTCTCGGGGTCTGGGATGATTGAAGGCATCACTATGCATTGCATTGGCACGGATTCTCCCAGTTGTTCCCGTTCCTTGACTTACTTAGAAGTAGGTGATTTGCCTGATCACAGCCAGACAACCTGACATTGGGCATTGCAATTGCTGATGAGACACATGTATTGTTATAAATTCACTTTCACATGCTATGGGGTTTCCTCAGCTCATGATGGATTTTCGTGGATGCCTGCAGCTGCGAGTTGGGGCAATGGCTCTTCCAGTGCTTTCTGTCCTCCTCCTCGACTGGCACTGCATAACCGAAGCATTCGGTGACATGGCCAGTGCCAAGAGCACCTCAGAGATTGCTTGGGTCTGCCCATGCTGTGCATACTACGGTGCAGACAAAGACGTCTGATACCGGGACCCATTTAGCCAAGTTCCTCGAGCTGCAGCATGGGGGACGCCTGGCCTGGCAGCAGATCTGTGCATGCTGAAGTGTGTCTTTGGTACCGTGTTCGTCATGTATGATGCTGCACATGGTCTCGCCCGCATCCTGTCAAACGTTCTGATTGGAATCCTCCACTGGTTCGCAATTGTGGGAATGGATCCGGCCTGGGAGACAGCATTCGTGTTTGTTGTAGCTGGCACAAACTCCCTTGTCTCGTACAGCAAGCAGAAGTGCACAGACATGAACGGTGTTAAGCAGTGGATTGCATACCACCGTCGTGACTCAGTGACCGCGTTCTTTCGCACCAACCTGCCACAGAGGCGTGTGCAGTCACTCGACTGGAACGAGAGATGCAGCATCCCCGAACTCGTTGCTGATACCGTCGATGGGGCCCTACTGGCCATTGAGCGCTGGCACGCCCTCAACTACAGCACGGACAACAGGCCTGTGCCCGAGCTTGTCGCAGAGTGGGAGGAGTGTAGGCGGCCGGTGATCAACCTCATGCATGTGATGCGAATGCCGGAGTACACGTCTGTGCATTACATGATCCGACACCAGTTCGCTGAATTCGAGGAGTTTGGACCACTCGGCGCCTTGATCAATGAAGGAGTCGAGGGCATGAACATGGTCTTGGAGGCTAGTGGCACAAGCGATCCCAGAGTGCTCTGGTGCTGGGGATAGCTGCACTGCAACGACAGCCATTGTGAGGCGTTTGGCTGCACAGCAAGTAGTAAATCACTACTGTAGGTCCGATTTCTTCCAGTTTTCGGGTCCGTTGCTTTGACTGTTTCGTGCCCTTCGGGGCAGTCAGTCCTGCTCTGGTATTCCTCATTGGGGAGCTCTCCTGTAGAGCTACTTTCAGGGTTCATGTTTGTCATTATCGTTCTGTGCTCAGGGGATCATGAAACGAGTCCACTCAATTATTTCTATCAGATAAATTTCTGTATCTTTCAGTGCAGGAACAAGGACCGACGGATCCCACTAAGTGGTCCAAGGACGCCTGTTAATCTTCCCACCCCCACTTCAGTTGGCCACACAGGCTCACAGCAACCTCAATGCACAGCACTCGCTCGTTCCTCTCCCCGTCTCTGTTCTCCTTCCTGGCCGACGAGCACAAGAGCCTCGTCTCCGGGCACATATGCAAGCCCCTGTGCTGCCCGCTGGCGACCAAGGGCTTCGAGCGCCGCTACTCGTGGGCCCACACCGACCTCGTGCTGAGCGACGAGCAGCTCGGCCAGACTGGCATCCAGGCCTGGTCCTCCAACATGGACGAGTGCGTCTACCCTCCCACCGCCGTGCTCTGCCTCAGCCGCCGCGGCTGGGACGCCGGCCCGAGGTTCGGGGACTCCGAGGCCGACCGCGTGGCCAGCTCGCTGGCGTGGTGCCTGCGCGTCGTGCACGAGTGCCTGAGGGACACGGGGATCAGGATCAGGCCTCCGGTGCCCCCGATGGTCCGCGCGTTCGTGTACTACGGCCCGCAGTTCGTCTGCGACAGCCAGACGGAGCCGTCGGGCTCCGTCCTCCGGTTCTCCAAGCCGCGGCTCGAGACCGACGCGGGAGCCGTTCTCGAGTCACAGCACCAGAAAATTTGACAGAATTACGAGTTTTTCGTGCAAATTTGTCTCAAATGTCGTCTTTCTTATAGTTTCATGCCAAATCCGTGTATTGAAAAAAGCTGTGCATATCTAAAGAGAAAGAATGGCAAAACAGGTGGAGGAGGTCAGCAAAGTGAGAAACGAGCAGTCCTGTTATTACTTAATAGGGGCTTGTGGTGATGAAGCAGCTCGGAATGATCAGCAAACTGTCCCAGTCAATGCCTGCGGTCCTTCCCTTCCACTCAGGAAGGACAGCAACGCACCTGAACACATCATCAAGTGGTAGTGATTCGTTGCACGTTTTCTCATCACTCTCATATGGGAAGGGCAGCAGGGGGATACTCCTATCAGGCTGCTTTATTGCTCGAACAACAATGCAATCCTGGCCACTCTTTGTGCC
>CACRSC010000025.1:204601-230747 GCA_902651635.1 Mastigamoeba balamuthi
GGGCGCAGTGCGTGATGAGCGAGTTCTTCGGGCAGGGGGACAGGGAGCGGGAGGAGGGCCTGACGGTGTCGCCGTTCATGGACCGGCAGACGGCGGACACGGCCAAGTGCCAGCTGGCCTTCATCAAGTTCATCGTGCGCCCCATGTCGGAGCTTGTCCACCACATCAGCCCCGACGTCTCCCGCGCCATGCTCGCCAACCTCGAGGCCAACTCGGTCAAGTGGGGCGGCTCCAGCCTGTCCTCTAGCAACAGATCCCGCAAGTAGAAGGACCGTTATGTAATTTGTGACCACAACACAGGAAAATGTGAATAGAAACTTGGAGAGGTAAATTGCGTTGGGCGCGGCCCCGCAAACACGAACTACGCATATCGGTGCGGGATAAACAGGTCTCTGCGTAGAATCATTAGTCATTCGGCGACATCCGACAATGATGCCGTGTTGAAACGCCGGGATTACTTCTTGTCTTCACCCAACCAACGTCTTGAACCAAAGAACAACGAGCTCGTCGTCTCGTGCCCCATCGCCTCCCCCTCTCCTCCTACCCAATGTCTGCTCGTGCGTGCTGTTCGCCCGTGTTTGCCGCCGCTGTGGTCCGGTACTGCGTTCCTCAGGCCATCAGGGCAGTCACCATGGCCCCAGCCCCGCCCTCAGACGAGGAGCTCGCCCTCCAGCACGCAAGAACCGAGCAGACCCGACAGAGGATCCTGGCGCTCATCGATCAGATGAATCGCCAGCCCACGTGCTCGACTAGGGCCTCTGACTCGCCATAGGGATCCGCAATGAGGCCCTCGTGATGAGGCTACACTCTCACACACTCACTCTCTCTGTCCTCTCTGCCGTTCAATCCCCGCCGAGTCCGCCAGGCCCTCACACGCGACCCACTCGGCCACCCACCGTAACCAGCAGAGTGTTTGAATAAATACTGTGCCCCCTTATTCAACGGTCGCCCAATTCTGTGCTTCGGATGTGAGTTCTTTGCCAGTACAATGCCAAAATTCAGCTGCTTCGCAAAGAAACATCAGCTCTTGTATCCTGGCTGTGGAATTGCCGTCCAACGCTATTTAGGCATTAAGCAGAGCACAAGCAAGCGTGACAGCTGAGGCAACTTGCACTCTTGCTGTGTGCTCGATGCCACAGGTGCGGGGTTCAAAAAACCTGTGATGGTGTGGTCAGTAAGCTGACTGACCCTGTGTGGGTCGGCCACTTAACCGACACAGGCTTGTTTTCCCGATCTTTCCTTAGCATATTTCTTTTTTTGACTATTTGAAGGGTTTCCTCCCTGCTCCCATGACCAATGACATCAAAACCACCTTCATCACCATCACCACCATGTATCAAGCTGCCCCTGGGGGCTCGTGCTTCTGCCCCCCACCATGGTAGCCACTCCTGACAGCCATTGTGAACACACAAGTGCACCTGTGCCTCCGCAATCCCTCTCTGTTGCAATCACAAACAGTGTGTATCCTCACCCTCATCACATGAAAAAGAGCCGCCATGGGCGGTTTCCTCTGAAGTGTATCTGCGATTTCGGCACCATGCTCTTGCCAGGTGACCAATTCTACCGGGAGAATTTGGCAATCGAGGCCGCCTCCGGGCTGATAATTCTTGATGGACAGTTTTTCGGGGCACCCCCAGCTTGTTCTTAATACGAGTTAACCGTACCGTGGAGCCCTTACATAATCCGCCCCGGTAGTGACGTTTCATTTTCCCCCAGCTAAATGGTCCGTCTCCGACGATTTAGCTGGAAGAAAGATGCTGCTTGAATTGTCAAACGAACAACAGAGAAATGCCGTCATTTGGCAATGTCTCTTTGTCGGTCTTGTAGGCATTTGGCTGTCTGTCTTTGTTCGAAACGGGAAACGGCACGTATGGAAACAACTGAAAGAACCTTTTTCAATCATATTCGTCTTCTGTTCTCTCAGAGGGAAAATGTCTCCGTCTGACCCTGTCGTACAGAACAGAGTTTGGCAGGCATAAAAGCCCTTGCTCTGTTAGTTTGTTCCTCTTTCCATTCAACTATAGTTGGTCTCAGGCACGAACAACCTCAATGCACAGCACTCGCTCGTTCCTCTCCCCATCTCTGTTCTCCTTCCTGGCCGACAAGCACAAGAGCCTCGTCGGAGGGCCGTTCTGTCAGCCCCCTTGCTGCCCGCTGTCGAAGAAGGGTCTCCTGCGTCGCCCGTGGGAATCTAACGACATCGTGCTGACCGACGATGTGCTCAGCCAGACTGAAATCCAAGCCCTGTCATCCAGCAAGATGGAGAGCGTCTTCCCACCTACCGCCGTGCTCTGCCTCAGGCACTACGGCTGGGGTCCTGTTTTGAGGTTAGGGGACTCCGAGGTCGACCGCGTGTCCAGCTCACTAGCATGGTGCCTGCGGTTCGTTGCCGAGTGTCTAAGGGACCTGGCGGACAGGGGACTCAGGGTAAGGCCCCCGGTGCCCCCCGTGATCCGCGCGTTCGTGTACTACGGCTCGAGGTTCTTCTGCGACAGCCAAACGGATTCATCGGGCTCTGTCCTCCGGTTCTCCTTGCCTGAAACTGGAGGCGCCCTCGTGTCGTCGTTCACGGGCAATGTGGAGATTGTGGCCCACGAGTTCTGCCACTGCACCTCGAGGCTCGAGTACGTCGGCCTGTCGGGGGCGCTCGACGAGGCCAGTGCTGACGTCTTCGGTGTACTCGTCCGGATGTACCGCCACTGGGCCAGTAACGCCCAGGAGGGCCCATCGGCTGCCAAACTGGCCCAGGGCTGGTGGCGCGACCCTGAGTGGTGGGTCGTGGGCAAGGGCATCGTGGACCCCTTCCTCAGGCCCGAAATCCTCGCCCACGTGACCTCCTCTGCCATGCGGTGCCTCGCCCCAAGGCCTCCAGAGGGGGTGCTGCTCATCGAGACAGTTGCCACGCACATGGACAGCGTCAAACAGTACGAATCGCCGACGAACAACAACGACTGGGGCAACGTGCACACCAACATGGGGATCGCCTCAAGGGCGTTCTACCACCTGGCCATGAGCTTCAGCGACAGCCAGCCCCCCTGGACCACTGCTGCTTCGCTGTGGTTCGGAGCGCTGCGCTTCCTGGGCGACAGCACTGTGTTCCATCCCGCAGAGGACGGCCACCCCGAGAGCGCCAACCCGGACTGCGACAACCCCACTTTCGGGAACTTTGAGTGGGCCATGATTCACGTGGCCAACGACAACGCCGACAGCCTCAGGGTAATGGATGCGTGGAACCAGGTCGGCGTGAAGCCAGCGGATCCTTTCCAGTAAGAATCGTTCTGCAGCGCAAGCCGTTTCTTGGAAGATGAGTCTCCCCTCCGGTTGCCTTCACGTTGAGACTCTGGCCCGTTCTCTCTCACTTGTGTCCAGGTTCAATCTGATGGTGATTGGAGCAATACAGACGCTGTCAATACCCAGTAATATATTGTCATCGAGGCACTGGCAGGGGAAGCCATTTTTCTGAATTTGCCAAGGTTCGAACAGTGGAGAAATTGAACAGACAAAGACAGTTGGGGAAACTTGGGGTATTTTTCTCTGCTGTTTCGATGTGTGTTCTGGAAGATAAAACCAGCAGACAACGAAAAAGTGAATTAAAGCTTCGCGATGTTGCCGATTAATAGGATTACTTCGCGATTTCATTTTTGCTATTCACACATCTTTCTGGAAACCCCACAAAGAAGAGCTTGTCATCTCCCCCTCTCCTCCCAAATCCCCATCCCCTTCCACCAATGTCTGCTCGTGCGTGTTGTTCGCCCGTGTTTGTCGCGGCTGTGGCCCGGTACTGCGTCCCTCAAGCCACCAGAGCAGTCACCATGGCCCCAGCCCCGCCCTCGGACGAGGAGCTCGCCCTCCAGCACTCAAGAACCGAGGAGACCCGGCAGAGGATCCTGGCGCTCATCGATCAGATGAATCGCCAGCACACGTGCTCGACGAGAGCCTCTGACTCGCCATAGGGATCCGCTATGAGGCCCTCGTGATGAAGCAACGCACCAACTCACTCACCCACTCTGTCCTTCTCTGCCTGTTCAATCCCCGCCGAGTCCGCCAGGCCCTCACACGCGGCCCACTCGCCCTCGCACAGCAACCAGCAGAGTGTTCGAATGAAACAGTACCCCCTTGTTTCACCACTTGTGTGCTGCGGAGGTGAGTTCACTTGACAGCAAAGTCCACTCAACCGCTGTTTCTCATTTGCTCGAATTGCCACGGGCGTAAGAACAAAAATCCGCGAGCTTCCTTTGCTTTCCCATGAGAGTGTGTGCATACTTCACAGTCGTTGGAGGTCAGGCAGATCCAGGAATTGGGACAAAGAGGAGGGACGCCATAGCCTCTCAACCTGCTGCGCTCTCCCGCAAGTACCCTCGCAGGGTCGGAGAATGCCGAAGCGGAGTACTGGGGTTCTCAAGTAGGCTGCTTTTGAGTGTGAATGCACTGAGTCCACCAGCCAGCCACATCCGGGGCAGAGGTGTGACTTCCACTACCCGCCTTCAAGAAACGACCAGCCTCGCCGCTGCTGATGAGGAGAACTACTGCCCTGGTGGCTGCTGTACCGGCCTTCGGCGTGATGGCAGGCAGCATGGCGAAGGGCAGCAGTACGGGCGCGCCTGCTGGCAAGAAGAGCAAGAGTGCCAAGGACTCATCAAGAGATGGAATGGGCGAAGAGAACGAGGACGACGAGCACAAGGAGCACCCTTTTTCGACTGGATTAGTCAAGGGAGAAAAACGAAAGCCCTGTTGACTGTTGCGATGCAGCAAAGGACCCCGAGCCCGAGCCCCGGCAGCACCCTCGAGTGTGTTGCGGCGCAAGCGACCCTCGAGACGGCGTGGCAGCTGCGCCAGCACGTCGTGCCGTGCCTGTGCGACGCTGGCGACCTCTGCGCCCTGGCCGAGGCGCAGTGCCCCACGCTCTGCGCCCCCTGCCTCTCCCGTCTCCCCCTGGCCGCCCTGCTTCTCCGCACGGCCTCCCTGCCCACTGCCGTGCTTCTGGGGGAGCTCGTGAGGCGGTGCCCGGGGCTGCTCAACGGGGCGGTGCGTGTGGGAGACGCTACCAGCAGAGCTGTGGTGGCCGCCTGTGCTGCACAGTGCGACCCGCTGCTCAGGCTCCGCCTCCTCGCTCAGGTCCCAGGCGCTGGCGACGACTCTGGGCGCGCCCTCATGGAGGCATGCAGGGCTGGTGGCCCACGGGCCGCCGACCTCGTCCGGGAGCTGGCGGTGGCGCCGTTCTGTGCGCAGGCGACAGGGAAGGTACGCATAGCGCTGCTGGGGTGTGGGGATGGAGGAATGAGGATCTGTTTGCTCTCTGCCCGCCCCTGCCCTCTTCGTTGAGCGCTCGTGGGGCAGGCACGCTCAGCACTGCTGGGAGTGGGAATGGAATGGGATTTGCTATTGCTCTCCGCGCGCCCTCTGTCCCTTTCGCTGAGTGCTGATAGGGGGGCAGGCACAGCGCTGCTGGGGTGGGAATGGAATGGGAATTGTTTGCTGTGTGCGCCCTCTGTCCTCTTCGCTGAGAGCTTATGGGCCACGCACCGCTCCTCGCTTGTCGCCGCAGGGGGCGCTGAGCGAAGCGCTGAGGGCCGCCTGCGCCCACGGGGATGTCGAGACCGTTCGCGTGCTGTCGGCCGCGCCGTACGCGCTGGGCCACGCGCACGCCGTCTGCTTCCCCGAGGGCAGCAAGACCGCAACCAACGCGCTCGACTGCGCATGCCGTAAGGGCCGCCTCGGGGCTGTCGACCTGCTCGCGGGGCCCCCGTTCAACCTCAGCCGCCAGGACCTCTGCCTCAGCGGCTTCCGCCCCCTCGAGTTCGCGTGCTCCGCGGGCAGCGCCGACGTCGTGCGGCGGCTCTCGCGCCCCCCGTTCTCCCTCGGCCAGGCCGACGCCCGCCAGTGCTCCGCCCTCCGCTGCGCCAGCCACAGCGTCGCGGTGCTCGACGTGCTGGCGCTGAAGCCCTACAGCCTCGGCCACGCCGACGCCCTCGCGCAGGGGGCCCTCAAGCGCGCCTGCGGGTGCAGCAGCGCAGAGCCCCTGCGGCGGCTGGCGCGGCAACCCTACGGCATGGGCAGCGCGGACGTGGTGGACAGCGGGTCGCTGCGCACGGCGTGCCGGTGCGGGTCCGTGGCGGTCCTCGACGCCCTCGCGGAGCCGCCGTTCGTGCAGGCACCGCGGGACGCAGACGAGTATCGCAGCCTGCTGCTCGACGCGTGCGCCTTGGGGCGCCCAGAGGTTGTAGTGCGCCTTGCGCTGCCGCCCTTCTGCGACAGCGTCGGCCCCGCCCGAGAGCACAGGCACGAGATGCTGGCGACCGCCTGCGAGGTGGGCCAGGTCGGCGTCGTGGAGCAGCTCGCCAGGCCGCCGTACTCGCTGGGGCAGGCCGACGCCAGAGAGGCCAACGCACTGCTCGTCGCGTGCGAGAAGGGCAGGGCAGCTGTCGTGCGCGCGCTCGCCCGGGAGCTGTGCCTCGGCCACGAGGACGCATCGCGCGATGGGAACCTGTGCCTGCTGTACGCGTGCATGTGCGGCAGCATCGACACCGTGCGGGCCCTCTCGGAGCCGCCGTACAGCCTCGCGGTCGACGCCGACTGCCCCGAGTCTCTGGAAGCTGCTCTGTCGGCCGTTGGCCCCGCAATGGCGACTTCCGGCTCTGCTACGACCGCTGTTCGGAAGCTCGATTCACTTTGCATGAAAGAGCGGTGTAATCGGAGGGATGAGGGTAGAGACCTGTGTGGAAGGTACCGCGCCGCGGTGGCTGTCTTGATCCTCTACATCAATGGCGGCTCGTGGAACGACGCCCGTGTGCCCCAAAGTCTCCCGGAGTTCATCATCGGATTCCTGCAGCGGTGCCCTCAGGCCGAGGACGCCCCGATGTTCTGCGAGGCGCTGTGGAAATGTGCTGTTCTCTCGCGGAGGCTGCTGCTGGCTTTCTTTTGCTGCTCCTCGGCAGAGGCGGTGCTCAACTATCAGCTGGATCATGTCAGTCCGGTGGCCAAGGACACGGTGGCGGTGCTGCTTGTTAGTCTCTGCATCTGGAGGAGCTCTCAGGCGGCCATGAGCAGTGACAGTGATGGACGCACAGCGGAGAAGCCAGACATCCTGCATCTGCTGCGCGATCTGCGCATGCGGCACAGCGATGTCATCCGGTGCAGAGAGCGGATGGCCAAGCTGTTGCACGTAGCGGTAGCGGGGCTGGCGGGATGCAGCGACAACGTACCGATGCTGTTGGAATCCGGTGCGTTGCACGCGAAGCAAAAGGTGGCACTCAGGAGAGAGATGTCTCTGTTCTAGCCATCATCCTGAGGTGCGTGCACATCCTCCACATCGCACAGGTCCAAAATCAAAAACGCAACAAATGCCCCTTCGAAAAACCAGTCCTGCTGCACAGAGGACTGCAGCACGAGTCGACATAGTATGTGCTGTGAACCACTTGCCACTGTTGCAATCACTCTTTCTTTTCATCAGGCAGTGCTCGTCATTTGTCAATCGCTTCGCACCTCTTGTAGCTTACTCATATTCCTCACTTGTCACCCAATAGCAAGGTCTCCGGTTGTCATCCACGCTGCTGGGGCCTCAGGGCGACTCCCACTGTCCTGTTCGTTCGAAGACCTCGTGCTCACATGATGAGATAGAGATTATGCTGCCCAGCTGGAACTGAAGGGACTAACTACGATGCAGCGCCAGAACGAGTGCTTCTACACGCAACGACGTTGTCTTACGGGACGCTGCACGGGTGTTTCGAGCTTCTCAGCACCAGATGACGAGCCTCCTGGGGCGTGAGCCTCTTGTACCGCACGTCACCGTCTCGGCAACTAGTATGTATCATCCGCAAGCACATTCTCATTCATTTCCAACGTGGCATCGAGCAATATGTGCATTTCCGGAACCGCCTGAGAATTGGGAGAATGGATTTGGTGATGGTGGCACAACGCAATGCCCGCTTGGGGCATTCTCAGATAGCACAGCCCGAGGCAGTGATCGCCGGGACCTTGGGGAGCGTGATGCCTGCCTTGGCACAGCCCTCCGCGTCGTTGGACAGCGCGGGGCAGTCGATGAGCTCGGGCTTCGCGCGGGAGCCGCTGTCCATCTTCTTGACGCAGAGGCGCACCTCGGAGAGCGCCCTGGGGTTGGCCCTGTCGCAGTGCAGCCTCACCCGCGTCCCCGTGTACCTCTGCAGCGCTGCCAGGACCGCTGTGGGCTTGTACTTGGTGTTCCCGGGCCTGATGCCGGCGTCGCCCAGCGCGCTGAGAAGGTCCCACTTCTGGCGCAGGTACAGCGCGGCCTCGAGGTAGTCGCGCAGGCCGTTGTCGCCCGAGTACGTCGAGGCCGTGGCGCACGAGCCGTGCTTGTCAAACTCGTACTGCACAAAGTGGCACTTCTTGAGGGCCGGCCAGTACCTGCCCGCGAGTCGGGGACAATCAGCCGAGGGAACGCGGGGCAGCGTTACAAAATCCGTGGCAAAACCGAAATGAAAAACGGCAGCTGCGTTGTGGCCCGGATGACGAGATGCGCACGTGTTGAGATCGCGGCGCAACGAGGCGTCCGAGTTGATGAGGTTCGTAAGGTCGTCGTCGGAGAACTCCGTCTGGCAGCACGACGGGTACCTGCACGGGGGGCGCGGCACCAGCGCGCCACCGCATTTCAGGAAGGTGCGGAAAATCGAAGCGGGAAATAAAACCGTCGTCCCCCCCAACTGCCGACGTTTTCCACTGGTGAGCGGATCTGCGCACGAGTTGCCTGCGTAGTTGGGCCAGAGGCCGTGGATCGTGAAGTCGGAGGCCACGTGCGCGCCCTGGGGGTTGCGGCAGCAGCCGTCGGCGCAGAAGACGCCGGGCCAGCTCACAGTAAACCTGCGAGGGGGTAACAACCGAACGGGTCAGAGCTCGAGCCCTGGGCGGGGCTGGCAAAACAGGGTTGGCGGGCGCACATCATGTAGGACCAGTCGGACTGCTCCGTGTACGAGCACCGTGCGTCCATGCTGCCGAAGGAGCAGGCCAGCGCAGTTCCTGCGAGCGCTGCGAGGAGCACGAGAGAGCACTTCATTTTTTTCCCTGCTGGCTGCAGTTGGGCGAGGAGCCGCTTTTGAACTGAGTCAGCACACAAGCGCCAACTGCTTTTAAGTGCTGTCAGGCGGTTGGTGACGCGGTTTGCAGATGACGTAGTATTGGCGGAAATCGATGAATCGGGCGAGGGTTGAATCCCCCTATTGGATATTTGACGGTAAGATTGACCCCGTTTGACGTTGTGATATCGATGAGCGGTTGTAGCAACCGCAGAATTATGCGAGCTTTCTTCGTTGTGCGGCGTACAGTCAGTGGGCCAATTCGTGTCCCAGCTTTCTGCGTCAGGCACTGTGTTTAACAGGAAATACTCGAGTTTCAGTGCTCCAATTGAATCCTGTTCGTTCTATTTGTCCTTTCAAATAGCACAGCCTGAGGCGGTGATCGGAGTGATCCTGGGGAGCGTGATTCCGCTCTTGTAGCATCCCTCTGCGTCGTTGGATGTCGCAGGGCAGTTGATGAGCTCAGGCTCCGCACGGGACCCGCTGTCCATCTTCTTGACGCAGAGGCGCACCTCGGAGAGCGCCCTGGGGTTGGCCCTGTCGCAGTGCAGCCTCACCCGCGTCCCCGTGTACCTCTGCAGCGCCGAGAGGACCACAGAGGGGTTGTACGGCGTGCTTCCCGGCGTGATTCCAGCGTTGCGCAGCGCGCTGAGGAGGTCCCACTTCTGGCGCAGGTACAGAGCGGCCTCGAGGTAGTCGCGCAGGCCGTTGTCGCCCGAGTACGTCGAGGCCGTGGCGCACGAGCCGTGCTTGTCGAACTCGTACTGCACAAAGTGGCACTTCTTGAGGGCCGGCCAGTACCTGCGCGACAGCGGCAGAGAGGAATTCAGTCCATGGCTGTGAGCCTCGGAAGGGGATCTGTTCGGGGCTTCTGTAGAGCGCACGTGTTGAGGTTACGCCTCAGCGACGCGTCCGAGCTGATGAGGTCCGTCAGGTTCTCGTTGGAGAACTCAGTCTGGCAGCACGCCGGGTACCTGCAGAGGGTCTGTGTGTCAGTCGCCCAGCCTCCGTGACAGCAAAGACAGCTCACGAGTTGCCCGCGTAGTTGGGCCAGAGGCCGTGGATCGTGAAGTCCGAGGGCACCCGCACGCCCTGGGGGCTGCGGCAGCAGCCGTCGGCACAGAAGACGCCGGGCCACGTGAGAGTGAACCTGCCGGGGAGAGCACGTGGGTGTATGGGTTAATCCCCGAGGTCGGGCCATGAGCGAGTGTGCACATCATGTAGGACCAGTCGGGCTGCTCCGTGTACGTGCACCGCGCGTCCATGTTGCCGTACGCGCAGGCCAGCGCTGAGGCTGCGAGCGTTGCGAGGAGCACGAGAGAGCGCTTCATCTGTTGCTGTGGCAAAAGAACTGACTGATGTGGTGACTCTGGGGGAGGGCCCAGCGCTTCTCGGCAGATTTTCCTTACAACGGCGATGGAACGTGCACCCTACTGCACGTTTCACTGCTCCGTACAGTCATGTATGGATTGTGTCCTGTTGAAGATCGTGTGACACCCGTGCGCTTACCGCTTCGGGAGAAAGGTCTAGAAGCGCCGAAGGAGAATACTCCACTTTTCGTTCACTGTCACCTTTGCCCCGAAACACGGTAGCAACACAGCGAAAATGAAACACGGCCCCCTTTCGTGTTTGTTCCACGTGTCCTCCGTGACCTCGCCTTCGCGCATCGCAGTGGCCTGGCGCAGGGTGTCGTGTCGGCTGTGGCCACCGGGTCTGGCGACAGGCCGGCGAAAACCCGCTGTGGCGCCCCGTCTGGGCGTCTTCTTGCGTTGCACCACGTGGGCTCTGGAGGGCGACAAACACCGCTGCCGCTGTGCCGATCCCGAGTGAGCAATGCCACTGAGGGGGGTCCCACGTGCCGATGCTGCGCACACCTCAGTCTGTCGAGCGCATCGTCAGCTCCTGGCTATGGCTAAGTCGACACCCGCCCACGCTGCGAGGGATGACACCAGTAGGGCATATGAGAATAAGATGAGAACCGTTGGGTCTTCGCGTTTCTCGTCGCCCTGGCAACCGGGTGCATGTTCTGCATGCGATCGCCGTCCGTGAAAGCCCCTCTGTTTTTCCCTTTCTCATGCTCGCCCTCTCGATGCCATCGTGGCTGTCTCTCACGCTCTCTCTCTCTCTCTCTCTCTTTCTTCAACACCAGGAGTGGCCTCAGAGCACAGAAGAACACGGGATGAACAGGACATCGCGAGTTCATGCATTTCAAGTCTGGTCAGCGGGATGGGTCCAGCAGGCAGTGCCAGGCCCCTCTCAGAAGGCGCAGCCAGAGCCCGACATCACAGGGACCGCGGGGATCGAGATGCTCCTGGCGCAGCCCTGGTCTTCGCCCCCCGCGGGGCAGTCGATGAGCTCGGGCCTGGCGCGGGACCCGCTGTCCATCTTCCCGACGCAGAGGCGCACCTCGGAGAGCGCCCTGGGGTTGGCCCTGTCGCAGTGCAGCCTCACCCGCGTCCCCGTGTAGTTCTGCAGCGCTGCCACGACTGCAGCCGTGCTGTACGCCCTGCTTCCCGGCGTGATGCCCGCGTCGCCCAGCGCGGTGAGGAGGTCCCTCTTGCTGCGCAGGTACAGCGCGGCCTCGAGGTAGTCGCGCAGGCCGTTGTCGCCCGAGTACGTCGAGGCCGTGGCGCACGAGCCGTGCTTGTCGAACTCGTACTGCACGAACTGGCACTTCTTGAGGGCCGGCCAGTACCTGCGCACGGGGGGGAGGGGGCGTATGTCACCCGAGAAAAAGCCGGGAAACGTTATGACGACAGCAAAACCGGCGGCAGAAAGTCGGCGAGTGACGGGATCTGTTGTGCGCACGTGTTGAGAGCGCGCAGCAGCGAGGCGTCCGAGTTCACGAGGTTGGCGAGGTCGTCGCCCGAGAACTGCGTCTGGCAGCACGACGGGTACCTGCGCGACCGACGGGTCAGTGTCGTCGGGTCTGCTCGAGAAAACCGAGGAAAACCGAAACGAGAAAAAGCAAACAGCGCCCCCACAGGCTGACGGGCGTCTGTCTGAGAGTTCGCACGAATTGCCATCGTAGTTGGGCCAGAGGCCGTGGATCGTGAAGTCGGCAGGCACACGCGCGCCCCGTGGGTGGCGACAGCAGCCGTCGGCGCAGAAGGCGCCGGGCCACGTCAGAGTAAACCTGCGAGGGCCGGCAGAGCTGAGCGCTGCCACGGCAGGCAGAGGGGACAGGCGGGGAGCCGCACAGCATGTAGGACCAGTCGGGCTGGTCCGAGAACGAGCAGCCGGCGTCCATGTCGCCGTAGCGGCAGGCCAGGACGGCGCCAGCGAGGGCAGCGAGGAGCACGAGAGCAGAAGTGTTCATTGCGTGTGTTTGCTGAGTGTAGTAGTAACAAAAGTGTCGGGTGAGTGCCCCTCGAGTGCCTTTTTCTTGCCCCCCTGGTGCAGTTGGTGACGTAGCGAAAGATGACACAGCATGTCGTCTGGAAAATGTGACCAGACGAGAGATGCTCGAATCCTCCCCGTTTATGCTGATTTGTATTACAAGCAGGTGCCCTCCCTGGTTTCCACCTGGCCATTTACGAGAACAACGAGTCCTTCCGCGTATGCGAGCGGGTCTGGAATGGGCAGCGAGCACGGCTTTGCTGTGGCTTCACGAATGCCCCAGCCTGTTAGCTGGATTTATTTGAGTGCAAGCAGGGGTAACGTTGTGTGCAATGGAGCCTTGAAGGCAGTACGCCACTCGCTCAGAAGTCTGTCTGTCTGTGTGTGTCTCTCTCTCTATCTCTCTCTCTCTCTTTCGTGCTGGTTGGTGTGAGGCACTGAGCCAAGCGATTGGGAGCGTGGCGAATGGAAAGAAGGCGCCAAGGTGGGGCGGTTTTATTGGTGGCAGGGGCAGCTGCCCGCCTGCTTGATGGCCGTGATGAGGTGGTTGCGGTTGCTCTCGACCGACTCGTCGGCGAAGAGGTCACTGCGCGTGCCCGGGGGGCAGCCCGTCTTGAGCAGGAAGAGCAGGTGCAGCGTCCAGTACACGTAGTTGTCCACGACCGCGTCCAACTTTCTCGCCTTCTCGATGATCCCGCCCTCGGCCTTGCGCCTCCCCTGCGGCCGCTGCTGTCAGAGGGGGACGGACGCGGTGGGAGCGGAGGGAGAGGAGACCTTGGGCATGCAGCAGGGGCAGAGGACCATCGCGCGGACAGCGTCGACGGAGCAGAAGGCCTTGATGAGGGCCTCGCTGAGCTCGCCGCAGAGGTGCATGCCCACCAGGACGCCCGTGTGCCCGCGGGGGATCGTCGCGGCGACCCACGGGGCGAACTGTGCCGAGAGCAGGTCGCCGACCCTCACGTCGACATTGGAGAAGAGGGGCGAGCGCAGGTGCGAGAGGTTCATGCGCTTGTCCTTGTCGAACATGTGCACGCGCGCCTTGGGGTACGCGCGAGCGAGCAGCAGCGCCGTGTAGCCTGGGCGTGGGCAGCATTGAGGTCAATACACAAACTGCAGGGAAATCAACTGATCGATCTCCTGCCTAGCAGCCACATTCAAACGAGCCCATGCCACCCACTGGCTTGGGCGCATTTGAGTGCGGCCAATTGGGCACTGGAGGAAGGACTGACTGTAACTAGTTGAGTGCCCCTCTCACCCACCCCCAAGCTGGCCAGTGGACTGTGGACACCATGACTGTAACCCAAGCGCCCAACTCTTGGCGGCCCATAAACCCGTGCATGCGATCAATTGATTGATTCTGCTGACGCGGCAGCGCCCGCCACTGTGCCTGTGCCCGCACGCACCTTTTCCCGAGCAGATGTCGAAGAGCTCGAGGCCCTGGCCGTCGGCCGCGGGCCCGCCGAGGCCGGCGACGACGCGGGCGACCTGGAGGAAGGCGGCCCAGCTCTCTGTGAGCTCCTTCTTGAGCCCCTTGTTGTTCAGCAGCGTCCGGCACAGCGGGTCCGCCCGCGCCTCGGCCATCCACGGCTGCCGCAGCCACTCGGCCACGTACGCGTGCACCGGCGCCTGCCGCGCCACGTAATCGACCGTGATCCACGACGTCGACGACGCCGGCGCCTCCGCCGCCCCGGGCGTCGGTTCCGACGGTTCTGCGCCGGTCACGCGGCGGCCCCGGGACATCATGACGCGGACGAGGTCGTCGCTGGTCGGCGGCGGCGGCGGGGGCGGCGCGCGGGCGGCGGCGGGCGGGCGCGGGCGCGGGGCGCCGTCGGGGCGGGCGGCGGGGCAGTCGCGCTCGGTGTGGCCGGTCTGGCTGCAGAGGCGGCAGGGCTGGGGGCAGCTGGCGGTGCGGTGGTCCTGCGAGCCGCAGCGGAAGCAGTGCGTCCGCGCAGCGCGTGTCATTTTTGCTCCGCGGGACTGGATAGATACCACTGCCCGGAGATACTGACTGTAACAAAAAATCCAGTGCATATCTTCTGGTAACGGACCAGGGGGAATCCGTGCCAGATCAATGGATCTGGACGAATGGGCGCGTTTGTTGGGCGCTGCTTGCTGACCTAAGCGCAAACGCGCACAGGTGATTCCACAACTCAGTGATTGCGATGTGGCCACACGCGCTGTATGCGTTGGCTGCCATGCCGGTTGTGCGTACAGCAGCCAAATTGAGCGTTGGATCCAATCGTGTCGCCCGTTGCCCACCAATTGTTGTCCACCGGCCGAGAGGGGATCTTGGGTCCAAGCTGTCTCACCTGAGGCGCCACGTCTTCTGGCTCTGAAGCTAAAAGGAGGAGCATTGATCTGTGCCGGTTTGATTACGTCGGACTGACGCATTGCATTCCACGTGCCATTTATGCCAGCAATCTTCTGTTGACCGAGATGTCCGAGTTCAAGAGTTCAGCCGGGCCTCTCGTGTGGCACAGACATACATCGGCTCTGGCCGAGGTGCAGAGAAATCGCCGGTCTCCTGTGTTGGTTCGTTTCTTTCAGTGAATCGTGTGGCATTCCCCCAAAAAAAGCTTCTGTGCATCAGAGACTCCCCTCGCCCGCCTCCCCATCTCGCCTTCATACACTCGGGCGATGGCTCACTGGGCGCTCCACGAGTTGCTCGGCAACCTCGAGGACGAGATCCGGCGGTTCCAGGAGTGCGTGGACACCACGGACGGAATCCCCGACTGCTCCGCAGAGCTCACTGTCGTCCACCGCGAGGCCCTGCTGCTGCTGGCGTCGCTGCGGGCTGTGGGCAAGACCGCTGCCTCTGNCGTCGGGGCGGGCGGCGGGGCAGTCGCGCTCGGTGTGGCCGGTCTGGCTGCAGAGGCGGCAGGGCTGGGGGCAGCTGGCGGTGCGGTGGTCCTGCGAGCCGCAGCGGAAGCAGTGCGTCCGCGCAGCGCGTGTCATTTTTGCTCCGCGGGACTGGATAGATACCACTGCCCGGAGATACTGACTGTAACAAAAAATCCAGTGCATATCTTCTGGTAACGGACCAGGGGGAATCCGTGCCAGATCAATGGATCTGGACGAATGGGCGCGTTTGTTGGGCGCTGCTTGCTGACCTAAGCGCAAACGCGCACAGGTGATTCCACAACTCAGTGATTGCGATGTGGCCACACGCGCTGTATGCGTTGGCTGCCATGCCGGTTGTGCGTACAGCAGCCAAATTGAGCGTTGGATCCAATCGTGTCGCCCGTTGCCCACCAATTGTTGTCCACCGGCCGAGAGGGGATCTTGGGTCCAAGCTGTCTCACCTGAGGCGCCACGTCTTCTGGCTCTGAAGCTAAAAGGAGGAGCATTGATCTGTGCCGGTTTGATTACGTCGGACTGACGCATTGCATTCCACGTGCCATTTATGCCAGCAATCTTCTGTTGACCGAGATGTCCGAGTTCAAGAGTTCAGCCGGGCCTCTCGTGTGGCACAGACATACATCGGCTCTGGCCGAGGTGCAGAGAAATCGCCGGTCTCCTGTGTTGGTTCGTTTCTTTCAGTGAATCGTGTGGCATTCCCCCAAAAAAAGCTTCTGTGCATCAGAGACTCCCCTCGCCCGCCTCCCCATCTCGCCTTCATACACTCGGGCGATGGCTCACTGGGCGCTCCACGAGTTGCTCGGCAACCTCGAGGACGAGATCCGGCGGTTCCAGGAGTGCGTGGACACCACGGACGGAATCCCCGACTGCTCCGCAGAGCTCACTGTCGTCCACCGCGAGGCCCTGCTGCTGCTGGCGTCGCTGCGGGCTGTGGGCAAGACCGCTGCCTCTGGCGAGGTCCCCCAGAGCCAGCCGCTTCCTCGCTTCCTCAAGGCACACGCATGGTGCGTCCCCCGGGCGCCAGGTGCCCTGGCCTGACGTGGGCTGTCGCAGGGAGGGCAACGAGGGCAGTTCGAGGGCCCAGAAGGGCAGTCTCGGGGCCTCGGGGCCCTCTCGGAGCACATCTGCGGCTACGCTGCTGCTGCCGCAGCTGCAGCCCGTCCGCAACGGCGTGCCCGTCGTCCGGTCGGAGGGCGCCCAGTGGTCGCTGAGCTCCCCGAGGGGGAAGGCTCTCTCGCCCAGGAGCCATTTCGCGTAGACATCCCCGGCCCCCGTTGGTCTGTGTGTGGCCCCTTCCCCGCCCCCGCCAGGTGCCATGCCACCGACCCTCCTCACCTCGACACCAGAACACCTGAGCTCGCGTTGCACGCACGGCTACCAGCACAGCCAAATGTGCTGGGTGCAAGAATAGAACACACGGCGTTTCAGAACGGGCCCGCACTCTGCCATTTGCCCGCTTCGGGGCGATCGCAGAGAGGAATCGCTGTTCAGCCGTTTCCGTGAGCGGTCGGCTTCCTCGCTTGCTCTCGGTGCATTTTCCGGGCGAGTTCATGCCCGCTTCCGTCGATCCGAATCGCGGGCAGAAGCGCAACGATCGCTCGCATTTCTCAAACATCTCTCCTGATCGAACACCCCCGTCAGGGCAACAGGCACCCACAGGCGACGCCACCGCAGCACAGCAATGGCAGACACGGAGTTCACGCTCTCGCTGCTGAGCGACATCGCAGAGGAGATCGCCCGCCTGCGCGAGACGCTCAGGGCCCGCCCGGCGGTGGCAGCCGCGGCGGCCTCGGACATCGAGGACCACGGCGCACGGTTCGTCGTCGCCCTGCGCGCAGGGGCTGCCCAGCTGCAGGCATCCCGCGCTGCCTCTGTGCACTCGCTGTACGTTCGACTCCTCTCTGCCCGTGCTGCACTGCGCTCTGTGCGATGCGTCGTCTGACGTGCTCTCTCGGGGCTCGCAGAAGCGGAGCCAAGGCCTGAGGAGGCCCCACCGCCACGCCAATCGACGGGTGAGCACGCCGAGCAGACACATCCGCCTCCTTGTTGGAGAGAGCGCGGAGGCTGCTGCGAGGCGCTGAATGTTTCTACTGCTTCCGCTTCCGCTATCCGCGCCGAACAGGGCAACTCTAACATAACGGGCATCGCAATTTGGTTGATTGCCGTGGCACTCAGAGGTGCAGCAGCCCCTGGTTGTTATGTGCTCGCCCAGTAGGGCCCGGGGCCCTGCAGCACCACGTCCGAGTAGATGCCGTCCTTCTCGCACGTCCAGTAGTCGGCGGCCGGCTGCACCGCCTGCGCCGTCAGCGGCAGCGGCGTGTTGTCCCCTGCGTCTGTGCGCGGGCGCGTGGCGTAGCACCTGTGCGCCCCGGAGGCCACGTAGTCGACAAAGAGGTTCTCGTTGAGCATCGCGTCGAACTTGGCCGCGATGTTCTGCTGCATCCGGAGCTCCACGCTCTTGAGGCGCCTCGACACCACGTGGCAGTGCAGCTGCCTGTCGGGCGGCCCCGCGAGGCTGAGTGAGCGCGTGCTGGCGAGGAGGGTGGAGGGGGCAGTGCGCGGCACCACTGGCCGGGGTTGGTGGGGAAGAGGACGACCATGTTGTGCCCTTTGCCCTCGCGCTCCACAGTCGAGCAGATCCCTCGCGCAAACGCCGCGAGCGCCCGTATGTCGGCGACACTCTCCTTCCCCAGCAGGTCAAACGGCATCTGCCCTCGTCCGCAGAAGTGTGTGAGCGCCAGTTATCTCGCACGACCAGTCGCCCAATGCATCGCCTCCCTATCCCGACCCCCGACCCCCCCGCGTGTGCCACCAAGGGCAGGCAGGCAGCCAGCCTCGGTGGCAGCCAGTTCCCGAAGCCTTCACGTGCCCCAGTACGCATCGCCAAGGGCGAACAAGTGCGCGGGTGCCCCAATGGCAGATGCCACGAACGCAGCCCGAGAGCTGCTGTGCCTTTGGCGGGTGTGGCGCGCCGGCCAGGAGTGCGAGCGGAGCTGCAGGGCGCACAGGGGTCTTGGGCGTGCAGAGGAGGTGCACGCCGAACCAGGGGTTGCGGTCCATGATGCAGACGAACCGCTGGTCCTCGGCCACGACGCCCGTCAGGCTCGCGACCTTCTTGCCGTCCTGTGCGACCTGGCTGTCGAACTTGAAGCCCACGTGGCCCAGGGTGCCGCGCATGGGCCCCACCTGCAGCCACAGCTCCGACTTGCGGACCTTCCTGAGCAGCAGGACCATCGCGGGCAGCACCTGGCTGGGCTCGGGTATCGCGAGTATCTCGCCGCGCTTGCTGACCGTCCGCGAGAAGACCGCGTTGATGTTCTTGCCGCGCAGGGCCTCGGGCGTCAGGTCGCCCTGGCGCTCCTCTGTGACCATGACGTTGCCCGTCTTTATGCGGCAGGCGAGCACCATCAGCGACTCGTCGGCGTACGAGAGCGCGTTGGCCACGTCCATGCCGAAGTAGATCATGCGGCCCAGGAAGTTCATCGCCCCCGTCGTGCTGCGGTACGTCAGGCACTGGTTGAACCCCGCCTCGGCGATGCTCAGCACCCTCTCGCCCGCAGACCCGTGGAACGCGACGACCTCGGCCGCATTACCGAGCGAGACCCGCTCGTAGCGCTCGCTCAGCGCTGCGTTGCAGACCCTCCACGCCCTGTCGAGCTCCACGCGCGTCCCCCGCACAGTGGCGCCCGCGCAGAGGCCGGCGGCAGCAGCGAAGTCCGCGCTGGCACCCGGGACCTCCTCGAGGACGCCCGAGGCGGCCGCGCGGCCGAGGTGGTCGCTCAGAGTGTACCGCGTCTCGCGCTCCCACTCGGCCGCGGGGCCCGCGGCAGCCGCAGAGGCCGCAGCGAGCGCCGGCAGGTCCGCCTCGCGGTACACGGTCCGGTGGTGCACGTCCTTGACGCGCTCTCCGCGCAGGTAGCTGCGGAACCGTCAGCGGGGGCGTGGAAGCGGCGGGAGAACCGGTCGACAGTCTCGCGCTTGCTGAAGCAGACGTTGTTGGGCGACACGAACAGCGTGCGCTCGCCCGCCCGCTTCTCTGTCTGGCGGACAGGGCGCGGCTGAGCCCAGGGCGAGGGGAGAGAGAGGGGTGTGCCGTACCCACCCGTCTGGGAGCCTCGACGCCATCGCCGACGCTGAGCCGAGCAACACAACAAAGCAGGGAGATATCTAGATATCTAGATACCTGTAAGATTATCTTGCTTCGGTCCTTCTGCAACGTAGAAACGTCTTCTTCCTGTGGTTCGGTGCCAGGCATTCTGGAACGGGATGGATTGACTTTATTCCAGTTTCGGTTCGACATTAGCGGCTCTGACACCCGAAGCAACGTTGTTTGAGGCAGAGTGTGGTGTGTCACGCGGTGTCGCGTTTCGCGTTTCGCGTTTTGAGGACCCACCCAAGCCCAGGCACACAGAGGAACCCAAGGTAATTTTGCTCTGCCAGAAAACAACATTGTTTGGGGTCTATTGCTAAGCCGAAAGAAAAAAGGGGGAGGGAAGGATGTGTGCAGTGGATTTTTGTGGGGCTTTTGAGTCCTTTTTGGTGTTTTTGTGGGGTTTTAGGATGTTGCTGATCAGGGGTGCTGGAGGGAGGGGGGAGAGGAGGTGGGCACTCGGTCCCTACCCTCGTGGGCTCTCCCGTAGGCGCGACACGTTTGGTATTTTTGGATTCTTGAACACAGACAAACACACAACACATCGGGGTGGGGAAGGGGGGGGAAATGGGAGGGGTAGAAAGTCGGGGAGAGGAGTCGGGCGATATTAATGCCCGCAGCGCACACGCGGCCGTTCCGTCACGGAGGGTTCCCCGCCCCGAGGCGTGGGGAGGGTGGCCACTCCCTAGCAGCTGCACTCCGAGTCGACAAACTCCTGGTTCCACCAGGGGAGCAGCGACTCCTGCTGCTGCTGCGGGGGCTCGAGCAGGTAGCCCTCGCTGTAGAAGAACGGCTGCTGCACCTGCAGCTGCGGCATCGCGATGGGCATCTGCTGCATCTGCAGCTGCATCGCGGGCGCCTGCTGCTGCTGCTGCTGGGCCTGCTGGACAAACGTGGCGAAGCTCGGGTACTCGAGCTCAAACGGCGACGAGAGCGGCGACGGCGACGTCGACGACGGGGGGCTGACGACGGCCTGCGCGGCGTCCGAGTGGTACGTGGCGTCGACGGCGCAGTGCTGCTGGTCGACGACGACCGCCTGCTGCGCCTGCAGCGGCGACTGCGCGGGCTCGTGCTTGGGCTCGGGCTTGACGAGCAGCAGGTCCGACAGCGCCATCGGCGGCAGCTCCGACGGGGCCGCCAGCGGCGCCGCCATGTCGACGCCCGTCGGCATGACGAGCTCCTCCGAGTAGTCGCCCTCGCAGTCGTCGCACTCCTCGTCCGCGTCGCTGACGACCGACCCCATCTCGGGCGCCATCGACGTCGACGACGACGACGACGACGACTTGCTGGCGTGGCGCTCGCCGCGCCCCCGGCGCTTGCAGCTGCAGCAGCCGCTGTCGATCTCGGCCTGCGTCTCGGCCATGACCTCCTCCTCGCCGCTCTCCATCAGGCGCTTCTGCAGGCGAGCGTCGCGGGCGGGGCGACACGTCAGCGGCGGCGCTTATGCGAAATCGCCGATAACAAAATGTTTGCAAAACACACATTCTGAAACTTTACTCAAAACAGATCGGAAATTGTAAACCGCCGGCATCCCCCGGCAGGGAAAGCAGGAAATGCGGTGCGGGCGAGCAGCGCTGGGGTCTGGGGGGAGCTGGGGGGAGCGGGCGTCGTGCCTTGAGAGCGCAGTTCCAGAGGTTCTTGACGTCGTTGGCGGTGCGGCCCGTGTTGAGCAGCCGCGAGATGAGCGCCCACGAGTTGCCGTGCTCGGCGTGCAGCTTCATCACGCGCAGCTCCTCCGCCGGCGTCCAGGGCTCCTTGTTGACCTCGGGCGCCAGGTGGTTGTAGTACCTGCGCGCGGTGCGGGGGCCGGAGGAGGAGGGGGCGAGTTTCTGTGAGCGCCTGCGTGGCGGCCACCTCAGAGGTTCATTTTGTGTGCAGTGCAACTTTGGTGCACCTCTCGCGGCACTGCTTGCCCACGCGGCCGGGGATGTGCGTCGCGATCTTCGACCAGCTGTGCGCGCCCAGGCGCGAGACGAGGGCGACGAGCACGGCGTCCTCCTGCGCGCGGGGGTGCGGGTGTGGGGTTTGAGTGTGTTGCCCTTTCGCCGGCGAAGAGGCGAATCAGCAAGGAAAAGCGCGCGCGGGTGCGGGGGCCGACGCACGGCTGGCAGCCACGGGCCCTTCCTCTCCATGCGCTTGCGCTGGCCAGCGCGCTTGGTCCCACACTCGAGCTCCTGCGCCACAGAGGGCAAAGAGGTGAGCCGCTGGGAGTAAAGCCGCGTTTTGCGAAAACGACGAGGAAAAAGGGAAAAACATTTTAAAAGGTGCAGAAAAGCGGTGAGGGGGCGAGAGGCGAATGCGGGTTCTCGACACGGCCGGTCCCCACACCCGCCCCAGAAGCGCAGGACGCGATGGGTAGGAGGCGGGGGGTACCTGCTCGGACGTGGTGTCGGGAGACGAGGCGGTGGCCGGCTCGTAGGGGCTGGCGTCGGACCTCGCGGACTTCTTCACCTTGCGGACGGCGGGCATTCCTGATATTACTCTGCTGTTTTGCTTCTCTGTGTGTTCTGCTCTGCTTTTCTCGCTCTCTGCTGCTCTCTTCCCCTTTCTTTTTTTAATACAACCTGCGGGCTACAGCGGGACACCTCTCGTCTCTGCAAGGCGGCAGGCACGCGATTCCGCGCGGGGAGTAAGTCGGGGCCGGTAATCGCGCGGTGCGGGGGGGCGGATGGGAGGCGGGCGGGGAGTACGCACAGGAATACACACACAAGCGCAATTTACACACAGGCAAGGATAAGGGAAAAAGGATGGTTTCCCCCGACTATCCTTTTTTTCTTTACACTAAAAACCTTTTCAATCGCCGCTGACATCACTGGGGACCCCTGCTGATGTCAGAATCGGCCAACTTTTCGCGCGCGATCGGGCATACGCTGCAAGCTTCACGAATTCCGGGGCGTATCTGCTTGATCTTTTGTGAACATTTATCGTCGAAGATTCCGCGAATGCCCCCTGAAAAGCAGCGAAGCCGCCCTCAGCGCCCCTGGAGAAACACACCAGAAAGCCCTGCACCCTACTGTAAGTTCTGGAAGCGCTTTCCGAAACCCGCTCGTCCACGTCCAAGACCGTAGCTCTAAGGAGGGGCAGCGCTGCTGCTGGGCTGTTCGGCTCCACAACACCCCCGTCAGTAATGCGACCGTTCAAGGGACGCCCTCTGCGGAGGTCCGTGCCCCCGCGGTCCCCGTGGGTGTGGGACCCCTGAGGCTTCATCGGTGTACGCGTCTGATGCATGAGCCGGGGGCCCCAATGGGGCAAGGGACCGCAGCCCACAGCGGGCAACGCGTCCCTCGAAGCAGCGCATTTCCACCGCCCCCAGCGGGTCTCCGGGCAGCCCCTGCAGCCCCTCCGGTTCTCTGAAGGCCACCCGCCTGGGTGCAGTTGTCTCTCGTGCCGTTCACCGAACGCGGCCAACAGGACCATTTCCGCGGGCCCTGCAGGCCTCACAGTGCAGTACTGCGGCCGTTGTGCCCGCTACCAGATTGGTCCCAGGGTCAGCCCCGAGGCCCGCCCGCGCCCCCCCACGCTACGTGTCCTGCAGGGGCTGCAGGCACCGACCCCTTCGCCCGGGAGCGTGGTGTGGGTGCACTTTTCGACGTGGTGGGCAATGCGTCTGAGCCCCACCCTGCGCCGATGGGGGGAACCCAGTCACCCAGCCCTCTCGGGCAGCCCACACCACCGACCCCCCCTCGCCTTCCCCCAGCGTCCGCGTCTGCCCGAGCACCCGCCTCGCCCGGGCAGACGGCTGCAGGGCGTCCGAGTTCAATTTCCGTTACGGGGCGAGACTGAGCAGGGCAGCGGCAGGGCTGCTGTGCTGAGCGGCCCAGCGGCAGCGAGTACGACAGGGGAGGCACTGCAGCGCCTATCAAGCAAGCCTCTGCCGCGCAGGGCAGCCCCGGCGCAGCGTCGGGCCTCGGCAGCGACCCCGGCCCCGCAGCGGGCGACGCTGGGGAGGCTGAGAAAACGGCACCTCAGCGACAGGGCACCCTCGCCGACGGGGCACACGACTGAGCCCCTCTTCTTCGATTCAGGAAAAGGGGCACAGGAGAGACGCTGCGGCGACCGCTGCAGCCTCGCGAGGGCCTCCGCACCGTGCGCAGAGCTGGGGAGCAGTAGCCCCCCCGCTCGCCGTGGGCTGCTGGGAGCACGGCGACCCTCGGGGGGCAGCGGCAGCGGCAGCGGCGAGAACGGAGGGGCACTGGTGCTGCCCCATTCCGAGAAGACGGCTGAGTCAACGGCATCAGCGGGAATCACCAAACATCAGCTGCCCGTTGCGGTAGCTTGTCACCCGTCGCACGCTCCCACTCCCACGGGGAGCATTCCCAGCCCCTCATTGGCGACGCCCTCGGTGCTCCCAGCCCCCAGACGCGGGCCACGCCCTCGCTCTCGGCGCCTCCGGGTGTGCAGGTGCAGGAGGGGTGGGCACTTGCGCACCTGTGCATCTGACAGAGCTGAGTTCGGACTCTCCACACCGGGCAACCACAGAAGCGCGCACACTCGGGGTTCACCTAGCTGCCAACGAGAGGCTCAGGAGGCGGGGTCCGCCATCACGCGCTCACTAAGCCCTGCCCCGGGCCTTGGTAGTACTGAGACATCTTGGCTTCTCTGATACCTCATCACTCACCTCGCCCACTTATTGGCACAGGTGCTCACTCACACAGGCAACCTGAGGCCCTCAAGGATCGGGTGACTGGTCTTGCAGTCCACCAGAGGTAAGTTGAGCCGCTGGCAACGCCCATTTGTGCGCAGCACATGAGGAACACCACAAGAGGGCACAGAGCGCACAGCAGGGCACAATTCGGCCCATTGTCGCAGCGCGGATTGCGCAGCAATCTCCGAGAAGGCGCACGTTCTCCTCAACCCCCAACATCTCCCCCCGCGGTGGCAGGGACAACTGCGCAGAAGCGAGGGAAAGGCGGGCGGAAGAGACGCCAGAGGACAAGATGACGGACTTCCCCAGCGGTGGTACACCGACGGTTGTAGTATTCCTAACGGCGCATAACGGGTGTTTTGCCCGTGTGCCCTGATTGAGCAACAGCTCCCTCGCCTCCTCCTCCTCCACCTCTCTCTCCCCTCCGCTTCCCTCAGCTCCGGGCCGCGGTGCTGGTCTCCTCGCGGATCTGCTCGAGGCCCAGGCGGACGCGCGTCTTGAGGAAGTCCTCGAACACGTAGCCCGTGCGGGCACCGCAGGCCTGCAGCAGCTCCTCGGCCTGCGGGCGGTCGCCGGCCCTGTAGGCGATCTCTGCGAGGTCGAACTCGGCGAAGGGGGCGACGTGGCGCTCGTGCTTGTTGGCCCGCGACTGCTGGGCGGCCCTGCGCAGCTCCGCCAGCCCCTCGTCGCGCTGGCCCGCGGCGCAGAGCAGCGCCCCGCGGACGAGATAGACCACCGTGGCCTCCTCCTTGCCCGCCTGGCCGCAGCTGACGGCCCACTTGCGCTCGAGCGCCTCGAGCAGCGCGGCGGCCCTGTCGGGGGCCATGTGGGCGACGTCCCTGCGCAGGTAGAGCAGCTCGAACGGCGCGAACGCGGTGCCCGTGGCCCGCTTGCGGCAGAGCTTGGCGAGGTCCGCGAGGTCCTGCTGCTTGGCGGTCGGTGCCGAGGATGGCACCCGGGCGAGGCACTCGGCGGCCTCGCGCTGGCGCCCGGACATCTCGTGGCAGGCCGCGAGCAGCAGCAGCGCGTCGACGTGCTGCTCCGACTTGGCGTCGCGCGCCATCGCCGCCAGCGACTCGGCGGCCTCGTCCCACCGCGCGCCCGCGAACAGCAGCGCCGCGCGGTCGAAGCGGAACGCGTTGCCCGTGCCGCCCGCGAGCTCGAGCGCGCGGTCGACGTGGGCGATGGCGCCGTCGTTGTCGCCGCGCTTGCGGGCGAGGAAGCTCGCCATCCAGTGGAAGAGCGAGCCGCTGGGCCAGCGCTCGAGGCAGACGCGGACGACGCCCTCGGCCTCGGCCAGCAGCGCGCCGACGTCGGCCAGCGCCCGCGGCAGGACGAGCAGGTTGAGCAGCAGCATCAGGGCGCTCAGGGGGGCCCGCACGCCCGCGGCGTCTGCGAAGACCTCCTTGTGGTAGCGCAGGCCCAGCGAGCGGTTGCCCTCGAAGCCCACCATCTCGAGCAGCCGCAGCACGACGGGCGGCAGCCACGACAGCAGGAACAGGAACGACCCCACTCCGAACATCACCTCGTGCCGCACAGCAGCCGCCGCAGCGCTCGCCGAGCCGTCGACCTGCCGCATGAGCTCCGCGTAGACGTTCCACGCCTTGCGCAGACGCCACGCGCCCTTGATCCTGCGCTCAGGAACACACATTACACACGGGGGCATCAGACCCACGGGACGAAGCACCCCTGGTGTGCACTCCCACGCAAGGGGGGCGCCCCTGAGGGAACCCTGGAGTTCCTCCCAGGGTGCCCCCCGGGTACACTCGGGGAAACTCTGGGATACGGACACCTTTGAGGGCACCCCGGAGGGAACACCCACGTTTGCCGAGGCAGAGAGGCGGGTACACCCGGTGGTCCCCTTGGTGTTTGAAAGAGAGAGAGAGAGAGGAGAGAGAGAGAGGAGAGAGAGAGAGAGAGAGAGAGAGAGAGACAGAGAGAGGGAGGGAGGGGGAACTTGGGGCCCCGCGCACGCGAGAGCAACAGAGCGCGCAGGGCACAGGGCACAGGGCACACCCATTGCGAGAAAGCAACGCAGCAGAGCAGAGGAGCGCCGCCCAGAGGACCAGAACAGAGAGCAGAGAGGGCAAAGAGAGAGAGAGAGAG
>CACRSC010000025.1:230773-254636 GCA_902651635.1 Mastigamoeba balamuthi
CCACACCGCCACAACGCTGCAAAAGACCGATAGCAGACCCGGTGCGCACCGGGAGCCCGTCATCCACGTGGTGGTGAGGCGCGTCTCGGCGTAGTGGAGGGCCGCGCGGGGCAGGCGGGGGGCGTCGGGGCCGAGCAGGGCCTCTGCGCCCGCCGTGTCGCCGTTCCACGCGAGGGCCACGGCCCGCCCGTAGCGGCCGTAGAGCGCCTGCCGCAGGCCCACGGCGTTGTCGTTGGGCGCTGACATGCGATTCGGGTGCGCGCGGGTGGGGTGTGCAGGGACCGCGCGGTGCTGCTGCGGTGCGGTGTGGGGCCTCGCTGCTGCGGGCGTCCGGCGATTTCGCAGTTCGGTGGTGACTGTGCCGCGGGAAATACTTCCCGAAAAGCGTGATTTCCGTTGACCCGAATCTGAAACCGCCGGCGCTCAGCTCGATCGCCGGACGACGGGGTGCCACATCCCACGGCGCCTCTCTTCTGCCGCATCTCGACGGGGCAGTGCAACACCAGCAACATAAAGATACCTCAGAATGGGAGGAGGGCCACTCGGCTCTCGAGGGAATTCGTGGATCCATGAATCTTGGATTTTTCCTCTCTGGGGTTCTGCTTTTCCCAGAGAGATGAAAGAGCCATCCAATTACTGAACGACTGAGGTTGAGAAACCAGCCCGCCTGGTTTTGTGCATGGCTCAGTTCAGGTGCAGAGTGAGGAAATGGCTGGGAACTCAGCCAGTATTTGGGTAGCACTGACCTAGTGATTTGAAATGAGGCGAAAAACGCGGGCTTAGTAGCCTGAAGTGTACAGACAACTTAGCAAGCTCAGCTACTGGTGTTCCGGGATATAAATGGATCTTCCACCAATCACGTTTCTTTGGAGGTTTCATAGAAAGAAGACTTACTTGTCATGACAAAGCAAACCCAACTGAGCCTTCTTTTGAAAGAGGTAGAACTTCAAAAATTAGCTCTAAGCCTGCAATCAAGGTATCTCCCCTGATTGTTCCCATACTGATCAAGGCACAGAGAGGGCCGAGTGCAAGCCTCTCTCAGAGCTGGGGCATCAGTACTCAATTCAGAAGGCAATAGAGCAGATCCAGAACCTTAGTCATGGAGACTTGAGCCTTCTGCTACAGGCACTTTCTTCTCTGACATTCAATATTCCCTTTGACTTTAATGCAGATTTTATGTCATAAGGTTTTTTTACCATTACTGGCTATCACCTTAATCCCCTGTTCAAGTTCCTGGAAGAGCTGGTTTTTAAGACAGATAAAGCAAGAGCATATTGACTTGAGGCCTGAAGGAATATATGATGAAGAACTTCCATTTTGCTTTTCTGGAAGAAGAGATGTGGTTGTCTGTTCTTATCAGACTGTTGAAGAGAACAGTATTGAGCTTTTACTTACTAAGAATTAAGACAAACAGGATCTCTTCATGTTGTATATGGCACTTTTTTGAAATCGAAGTGATGAATTTATTGCATTTAACACTAATTGCAATAAAGCTGTACTGTATCTTCTTCTCTGTTTTACTCTAAGTCAACTCTGTTAAACCATGAACCATGCATGATATTCTGGATTTCAAAGATATATTCACTGTGATATCATCATATCATTTCTCTTCTCACACTCATCACATACTGCACAACTCACATCTGTTTCTCACATCTTCGTCCCCTTGCCCTTGTCCTGTTTCTGTGCTCCTTCTCCTTTCTCCTTTCCTCTCTTCCTTCCCCTCACAGTTCTCACATATGTTCCTTATGCTCTTTCTGCATAACAATATAAGTTCCTCTTTCTCTTTCCTTTCTGCACTTCAATCTGTCCCTTCTTTCCCCTAACACACAGTTTTCTCCTTCCACAGAACTTATTTCAGATGTTTACCTTTACTTCTTCCTTTTCTCTACATCCTTCTTCGAGCAGAGCACAGTCTATGCAGCTTTGTCTTCTGTGGACAGCAAAGAAGAGAGGAGGAAGTATCATCGTGGCCACAGGGTAGCATTGAACAAGTACAATGTCCCTCCTTTCCCTTCACATTTCTGCCCCATTTCTCTTTTATTTCTGCATTTCTCCTATGATCTCCTCTTTTTCTCCAAGAATGTGCACTGTAATAACTGTAAGTATGAGAAGTAAACTAAGACCAAGTACCAGTTGGACGTGCAGAGCCTCTTCTTTCCTAAGAATCACCTAAAGAATGCAATCAACAAGCTCAGCTGGACCACAGACACATGCACACCTATGATGAACAAATAAGATCAAGCTGATCCAGTCGTTTTGTAACAACTACATGTACATTGACCCATACACTGGCATTTCGTGACTAGAGCAAGCCCAGCAAACACTAAGATCACTCTCCTTTTGTGCAAGATGATAGTGTGTTTCTCTTGTTCTCTTCTACCTCCCTGCTCCTACTGCTCCCACTGCTTCAGCTGCCTCTGCTGTCAATGGTATGTTCAGAAAAATAATAAAGTAAAACAAAAGATAAATCACGGGTAGCCACTTGAATTACTAATACTGTTACTGCTTAGCCTTCCAGCTCTTCTTATTGCATGTATTCGAAAAATGACTGAATTCCTGTTTTCATCTCTGTGTTCCTCTTAGTATCAAAATGAAGAGCAATTCATAACTTAATTACTCTTCTTTTAAGCAAATTAATTATTAGTATACATAATCTGGATTTCAGAAAAGCCAGCCTTTTAGAAGAGCTCTTGGGGAAATCGAAACTTGCAGTCTGTCATCCCTTTGTTTCCTAGTGTAGCATAAAGAACCAGAGAGAAGCAATAGTACAGCTATCAGAAAGCTAGCTTGCTTCTGGATGTGTGATGTGAAGGTGATTAAGTGGGAATGAAGGTTAGTTTGGCACTTTCACTCTCAAAAAGAAACCCACCATGCATTGCGATCACGAAAGTGGTATACAGGACCATGAGCTAGCTGTTACCCTAAAGTGGTACTACTTTTAGTCAAGGTCCTCATTCTGAGTGGCAGCTCTTATGATGTGCAGAGATTCTTGTATTAAAACCCAGTATCCAAACCACAGATGTTCTGTCCTGTTCTCTGTTTTGGCTATACTTTCATTCATCACTGGTCCACACTCATCTATTAAAATCATGCAAATACGATCACGAGCCTTCAAACTGCTCTGCGTCTTACTTCCAATTCAGAGAATGGCATTCCTGTGACTGGGCATACAGATTCGAGATCCAAATGGCACAGTCCATAAATTTGTGGGTTTCTGCCATTTCACTGTCATAATAACAGAAAAATGAAACGCCTTTGTATGCTCAGTATGCAACCAACTAGTACAACAGAATTACGAAATAGAAGCTCAGAAATCTTATTTCTAAAAGATGAAAAAAGGACTGTCTTGAAGAAGTCTTCTGGCTCAGTTGGACTGAAACAGTGGTTGACGAGAGATATCCCCGGAATTTTTTGTATGAGATATCCGCAGAACTCAAACAACAATGCCAAGAGAGATCATCACGCACAAGAACATCACAGACACTGTGTACCACTTCATTGGGGGTTCCCTGGCCAATGAAATGGTTGTTTACCTCGAGAGCAGCCCACTCAAGCTCATAGGGGAGAATTTGCCAGACGACGCATGCCGTCGGTGGCTAGAAATAACTCTGTTCCACGATCTCACGGGAACCGGGATGAACCGCCTCAAGTACGGCCTGCGCACGTGGTACAAGGTCAGCAACGAGACGATCAACAAGAACATGCACCGAATTCGCACCTCTCTTGCATCGTGGGCCAGAGCCCAGATTAATCTGGGCACTTATGAACAAAGGAAAGCTGCTGTGCGCCACATGAAAGCCAAGGGAGAAATCGAGGGAGTAACTCTCTGGCTTGACTCGACAGATGTATGGCTCGAGCGCCGACCTGAGGTTTGTATGCAAAATCGAATAGAGTTTCTTGTATTCACAGTTTTATTTTTAGTTCAACAAGGAATCATACTATTGGAGTGGAAAGGATCATCGTCCTGCTCAGCGTTTCATGGTTCTGCTTAATGGACACCGACGTGTTATAAAAGTATGGGGCGGATACTCACCAAAGTTTTATGATGGTCATTTCCTGGAATTGTTACAGGATTGGTTTGTGGAACACTTACCTAATGACAGTCTTTGGTGAGATAAAGAATAGGTGGGCAGTTCTTCGTAAGCCCTGGGCAGAGAAGGCAGCACAACAAACTAATGTTGTGCTGCTTGCTCTTGCCATACACAATCGCCGTATGTAAGAAATAAACAATGTTTTTCTGCCTGGATAACTCATAGAAAAAATTCCAGGGATATCTCTCGACAGACAACAGTTATGTAAAAAATGGGTGTTTTTTTGACTGTAGATCATTCACATTAAACATTTGGTCATTGCTGAATTTTATTCACTGAAGTGCTAAATTAGCACATGTAGTGCTAATTTCCAGTGCTGAATTCGCGATAGCTTAGTGCAAAAATTGTTTAGTGCTTAATGCTTGTAAAATGCTATACACACATTTTGCGCTAGATGAAAACCTAGCACTTACATCACAAAAATCGATTACAGCAATTTAAGCATTTGAGTAATTTAATATCATCTATAAAAGATTATATCTAATAATTCAATAGAATTTTGCGATTTATTCGTTTTCCTGCTGAAAGCAGGCACCGATGTGATGTGTGGTGCATGTGATAATCTCAGGGGTGAGTGGACTTGTAGGCGTCCGTCAGCCAGGCGTGGTGTCAGCCTCTGATGGCGTTGGTCTTCCGGCTCCTGAAAAAGATTGCAAAACAGACAGTAAAGGATTATGAAGAAGCTCAAGAAGCTGCCGCTCTTCAATAAGGGCTTCAGAACGTATCAACTGAAGGCTGCACAGGCAGATGCTGACTGGTCATGCTATTACATGTATGTAACCTGGACTTCAGAGCACCTTGCAGCTCTCGTTGATTAGCATGCAGTTCACAGAAGCGGTTTCCACATCATTTCCCAAACACGAAAAATCTGGCAATGCAAAGAAGCCCGGTTATGCAATATTCAGACAATCTGAATATGTGAAGCTGCTATTCTGCTCTAGAATTTGGTTATCTACATCTTTTTAAATCAAAAGACTCTGAAGTTCGAGTGTGCCTTTGTTTTAAAATCACTCAATACCTTTAGTGTCAGCCAAAATGCTCTTTGGAAAGAGATTCAGAGATTGACCTCTGCAGGAGAACAATGACATGAAACATCAAAGACACGTTGCTCTGAATTTGAAGAAAGAGCACAATGTACCAGCACCTCATGGCCAGCATGCAGTTCTGATCTAATTCAATTGAAATTGCTAAAGAGACCTAAAGACTCGAATTTCGATGCGAAATTCCTGAGAAATATCAATCAATTGGAATAAATCATTTGCTCTTGGTGGAAGAGGCTTGCAGTTAAGTATCCATCTTATGGGTCTATTTGCAGCAAGTGGAAGAGTGAAATGAAGCCTAAATCATGCACTAGGGATCAGCATTCTTTGATAAAAGAAGAAATAAATACTCAAACGAACAATATGACCGGGGGTCGCTTTCCCCATAATCCCGTAATTACTGTTGGGACTGTCCAATTACACGTCGATATCTGACTTGATACTCCGAGCCCGCATCAACGCACCCTTTTGGATTGCAAAACTGAATTCATGAGTGCTTTGTATCATTGTCCTTATCTCACGCAACTTTTCGTATGCTTGTCAGTAGACAGATGAATCAATCCTGCTCCAGTTTCGGGATAGCTGACGATGCGGAGTGAAACAGCACCATGCATCAAACATGCTGCTGATGTGTGCACTACCAGTTCTGGGAACAAAAAGATTCACTCAATCCGTGGACTGCAGACGAATTATCCGGAAACAAGCCTTGCTTGATAAAGACCCATCCGTATCCACCCTCTGTGGCAGACAATAACCACAAGAGCTTAATGGCAGTACTACAAACGCTCGCACTGGCCCTCGCACTCACCTTTGGGTCCCTGGCACAGGCGGGTTTTGGCGCCTAACCCGGAACCAGCATTGCACTGCTAAAGGATAACTCCGTGTTCTGGATGATGAACGTGAGCTCTGGATCTGGACCGCAGTGGAGGAATCTGTGCTCTTGGATCTTGAGGACTACCGCAGAGGACGAGCACAACAGCCACCGTGAAGGACAGAGCACAGTCTTCGCGAGGCTGTACGAGGGGCACCAGAACCAGCACTGCCTCGAGTCCGGGTGGCACAGGTCTGTCAACGAGGTGACATATGGCAGGCCAGTGGCTCAGTACCGCACAGATTGTCCTCAGGGAACGACCTATCCCTTCAACTTGACTGTACGCACATCCATTCAGGACCGAGTACCAATTGCTAACGCATTTCTTCCAGGTGTTTTACGAGCTGGAGCCGGCAGCTGGCGGCAGCACATTCATCGGAGGCTTCTTGGAGGAGAATATCACGAGCGTGGACATGAAGGTGCGCAGGTACGATGTCACAGTCCGCCATTGGGACACTGAGGAGCACCCAGACGCCCTGAACCTCGACCTGCTCTGCCCCAATCCAGAGGATATTTGAGAGGGCAACAGTTTTGCCCTTTACCCCACGGTTCCATTCTCATGCCCAACAGACACTCAGCGCATCCAATTGGTGCTGACATCGTCAACATATCCTTCATACCACCACAGGTCAAAAAAAAATGAAGGATGTCAATCACTCTGAATAGTTGGTTGTCTGAACATGCACTTCCTGCAATGCCTATGGGTTGACACATCTTCTGGACCATCGAGAGGACTGTGAACGCTCCAGCTTTCTCGTATCAACCCACCGAGCCACAGACCCTGCACGGGCATAAGAATGCAGCGCCCAGTGCACAGAAGTGGCGCGAGCCACAGACGACAGAGGTTAAGCGAGGAACGAGGAGAGACAACAGAGCTCGTCGGATGAGAATCGAGCGAGCAAGAGACGTCTGGAGACATTAACGCAATTCACATCGCAGCTGCGAGAGTTCCGCATATTGTCACGATACTCAGATTCTGAAAATGCCGTGACCGGTTTCTTAGAATTCCCTGATAACCGGTTCTTCGTTCGTAGCATTGCAGAAAGGAAACCCAAAACGGCCTTTTCTGGTCGTAACGTGAACCAGGTTTCACAACTTATCGGACACACGAACAGCTGATCTGAGGCGCGCCAGCAACGACGGTTGTATTTGAGAATGGCACGCCTCGTGGCCTCGATGGGGAATTGGGGGGCGGCGGAGAGCCAGGACAGAGCAGAGACTTGGGGGGGCGAGGGGGAAAGAGATCACCGAGGAAACCCCACGCCCACTGTCCTGCGTCCGCGCCGCTGCTGGCTGTCCTGGCAGAATCGGGTTGGCAGCACATGTGGTCAGGGTCGCTTGTAACTCGCATCGCAGAAGCAGTGGCTGTGCGGTCGCTGGCACAGAACCTGTGCTGCAGAACCGTGCCCTCAGACAGCAGAGCCCGATGCTGGCCGGGGCCGGGGACAACGACGTCCAGGCCTGCAGCGACAGCACAGAGTGCAGGTGTGCTCGTTGTCGCACGAGCGCAGGAGCCACCCGTCTGGCTCCTCGACCACGCTCATCTGCGACAGCGACGTGACCCGCAGCGGATGTGGGATGGTGCCAGGGGGTGCGGTGCAGTAGCGACCGTAGGAGCAACGTGGTAGGCTCCAGCCGGACCGCTGATGGCTGGCGCTGCTCCAGTAGGTACCCTCGCGCGGCCACACAACTTCGCAATAGGACATCAGGCTGTGGACCGAGGCGCGAGAGTCTGTGCTGCCCAGTGAGCGTCGCCGCCGAGTGCAGTGACGTTGTGGCGAGGAAAATATCGCCGATTCACCGCAGCAAAGATTCTGGAATCTCGAAGCGATTCTCTGATTCACAATCCCGTCACTTCACAGTTTCCCTCGAATTTCTGGATCCTGCTTTCGATTGTAATGCTCCGCAGAACCTGAAAAAATGTATTGAAGTAGCCATCAGTAACAAAGTAGCCTCTCGCTCGTGGCACTTAGTTCAGTGGGCAGGTTTCATCGGAAAAAACTGGGGACTCGAACAGTTGATCTGAGGCGCATCAGAAACGACGGTTGTATTTGAGAATGGCACGCCTCGTGGCCTCGATGGGGAAATGGGAGCTGCGGAGAGCCAGGACAGAGCAGAGACTCGGGGGGCGAGGGGGAAAGAGACCACCGAGAAAACCCCCACGCCCACTGCGCTCCTCCTGGTCGCTGGCGTGGCGACATCGGCGCGGCGACGACGACGGTGATGGCAATGGGAACGGCCAGGGCGATGGCGTGGATGGCCGAGTGCACAACGGCGAAGCGCAACGTGACAGAGAACGCGGACGGCATAGTCGAACAGCGACGACACGAGAGGAACAACAGCGAGACGAGGCGATGAACAGCAGCACGACGAGGGCACGCCGAGGCGGTCTGGACAGCACACGCGCGGTACTCGGGCAACAAAGGGCGCACACCTGACAGACGCTGAGGGAGAACTGCGCGATACTCGGGGGGTGAGCCAAGGACATCGTCGCAGGCCAGAGAGAAATGAAGGCAATGCAATGGATGGGGAGAGAAGTGGGAGGGAGGGGCAAGCCAGGGCGACGGAGAAGACGACGGGGAGGTCGCAGAGTGGATGGCGATGACGGCGGTGCAGGTGGAGATGGAGGTGAAGGTGAAGGTGAAGATGATGACGGAGGCGAGGGCCGCACGGTGCAAGGCGGCCACGACGTGCAGAGCCGGCGGTGGTTGCGCTGGTGACGACCGCACCGTGAACGGAAAGACTGCGGCCACGCTACTCAGTCGCATCCCACTCGCTTCACGGCCCACCGGATACCGTTCCTCCTGTGCATCGGGGGCACAGAGTGGGCGACACGTGAGCGTCGGCGACGATTTTGAGGCAAGAAGAGCAGCGGAGAGAGAGAAGGGGCACAGAGGCAAAGGGAAGCAGAGGAGGAGGGGAGCAGCGCACCGCAACGCCGGCGAGGACCAAAGCGGGCCGGGCGACGGCGACCCCCCGTCACCGCCGCCGGCGTCGAACTCCGGGTGACCCCCACGCCACGTGCCGTGTTTAGACCTCGTCCCCGCGGACTCGGGTGCCTTTGCGCCGGGCGCCGGGCTAAACACCTTCCGCATCGAGTCGCTCGCCCATCGGGGCAGCGTCCGGCCCGGGTCCGCGAGCTCGAGGGTTCCCCGCGCGGGGGGAGAGCGGTGCCGCATCACAATCGACCGGGTCACTGGCGCAGCGCGGGACGCGAGGGAGCAGAGGGCCGGTGAGCGCACTGGGGGCGGCCGACGATAAAAGCGGAAAAGAGCCAAATTCGTTCGAATTCAATTGAATTCATTTCGCGTCGAGGCTTGAGCACCCGCGGCCATTAAAATGAAGGAGGGGGACACGTGCGCGCAGTCCACGCTATAAATGCCCCCCGAGGGACTGAAGAGCGGCCCCCCCGAGCCAAACAAAAAGCACGCGCCGCGCGAGAGAGGGAGCTGAGGAACACGGTGGCCGCACGAGAGAGGGAGCTGGGGAACACGACGCAGGGTGGGCGGGCTGTTGACCAAAGGGGAACGCTGGGCGAGAGAGAGAGGAGGGTGGGTGGCGCACGAGAACCGTGGGGCAGACGTGGGAGCTGGGGTTGTGTGGCGGGCGCGCGCCGCGGCGGGTCCGGGGCTGACACGCCGCTGCGCTGTCGTGCGTCCGCGCCGCTGCGGGCTGTCCGTGGCGACAGCCGCTGCGGCGACGGCGGCTGGAGTTGCGCTGGTGTGTTGGCCGCCGTGTTTTGGTTCTTGCTGTGTTCCCCTTGGTTGTCTTGGTTGTCTGTGTTGGTTTGTGTTTGTTGTGCCTCGCTTTGGTGCACGCGCAGGGCTACCAGCCACCCCCGGGCGAAAAAAGGCTGGCGCGCACCCCGAAGACGTCATCGTTGACGCCACGGTGCACCCCTTGGGGCTCCGAACCAGCGCAGATCCCGCCGTCTGAGGATTTGCCGCATTTCTTGCGGTATCTTTCTCCAAGTCCAGCGCGAAAAGCAGCGCCCACCGACCACATTCAGCCCCAGACAACCCGCCCGCACGGCGCGCACTATATTCAGTCCCCGGTAGAGCGTACTGGAGCATAGCAGATGAGGAGACCGAGACCGAGGCCTTCATCCCGCAGAAAGAGGAGCAACCCCACGAAAAGTCAGGACCGACTGCTCAACGACGACTCTGTGCTTGCAATGCTCCCTCCGCGCGTTCTGGTCGACTTCCTCTCGCGGCTGGATGTCCCATCCCTGTGCGCGGTGTCGCAGACGTGCGCCTTCTTGCACAAGCTCTGCTACCGGCTGGAGGCGACTCGCAGGGACATCACCATCGCGGGGAACCGCGACCCCACTCGCACTCTCGAGCTCCTGGCCGAGCACTACCCGCACACAAACTCTTTAGCGTCTATTCGCGTGGTTGGCCCTCTCCAAAGGGACCAGGCAGTCGGCGGCTCGGCAGTGAGCATGCTGGCTCTCGCAGCGCCGTCGCTCGGAGTTCTCGATCTGGGGCCGCTGCAGCTCGAGGCGCGTGCACCGCTGTATCTCGCAAACTTCTGCGGTGACCATCCCCCTCTGTTGGGCTCTCTTCGGGTGCTGCGCTTCACCTCTCCCGAGTGTCGCTCTGGCCGCTTTGCCCCCTACCAGGAGCTGGGCTGCCAGCTCGTGTGGAACTGTCCCCAGCTCGTCAGCCTGACCGTCGCAGACCACCACCAGCACAGCGAGTGCACTTGCGCCGGGGACAGGATCTGCGAGGGGATCTGCAGAGCCGTGGCCAGGTGCCTGCCGAGCACGCGCCACCGCCCCCAGGAGTACACGAGGAGGGCCGTAAACGCGGCGTCGTTCCCCTTCAGGCTGAGAGTGTTCGACGTGGGGGCCAGCATCTCGAGGTTCGAGTCGATGGCCGTGGAGATGGCCGAGATTCTGTGGGTTCTCCAGGGCCGGCGCCGTGGAGAGCCCCCCGTGGTCCCGCTCCCGAAGCTGCTGTTCGTGGGCGTGAAGCCCGAGGGGCCTGGAATGTCCTGGTCCAACTCAAAGATGCTGGCCAGCTGCGCTGCCATGTGCCGGATGTGCAGCGCCCTGGAGACTGTGAGGACCGAGAGCGAGGCCATTGCGGGCCTCATCCGCGAGCGCCTCCCCCGCGTGACCATCGTGGGACAGAGTGACGGCGAGTCGTAGAAAGGACACAACCTGATTCGATTTCAAATTATCCCCTGGAATGAGATCTGAATCTTGTTTTTCGTCATTCAAGTTCACAGGGTTTTTGCTAAGATATCACAGATTCTCTCATCCCTGTCCGTTTTCGAGCAAAGCACCATAGGACGTCCTACATGTCGTTGGGAGGTTGGGAGGAAGCAGTAGAGTGAATCGCTTGGCAGCTGATTTTGCCAGCACTGCTGACTTATGGCGCTACTTTTCGCGCTGGACTTGAAGAATGATACCGCAAGAAATGCGGCAAATCCTCAGACGGCGGGGATCTGTGCTGGTTCGGAGCCCCAAGGGGTGCACCGTGGCGTCAACGATGACGTCTTCGGGGTGCGCGCCAGCCTTTTTTCGCCCGGGGGTGGCTGGTAGCCCTGCGCGTGCACCAAAGCGAGGCACAACAAACACAAACCAACACAGACAACCAAGACAACCAAGGGGAACACAGCAAGAACCAAAACACGGCGGCCAACACACCAGCGCAACTCCAGCCGCCGTCGCCGCAGCGGCTGTCGCCACGGACAGCCCGCAGCGGCGCGGACGCACGACAGCGCAGCGGCGTGTCAGCCCCGGACCCGCCGCGGCGCGCGCCCGCCACACAACCCCAGCTCCCACGTCTGCCCCACGGTTCTCGTGCGCCACCCACCCTCCTCTCTCTCTCGCCCAGCGTTCCCCTTTGGTCAACAGCCCGCCCACCCTGCGTCGTGTTCCCCAGCTCCCTCTCTCGTGCGGCCACCGTGTTCCTCAGCTCCCTCTCTCGCGCGGCGCGTGCTTTTTGTTTGGCTCGGGGGGGCCGCTCTTCAGTCCCTCGGGGGGCATTTATAGCGTGGACTGCGCGCACGTGTCCCCCTCCTTCATTTTAATGGCCGCGGGTGCTCAAGCCTCGACGCGAAATGAATTCAATTGAATTCGAACGAATTTGGCTCTTTTCCGCTTTTATCGTCGGCCGCCCCCAGTGCGCTCACCGGCCCTCTGCTCCCTCGCGTCCCGCGCTGCGCCAGTGACCCGGTCGATTGTGATGCGGCACCGCTCTCCCCCCGCGCGGGGAACCCTCGAGCTCGCGGACCCGGGCCGGACGCTGCCCCGATGGGCGAGCGACTCGATGCGGAAGGTGTTTAGCCCGGCGCCCGGCGCAAAGGCACCCGAGTCCGCGGGGACGAGGTCTAAACACGGCACGTGGCGTGGGGGTCACCCGGAGTTCGACGCCGGCGGCGGTGACGGGGGGTCGCCGTCGCCCGGCCCGCTTTGGTCCTCGCCGGCGTTGCGGTGCGCTGCTCCCCTCCTCCTCTGCTTCCCTTTGCCTCTGTGCCCCTTCTCTCTCTCCGCTGCTCTTCTTGCCTCAAAATCGTCGCCGACGCTCACGTGTCGCCCACTCTGTGCCCCCGATGCACAGGAGGAACGGTATCCGGTGGGCCGTGAAGCGAGTGGGATGCGACTGAGTAGCGTGGCCGCAGTCTTTCCGTTCACGGTGCGGTCGTCACCAGCGCAACCACCGCCGGCTCTGCACGTCGTGGCCGCCTTGCACCGTGCGGCCCTCGCCTCCGTCATCATCTTCACCTTCACCTTCACCTCCATCTCCACCTGCACCGCCGTCATCGCCATCCACTCTGCGACCTCCCCGTCGTCTTCTCCGTCGCCCTGGCTTGCCCCTCCCTCCCACTTCTCTCCCCATCCATTGCATTGCCTTCATTTCTCTCTGGCCTGCGACGATGTCCTTGGCTCACCCCCCGAGTATCGCGCAGTTCTCCCTCAGCGTCTGTCAGGTGTGCGCCCTTTGTTGCCCGAGTACCGCGCGTGTGCTGTCCAGACCGCCTCGGCGTGCCCTCGTCGTGCTGCTGTTCATCGCCTCGTCTCGCTGTTGTTCCTCTCGTGTCGTCGCTGTTCGACTTGTCGTTCGTGTTCTCCGTCACGTTGCGCTTCGCCGTTCTGCACTCGGCCATCCACGCCATCGCCCTGGCCGTGTGCATCGCCATCACCCGTCGTCGCCGCGCCGATGTCGCCACGCCAGCGACCAGGAGGAGCGCAGTGGGCGTGGGGGTTTTCTCGGTGGTCTCTTTCCCCCTCGCCCCCGAGTCTCTGCTCTGTCCTGGCTCTCCGCAGCTCCCATTTCCCCATCGAGGCCACGAGGCGTGCCATTCTCAAATACAACCGTCATTTCTGATGCGCCTCAGATCAACTGTTCGAGTCCCCAGTTTTTTCCGATGAAACCCGCGCGACTGAAGAAATGTGCCCGAGGTCATCATGACTGGGGTTTGCACCTCAGCGCTGGCCCTGAAGTAAATTGCGAGTGCTCAGCGCAGCTGCCGCTGGACGCCTGTGTGCAACGTCAGTGGCCACACATCAGAGGTTATCCGGGGTCCAGATTCTCAGGATCCAGATATTTCGGATATTTTGTGCATCGCGCGGGAAATGGCGGGAGCGGCGCTGTGGCTCTGCGGCGACGGCGTGCTGGAGAACAAGCTGCGCGGGGTGCCCGAGTCGCCGCTGGCGGTGTCGTTCGAGGGCCTCGTGCGCCCCGCGGGGCTGGGGCTGCCCGCCTGGGCGCTCCTGACGTCCTTCGTCGTCGACGCCCCCTGGCTCGCCCGCGCCTTCGACAGGTTCCGCGACACAGAGGTCTTCCTCGTCAAGCACTACGAGCGCGGCGACAGGCACGCCTGCAGCGCCGGCCCCCAGTAGTATATGCGCAGATCCGTGCCTGGGAAAAATCTAGGAATCTCGGGAATCCAGGAATCTGAAATATCAGGAAATTGACGGGCGATATCCGGGCAGGTGCGACGGCCTTCTCACGCGTCTCGCCCCGAGGTTCACCGTGGTGTACCCCAACCTTGACGACGACTCCCGGCCCTGCGTCCACCCCAAGGTGCGTTCTGCTCGCGCTGTCGCGACGCAGATCCCGGAATCTCCGCATCGATGCTAATCTAGATTCACACCGCGATATTTTTTCTCTTCGCAACGTCACTTTTTTGCGTTGAATCGTGGCGCTGACCCTCGCGCCCGCGACGCCCGCAGCTGATGATCCTGCGGTTCGCGGACCGCGTGCGGGTGGTCGTGGGCAGCGCCAACCTCACGGGGACCGACTGGGCGTGCCTGGGGCAGCTCCTCTGGGCCCGTGACTTTGCTCCCCTCGACGCCACCGCCGCAGCCTCCTCGCAGGCCCCGGCGCCCGCCCCGTTCCTCGAGGACCTCCTCGCCTTCGTCCCCGAGCTCGCCCCCGGCGTGGACGTGTCTTGGCTGCGCTCGTACGACATGAGCGCCACGCGGGCGCGTCTTGTGTGGTCGCTGCCCGGCCTCTACGACGACCCCGCCGCCCCAGCGACCGCGGCAGCCCCTGTGGGCAGGCCGCAGGCGCCGCTGTCGTCGGGCCTCGCGCTGCTGCGCAGGCGGCTGGCTGAGACGGGGGCCGTGGAACGCGGGCGCGGGTGCCAGCTGCACGCGATGACCTCGTCGCTGGGGACGCTGGCCGCCCCGTGGGTCGCGTACGTCTGCGGCGCCGCCAACGCTGCAGGCGCCTCTGTCTCGTTCCACACGGCCAGCCAGGCCCGCGCGGCCTCTGAGGGCGCCGACGTCGTGCGTGCACTGCACCGCGTCGCTGCTGCTGCGTTGCCTGACGCCCGGCCGTCTGCCGTCTGTGTCGCTGTCGCTGTCGGTGTCTGCGCCCTTCGCAGGTGTGCCTGAGGCAGCAGCACTACTGGTCGGCGTCGTTCATGAAGAGCGCGCTGCGCAGGGTGCAGTGGCGGTCGGGCGACAAGGCGGCCGCAGGGTACCTCTCGCACGCCAAGGCGCTGGTGTGGACGGACCCCGCGACGGGCGAGGTCGTGGCGTCGTACGTGGGCTCCCACAACTTCACGGCCGCCGCGTGGGGCCGCCCGGTGCAGCGCACTGGCAAGATCAGTGCGCGCTCTGTCGCTCCCCCCTCCCCTCCTCTGCTGGGCTGACGGGCTGACTGACCGGTCGCGCTGGTGGGCCCACAGGCGTCACGAACTACGAGCTGGGAGTGCTGCTGCCCGGGCGCCGCGTGTTCCCCTACGTCATCCCGGCGCCCAAGTACTCGGCCGACGACGAGCCCTTCTGGACGTGAGCGGGGGCTCAGCAGGACACACACCACCCCGTCAATCATCAAACGCGCTCGCGTACGTTCTCCAGCGCGCCAGAGTGCTGCGGGGTGGGCGTGTGCGGTGCCCTGTCCTGCTGCGCGCGCGCAGCCACTCGGTCACTCGGTCACTCGGAGACGCCGATGAGGCGGAAGAGGTCCGCGGGGGACGTGTGCGCGGCGCTCTCGGGCAGCGCGGCGATGGCCTGCATGACCTCGCTGCTGCGGACCGTCTCGTACTGCGAGACCTCCTCGGCGAAGAGCTGGCGGACCATCGGCCAGGGGAAGCCCGCGGCCCGGCCCTCGCCCGCCGTGCGCGCGAAGCAGAGCTGCACGGCGCGGCACTCCTGGAAGAGCCGGAAGAACTCGCTGTAGTCGACGGCGCCGCTGCTGCACGTCGCCGCCTGCCGCGCCGCGAAGCGCTCGAGGACGGCGGCCGACGGCGCGGGGAACCCGAAGTGCCGGCAGCAGAGCGCGGAGAGCGAGCCCAGGCGCTCGGCCGGCAGCAGGCGGGCCGAGGCGACGGGGTCCGCGGCGGCCGCGCCGGCGTGCCTGTCGACGGCGTCGGCGAAGGCGTCGCGCGTGAACATGTTGAGGTTGCGCAGGTCGCGCATGAAGAGCGTGAAGGCCTCGAACGTGAGCTTCTGCTCGCTGCCCACGTAGCTCTTGACCCACTCCTGCGCGGGCAGAGGGAGAGCCGGGAGTGTCAGGGGAGGGCTCAGCAGCCCGAGCAACGCAGCACGCAAGGGGCAGGCAGGGCGGACCATCGTGGGAGGGATGTAGGGGTAGTCGCGGCCGCGGTGCTTGTAGAGGAACTTGGTGAGGACGACACTGACGAGCTGGCTGATCTCGCTGAGCTCGACGGTGCCGCTGCCGTCGATGTCGAAGTCGGCGAAGAGCTTGCGCATGCCCTGGTCGATGCCCCGCAGCAGCACCACAAAGTCCCGGTACTCGTCCCACTCGAGCCTGCCGTTGCCGTCCGCGTCTGCAGCCCGCAGCAGCTTGCCTATGTCCTCCTCCGATGGCGCGATGGCGTCCAGCTTCCGGTGACGCGAGGGACGGCGTGCAGGAGCGTGTCAGTCGGGGTCGGGAGGTGTGGTCCTCGCTGGGAGGGGACCGATGGAAGAGAGGCGCTCGCGTGCCTGGAGCTCCGCGATCGTGAGCGTCAACAGGTCTCGGAACCTGTCGATTGCGACCCAGCCGCGGTGCTTGGGGTCGAACCCCGGGGCGTGGAAGAGCTGGCGCATGGCCCTGTCGACCTCTGGCGGGAGTGCGGACTTGCCGCTGGTCGTCGTCGGCCTCGTCCGCTGCCCAGAGGTCTTGCAGTCTCCTGCTGGTCGCCGAGCTACTGCCTTTTCTCGGCCTGCACCCGCGCCCATTCGCGCAGCAGATGCGGGTCCAGCAGATGCGGTGAAAACTGAACCGAACTCGAAGCCTGTAGATGACGGCGCTATTTCGGGCATCGGAGAGAAAAATATCTATTTAAAAAGAATGAACAGCCAGTGCATACAAGTGTAGTAGCGCTACAACTCGCTGGTGGCCCCAGCGACAATACCTATCCTCTTCAGGATGCCCGAGTCGTCCAGCCCCGCTGCGTCCTCTGGCAGCGCCAGCACCGCCGATCGCACCTCGTTGTTGAACACCGCCGGGTACTCGGCCATCTCTTCGAGCCACCTGTGCTTGACCACGTTCCACGGCAGCCCTGTCGCCTGCGCAGTCCATACCCCCGCCCGTGAGCTCCTCGCGCACCCTTCCGCAGCCCTGGGAGAGCAGCCGTGTTTGAGAGAGATGCGTTTTACTTTGGCCTCTCGTTGCAGGCGCGCGAGGCACAACTGGGCGGCACGCGACTCCTGCAGCAGCGCCAGGAAGTCCTCGTACGAGACCATGCCGTTCCTGCGCGCTGCGAACCTCTGCATGACGTCTCCCGATGGCAGCTGGTACGCAAAGTGCGCGCAGCAGCGCGTCACGAGCGACGGCAGGAGGTCGGCGGGCAGCGGCTGCGACGAGGCGAGCGGGTCCGGGTCGCCGGTGCCGCGGCTGCGGTCGACGTACTCGGCGAAGCTGTCGCGCGTGAACATGTTGACGTTGCGGAGGTCCTTCATGAAGATCGTGAAGGCCTGGAAGGTCATCTTCTGCTCGTCGTCCATGAAGCTGCGGATGTACTCCTGCCGAGCAGTGCCGAGCGTTAGCTCCGGGGCGGTGGGAACTCCCAGACAGAAAGCCCCGGAGGTGAGGGAGAGGAGAGTGCGACGGGATGAAAAGCGCTGGGTTCGTCCAAGGGTCCATGCTCTGGGAGTGCATTAGGTGTGCCGACAAGAGTGGGCAAGCGATCACGATGTTGGGCTGTGAGGAGAGAGGACGCAAAGTAACTTGCAGAAGGCAGGAAACCGAGGAGAGAACACACTATTGAACTGACGAGAAATGGGGCAAGCGGCTGGGAGAGAGAGAGCGAGAGAGAACTGGCACGGATGAGAGCAAGAGACTGTGGAAGACCTCGCACTACCAGCAGAGTCACCGAAAACAAAACAGAGTCCCAACGGAAACAACATAGAGAAAAGCCACAGGGTTCCGTGTCCACCTGCGATGCGCTGCACGGATGCACGTGCGGCGGGAGATGGAGCAAGCGGCCGGGGAGTGAAGCGCAGGGGGAGTGGGGGATGGGGGGAGAAAGGGCATGCCATCTTGGGGAGGACGTAGGGGTAGTCCTTGCCCCTGTGCTTGTAGAGGTACTTGATCAGCACCACGTTAACCAGCTTGCTGATCTCGCTCAGCTCCACCGTCCCGCTCCCGTCGTCGTCAAAGTCCGCGAAGAGCTGTCCCCCCCACCCCCCCACGAGCACACGTCATCAGACCCGTCGCGACACGTGAGAACCGGAAGCTGCAGGAGGAGAACGGGCCTTGCGCATGCCCTGGTCGATGTTGCGGAGGAGGACCACGAAGCCGCGGTACTCGTGCCACTCGAGCTGCCCGTTGCCGTCGGCGTCGGCGGCGCGCAGCAGCTTGAGCACGTCGTCCTCTGTCGGCGCGATCGAGTCGAGCCGCAGCTCCGCGATCGTCTTATTCAGCAGCTCCCGGAATTTCGCGATCTCCACCCACCCGCGCCTCCCGGGGTCGAACCCGGGCGCGTGGAACAGCGCCCTGAGGGTCCCGTCGAGGCTGTCGGGGTCCGGGGCGGGCGGCGCGCTCTGTATGCGGTGCACGCGCACCGGCGGGCGGCCGGCGGCGGCGAAGAGGTCGCGCGAGCTCGTCAGCGTCGTGCGGAAGGCCTTGCCCACGCCGGATCCCATGGCCGAGGGTGCTGGCGGCCCTGCTGGGCGCACTGGTTTTCCGCTCAGACGCGGAAGAGGCTATCTTTAGGACCCGGACCGGAATCATGATATTTCAACCATTATTCCTGCACATTCCTGTATCATGCGTGATATTTCGTACACGGGAGATCCGCGTATCTCCAGAGTTCTTGAGCTCCCCAGACGCCAGGAGGGGGCGGGCGCTTCTGGCGCGCCTGGGAGTGCGGCCGGAGTGCGAACTAGGGCGACGGAGCAGAAAGGGGCGGTGCGCTCGTGGAGGGTTAGGGGTGGCTGCAATGAGCCTGCAATGTCTGGAAAAACCACGAAATCCGAACACAACGGCCGTGTTTTTCCCGTTTTCCGCCCACGTCTCTGCTCCGCTGGCCAGCGGGGGCGGACCACGCCTCGGCGAGCCCATGCCCAGCATCCCGCAGCGGGGTGCGCCGTGTCCGATTTCCACTCGCCCGTCTCGCCGGAAACCGAAAGTTCTGCAGCCACCGCAAAGTGCACTGAAAACCGGTACAGAAAGAAACAGCCCCGGCAGCGGACCTGATATATTCGCACGCAGGGGAAACCGCACCCCCCCACACCCCCCAGCACCACACTCACACGCTTTTCACAACAACAGCGCACCGTGCGGGGCTCAGGAGGTCTGTTTCTGCGGTTCTTCTCTGTTTGTCCCTCAGTGTCGTGTTTTCTCCCACTCGCTCCTCTGCTCCGGTCCACCCCCGACAGCGCTCTCGATGAGGACGACGACGACGAGGACGACGCTGCTGGCGCTGGTGCTGCTGGCCGCGGGGCCCTGCGCGGCGCTGGTGCCCGTGACGCCGTGCAGCGGGGGCTCCGTGGCCGACGCCAACGTGCTGCTCGTCGGCCGCCTGCCCTCGGGCGTCGCCCCGCGCGACACGCAGTACTCCAAGGCCTCCGCCGGCTCCGTCGCTGCCGCCGTCTACGCGCCGGCCCCGGGCGCTCCCCTGCGCCGCGTCTGCCTCATGAGCACGCTCGTCGCGGACGCTGACGTCAGGAACGCGTCGCGGGCGACGGCCGTCGCGGTGACTGTGCGCGTGCGGGCGCTGGGCAGCGAGGAGCCGCTCAGCGCGGCGCTGGCGCCGCTGGCAGAGGTCGCCTTCGGCGCGGGGTTCAGCGTCGTCGGGGACACGGCGGCGGCGGCGTGGGCGGCCTTCGACGTGGACCTGACGGGTACAACAACGCCCAACAACGGGCGGGCGCCCCCACAACAAACTTGAACTTTGTGCCCCCGCGTCGCCCGCTCCCCAATCGGGGCATTTTTCCTCCCCCAGCGCGTCTCGCCGAGATCTGCCGGGTCTCCGCCGGGAGCGGTCCGCCAGGCACCGCCCCGACGGACCCCACAGGCCTCTCGGGCTATCGCCGAGGCGTCTCTTCCGGTTTTCCGGTTTTCCGTCCGCTTTCGGGTTTCGTTCTGCTGTTTTGGACTTTTCTTGGGTTCCGTTTCTGCTGCTGACTCGAGAACGGGCGGCCCAGTGCCGGAGGGTGCGACCGGGGGGCTGCTGGTTGTGCAGATCGAGGCGAGGGAGCGGGGCGGGTCCGCTCCGGTGCCGTTCAGCGTCCGCGTCGACAGCGTCGACCACGACACTCCCGTGTTCCCCACGTGGGGGCTCGAGATGCGCTCCAGCTGGCGCGGCGACACGAAGCCCTCTGCCGGCATCCCCTACCTGCGTGTTGTCCAGCCCTCAGGTCGCTGCCGGGCCCTCCCCCTCAGCCGCAGCGATGTCTGCCAGCGGCATCACTTTCTGACTTAGTTTTTTTCCAAACCCTCACCCGTCACCCCGACAGTGTGTCGTCCCGCTTCGTGCCCGTCGTTCTTCTGCGGCACGTCGAGCGATGGCTGCATGGGAACGCTCAACTGCTCGTGCCTGTTCGGAAGAGAGTGCAACGAGTTTTCGACGTGCTTGCCCTGCGGTGAGCACCGAATCCCGTCGACTGCGGCGCCCGAAACCCGCTGACCCCCACCCGAAACCCGGAAGCCCGCAACATCAGCGCGCTCGCACGCGTGATGACGCTGCCCATCGCCGTCGCCGCGAACCTGCCCGGGGACACGGACACGCGCGAGTGGGAGTGCAGCAACGTCACGGGGAGGACGGTGCTGACGGTGATGGCCGCAGAGCCGGCGACGTTCCAAGTGCTCGGGGGCTCGCGGCAGAACAGGTGGTTCTTCACGTCGTTCAACAGCACGGGCGGCCAGTGCGAGGTGCAGAAGGGCTGGTGGCGGCAGCGGTCGTTCCGCAGGGACGACCCCTACGACGACGACGACGACGACTACTTCGTCCGCGGGCGGAGGCTGCAGTGGGTCCGCGTGAACCCCAACATCACAGGGCCGTTCCTGCACTTCGCGGGGTCGCCGGGGATGCCCTTCGCGATGGTCGGCAAGGGTGAGAGACCTCCGCCCCTCCGCCCGCGGTGTCGCAGCCGCCAGCGCATGACCACTGGGCCTCTGTGAACGTGTGAACAGCGCACTGCGGCGACGGGTTTCGCAACACGACGGCGCAGGAGGAGTGCGACGGCGGCCCAGGCTGCTTCGGGTGCAAGTGTAACGCGAAGCAGAGGTACTACGAGTCGGACTACAAGTTCTGCCTCCGCCGTACGGGAGAGCCCTCATCGCTTCCTTCCCCTCTGCTGTCTCGGCTCTCAGCGCTCGCTGCCAGGCTGCTCGTCCAACTGTACGCCAGAGCACTGCAACGCGACGTGGGGGATCTGCACTAGATGCGTGCCAGGCTACGAGCTGAACCCGTTTGGCGACTGTGTCTGGTGCTCCAGCGGCGGCTCCGACGGCCGGCAGTGCCTCGCCAGTGCGCTCGCCAGTGCCTCACATTTCTTTCCCCACTGAGGCCGCAATACCACAGAGTGCTCGCATGCGTGCCTGAGGTGCGACACCGAGACGTGCTACGAGTGCCTCGACTCGTTCGGGCTCGAGAGGGGCCGGTGCATCGACATCCAGAACAGCAGCGACCTGCTCTTCAACGACGAGGACGACGATGACGGGAAGATAGTCGCCATCGCCGTGGGAATCGCAGTCCCCGGGTTCTTCGTGGTAGTCGTCCTCGTCGCCGCCCTCGCCGTCCTCGCCACGCGGCTCAGGGCGAGGTCCAAGGACAGGCGGAAGTCGCTCGAGCTGGGCTCGATGCCGTTCGAGCCCTTCAAGAGCCCCGTGGCCGTCCCGCTGGTCTCGACAGTCTCGGAGGACCACATCACCGCGGGCTCGCGCCTCGTCGTCGGCCGCAGCGCCGCGTGGAACGTCGACCCGGAGCTGATAGACTTCGGCCTGGGCAACGGGCAGGCGGACGTCGGGGTGCGGCTGGTGCAGGAGGTGTCGATTACCAACAGCGGCAAGAGGAGGATGACATTCCACGCGCCCTGCAGGAGCACGGGCAAGTACTCGATCGTGTGCAAGCCGACAGAGGGAGTCCTCAGGGCTGGCCGCGGCGTCGTCGTCGCCATGTACATGGAGCTCTACTGCACCACCAGCGTCAAGACTCAGCTCCCCATCGGCGTCGAATGTGCGAGAACCGCTGCTCAGTGGAATTGCCGACCACTCGGATAACAAACTCGGGAGCAGACGAAGAGGGAGGGCGGACAATAAAAGAACACAGAAAGGTCGATGTGGTCGTGGAGAGCAAGCTTAGCACCAGGATCGACATCGACGAGGTCAGGTTCGGCGACACTATCGGCGAGGGCGCGTACGGCGTTGTGTACAGCGGAGCGTGGAGGGGGAACAACGTGGCCATCAAGCAGCTCAAGATCCCCGTGCTCGGCTTCGAGAGCCAGGCAGTCAAGGACTTTGGTACTCCCTTGCAGTGCCCTCCCGCCCCTCCTGACCGCATTGTTGCAGAGCGCGAGGTCGACAACATGGAGAGGCTCAGATCGCCGCAGATAATCCACTTTTACGGTGAGGCTGCAATGCTCAATTGCTCAGGCGTGTGACCCTTGATGAACAGGAGCGATATTCGTTCCTGGGAGGCTATGCCTGCTGACAGAGTTCTGCCCGCTGGGAAGCCTCGGAGCGTTTATGAAGCAGAACAACCTCCTGTGGTACTTCAGGCTCAAGTGCGCGCTGGACTGCGCCAGAGGAATGAACGTACGTTATCCGATCTCTCGGCATCTCTCGCTCACCTCGTGGCCCAGTTTCTGCACAGCTCCAATGTCCTACACCGGGACCTCAAGCCGGACAATCTTCTGGTGAGCTCCTTGCAGTATTCGCTGTAGCTAAACAGCAGAGACAGCTCGTCACTTTGAATCTGGACGCACCGATTGTGGCCAAGCTCACCGACTTCGGCACGTCGAGGGCCATCGCAGACCGCACGAATATGAACATGACAAAGGCACTACACCGACACCTCTCTGTGCCCCAGACTTACAACCATCACATAGGGCCTCGGTACACCAATCTACATGGCCCCTGAGGTGCTCGAGGGGAGCAGCAACTACACAAAGGCAGCCGACGTGTACAGCTTTGCGGTGGTGATGTGGGAGTTGTGCTCGGAGAAGGAGCCCTACGAGGGCCAGGCCTTCAGCTCGTTCTTCCAGATCGAGCAGTTCATCATCTCGGGCAACAGACTCGAGTTCCCCAGCGGCTACCCCGAGGCCTACGAGAGGCTCGTCGTCGACAGCTGGAACAGCGACCCCGAGAAGAGGCCCGCGTTCGACAAGATAGCAGCGACGCTCGAGGGCATCCTGGCGCAGGAGGAGCGCCCCGACTCGTCAAAGGCCGTCGCCCTGAAGCGCAAGGAGTCGTCCAACAAGCAGGCCATGTCCGCACCGGCGATGAACAACAACAGGTACGTGCGCGAGGACTCGCCTCGCAAGCTGACCAGCAACAACTAAGTGACACCACAAAGTAGCCAAACAAAAACAAACCAAAACAAAACAAGCAGAAAACGCCCTCGTCAACCCGCAGTAATATGTCACCCACATTAAATCTCTGTGGGCTATTTCAAACCCGCAATCCCACTATTATGCTGGAGCACCAAGCTGGTCTTGTCACCCTGTGTTGTGAATACCATTATATTGGACTTGATCATTTGTGAGACAATCAAAGGCCATTGTTCGACCACTTGGCAGCATTGGCGTCGATGTTGGCAAGCATGTCCCGGGAGACGCCGGGGCTGATGTGGTGGACGAGCTCCGACATGGGGCGCACGATGAACTTGATGAAGGCCAGCTGGCACTTGGCCGTGTCCGCCGTCTGCCGGTCCATGAACGGCGACACCGTCAGGCCCTCCTCCCGCTCCCTGTCCCCCTGCCCGAAGAACTCGCTCATCACGCACTG
>CACRSC010000025.1:267312-282040 GCA_902651635.1 Mastigamoeba balamuthi
CCGAAATATCTCGTGAGGGCCCACAACTCAAAGAGTTCTCTGGATCGAAGGCTGCGAGCAGGGCACTATGGAGACCGCCGTCTTTGCCGCAGGGTGCTTCTGGGGCGTCGAGAAGTGGTTCAACAAGCTCGTGAGTGCCCTGCCAGCCCACCACGCTCGCAATCCCTCGTCTCAGCTCAACTGATCCCCCACAGTTCCCCGAGGGCATCGTGAGCACACGTGTGGGCTACACCGGGGGCTCTGCAGCCTCGCCAACGTACGAGGGCGTGTGCAAGGGGTCCACGGGCCACGCGGAGGCCGTCGAGGTCGTGTACGACCCTCGGAGGGTGCGCTACGAGGAGCTGCTGCGGGCCTTCTGGCGCCTGCACGACCCCACGACCCGCGACCGCCAGGGCAACGACGTCGGCGACAACTACCGCTCGGCCGTCTTCTACGCCAGCGAGCAGCAGCGCCAGGACGCTCTCCGCGTCATGCGCGAGGCTCAGGAGCACTGGCCGAGGCCCATCGTCACGAGCGTCGAGCCCGCGGGTCAGTTCTGGCCCGCAGAGGAGTACCACCAGAAGTACCTCGCCAGGAACCCCAACGGCTACTGCAACCACCGCCTCTACTGGTGATGGCGCTGGCGCCCCTGTCGGCCAGTGTGAGCCGCGCGCCCCTCTCCGCACAGGCAGTGCCTGCCGGGCTCAGCAGTCAACAGCGAGAGGCGAGGGAGCGACGAGGGTTGCTGGCCCTCTTTTTGGTTGACAGTCAGCACACTGAGCGTTGTAACCAATACAAATGGTCGCAGTGCAACAGTGCATGATCGGTGCAATGCTGCCTCACCCCGTGGCTGGTCAACCAAAACCCTAACAACACCACTGTTTCGGCCACTTCAATGCGCTCGGGACACCGTTGCACCCGGGCGGGACAGCAGTCGTGACTACCATTCCGTCCCTGCTGAGTCGGATCCGGTGCTGGTGTCGTGCATCTCGACACATCTTTGCTATTGTACTGCACAGGGCACAGGCTCCCCTCCCCTACGATGCAGCCCGAAGGAGACTTGAATCACGGGCACGCGCACCAATTCAGTTTGGACTGAGGGCCCCCCCCCAATTCATACCAGCAATTCGGCGATACGATGCAAGAGCACTCATCCATTTGTGGCAACTACTGCCAGAGGGTGGACACGAGCACGGAAAGGCACGCGGCCACCAGTGCTGGTGACAGGATCGGCGAGAGGGCACCGCTGGTGGTGGTGGTCTTGCACGCAGGGCAGTCCTCGAGGGTTGCCTCGGTGTGGAGGGCGTCGAAGCAGTGCTTAGCCGGCAGGGCCTCTCCCGCGGCGTTGCGGCAGGTGCTCTCCCTGTAGTGCGTGCACTTGGCCGAGCACTCTGACCAGGGGCCGTACTCCCAGTGCAGGGGGCACTCGGACCACTCGCAGGCCTCGGACGTGGCCTCTGGCAGCGCAGGGGCCCCGTACTTGGAGCACAGCGCCTCGCTGGCCTCGGTGGCCTCGCTGCGCTCGCTGTTCTCGCTGTACTCGGCCAAGCTGTTGAAGGGGTCGAAGAGGCAGCGGGCATTGGAGCGCCTGCACTTGGGGCTGCAGTGCCCCCGCGAGCCGCTCGACCAGCTCCAGGCGGTCGCCAGGCTTCCGGTCCAGCTGCAGACCTCAACATGGCAGTCCCGCGTCCTGCCCTCTTGCTCGCTGATGCACGTGACGTTGACGACCACCCCGGGGCCGGCCCGGGCCTGGGCCGCGCTCTCGTAGTAGGGCTGCCCCTCGGGCGACAGCAGCGGGCGGAAGTAGGCGATGGGCGTGCGCGTGCTCAGCCCCGGGACCGGAGTCCCGTCGGTGGTGGTCGCAGTGACAGTGAAGAGGTCGCCCCGGACCTCGAGCCCCAGCACGGCGCTGCCCGCGCTGGTCCTGAGCACCTCGGCCGTCTGGTCCTGCGGCACGACGGCGGACGTGCACACGCGGCCGTGCAGTCTCGGGACGGGTACTTGCTGGTGGCCCGTGGCGTTGACGACGTTCCCGCTGGCACACCTGCAGGCGAGGCCCATCTCCGGGAACAGGAACTGCTCCTCGCCTGCATGGACGAACGTGCCGGTGCAGCTGCACGCGGTGCCCCGGTCGTCGGTAGTCCTGAAGCGGATCACCGCGGCCTCCCTGTCGAGCACCGCGTCGTAGTCGCTGGCGTAGTGGCCCTCGGGGATCACCCACAGCCTGTCGGGCGCCGCCGCCGCTCGCAGCTCGAATGCGAGCATCAGGCCGGGGGACACTATGGGGTACGACAGTGCCCATTGCCCAGAGACCTCGGGGAACGCGCCCCACGGGTCCCTGGGGCAGTCGCCGCCGCCGCAGCGCCCCGAGAGGCGCGGGGGCTGGGCGTACTTGTCGCAGTACTCGCCCTCGACCTCGCGGCCGGCGGCGCGGCAGGAGGAGCCGCGCGTCCGCGTGCAGCCGGCGGAGCACCGCGACCACGGGCCGTGCGCGCGGTAGAAGAAGTCCCGGTTGGCCCTGATGGTGAGGACTTTGGCAAAGATGCTGTTCTCGCCCGCGGGCACCTCCACGCAGGTCACGTTGACGACGAGACCGCGCTCCTCGGGCACCGTGGGCGCCGGGAGGCCCTCGAGCGGCACGAAGGGCCTGAAGTACGACGTCGGGACGGCCGTCGAGAGCTCCGGCAGGGGCGTGCCGTCGTACAGCGTTGTCTGGACCGTGAACAGCCCCGTCTCGTTGCTGTCGGCCCGGAGGGTGCTGATGAGCAGCTCGTGCAGCGGCATGTCGGACCCCCAGACCACAGTCTTGCTCCTGCCCTGGTGGACGCTGTAGCTATCGCGGGCGTACGCCCCGTACGACGGCAGACTCTCGGAGCGCGCGCAGCTGCCGTCGATGCAGCCGAACTCGCCGGTGGCCCTGAGCGTCCCCGAGGTGCAGGCGACGCGCGCCCTGTCGTACATGAAGCCGCCGCTGCTGGGCGTCCGGCGGAAGCGTGCCGAGCACGTGTAGCTGCCAGCGGTGCTGGTGAGGGCGTACGACAGCGAGGCCTCGGCCTGGTCGAGGGCTGCCGTGCCGTTGGCGAAGCCGCTGCCCGGGAACACCAGGGAGAGCTTCGAGGGCGTGCGGAAGGCGAGCTCCATGCGGTCGGGGAGGCTGGCAGTGCCCCCGGAGACCTCGTACGAGCCCACGAGCTCCCAGAGGCCCGCGATGTGGGGGAAGGCCCCCGAGGACACGCCTGCGAGGGCCCCCAGCATCAGCGCCAGCACGAGGTGCTCGCTGCAGGGCATGGAGGTGTGGGCGTGTGTGTGTGTGTGTGCCTCGAGGGGCTGCGTAGAATGTGAGCTGCGGGCTGGGATGGCAGAGCCGGTGGGGTCGTTGGGACGGGCTCGGAAACGGAACAATTTCTGACGCAAAGTTGAACTCGCTCCGAGCGACCTGGTGTCCCCGGCGTAGTCGTGTGGAGGCACGCCGCCAGTGTTGGGGGTCGCCGTGCTGAGTTCCGGATATACTGGCCGATAACGATCCTGAAAATCAGGCAGATTCCCACAATATCTTTTGTTTGTGTTGTGTACCACCCCACATCACAACAACGAGATGAAACTGTGAAACACAACCGTTTTACAGACGTCCTTGGACCACTTTGTCCCGGAGAAATCACACCCACTTGCCTTCGGGGAGGGGTGCAAATGTCACAAATTACAATGATCCTTGATTTCTCTCTGTGTGATGACACACCCAAACAGTAACAGGAAGCCTGATCAGTTGGGTTCCAGGCGGTAACATCAGTTGCAGATGAGAGAGGAGCATACAGAGGATATGGCACCGAATCCTCGAGTTCGGGCCAGTGATTTGCAAACTCGGTCCCGCTCCAGGAGGTTAGCAAACTCGGTCCCGGGTGTTTTCTGATCCAAAACAAGTGTTAACCGAGCTGTTTTGAGGCATCTTTCACAACACACACCCACGAAACAATACTGCCACAGAGAAACGGCACTTTTATTCACTTCATAGAGTGGGTTACTTGTGAGGGGAAAGGGTGTGGAACCGGTGGGAATTAAACCAGGGAAAGGGGTCTACTTGCTGCCCCAGCTGCCCATCGGGAAGCCCAGTGGCCAGCCCAGTGGCGGCATCGCATATGTGCCATGGAAGGGCTGCGTCTGGCCCGTGGCTGCCGCTGCTGGGGCTGCAATGTTGTCCAAAGCAGCTGGCTGTGCAACGGCGGGAGCAGGAGGAGTGGAACTCGGGACCGCAGCTCTGCCGGGCCAGAGCTGCTCAATCGTCATAGGCTTGCCCGCAATGCGCGAGACCATGACTGCAACCTGGGCATTGCTGATCGCCATCAGCTGCTGTGCCTGTGCTGCCTGGTGTGACGATGCGCGCTCCTCCTGCTCGCGCATGCACTCGATCCAGCAGTCGTTCATCTGGTTGATCATGTCAAAGGCAGCCTCGTACGGGATCGTGCCCACAACGGGGGCAGCAGCACGTGCTGCAGCCTTGGCAACGGGGACTCAGAGCACAGGGATCCGCCCAACAGCCCTTCCTGGTGGCAGTCTTTGCACCTGCACCTCGGCAGCAGCGGCAGCTGCAGGAACATCCCCAAGTGCTATCAGTACTGGGTCCACGGGCACTGGCGGTGGTGTGTCGTCTTCTTCTGCCTCCTGAGGTGCTGCAGGTGGGGCGCTCTGTGGCAGGGCCCTCTTGTCGCGCTCCTTTGCCCTCCTCGACTCGACAAAGTCATTGTACAGCCTCCTGACATACTCGTTAGCCGTCGGCACCCCGATAACCCCGAGTCCGTGGTAGATCCCTGAATATTATAAGGGCCGTTAGTGGCAAAGAAACAGTGTGAATGGGAAACGAACCAAGCAGGTAGCTTGGGCTGACCCGGAAGACCTTTCCAGGCAGTGCCTCCTTGAACTCCCACACGAGGGAGAAGAGACGTGGGTGGAGCACAGCCTCCACGGGTACGACTCCAGGCCAGTGCATGACATCGAGCATCACAATGCCCGACATCGAGATGGAGACAGCGAGCACGATGAGGGGAGTAGAGCCGTACTCATAGTGCAAGATGATGTCCCCATCACCGGCGAGCAGGTTGACTCCATCACCTGCCCAGTCATCCGCAACACGCCCTCCACGGTTTCTCCCACCTGGAGCCACTGCTGATCCTGCAGCTGCAGCACCTTTGATAACTGCTGCCTCCATGCGCGGGTCAGCTGCTGCTGCTTCTGCTGGTGGAGGAGCCATGGCAGGCAGCTCGAAGTGCGGCTTTGGGGGGGTCTTCATGTCCAGCAGTGGCTTCTCCTTCTGCAAAGGAAGGCGCCACCTTAGTCATAAGGGCACGAAAGCCAGAAAATGGAAGATATCATTGCCAACGAGAAGAGCGATCATGCTGTAGAACTTGTGCTTGTTGACCAGGTTTGTGGCCCACGACCCTGTGCCAACTAAGATCGGCCAGAAGGGCTGGGGATACGAGGAGAGCCAGGGGCAGTGCACGTCCTCGTGCACTGCCTCTGCCTGTGCCGCTGTCTTTGGTGTCTTCTTTTTCACCACCTTTGGCACCGCGTCCTTGTCAACCAATGATTTCTTGGCGGCTATGCATGCAGACTTCTTGAGCACCGGCATCTTCTCTCCACCGTCTTCTTGTGCTGCGTCCTTTGCCATGCGCTTCATGGTTGTTGAACCATGGTGCTGTTTTAGAAAAGATATTTTTGCCCCGGCAGGAGCAAAAATCGGGCCATTGGGGCCATTTTGCTTTCTGGGCCCTCAGGCTCACACTGTGATGGCAGAACGGCGGAGCCGAGATGCCCGTCATGTGCAAAGCCTTTGCTCAAACCACTGGGCCATCTCAGTAGAGCCTCTCAGTGACCAGTTGGCTGCACACAGCCACGCTCTCGAAAGTGCACCAGTTGGAGCAGCAGTCACTGCTGTGGACTTCGTTCCCATTCTGCCGAATCTCACTGTGGGAGACATTACTGATCTGCATATGCTGCTACGCGATTCTCTCTCTTGGCTGCAGCTGCTGTGCAATGGGAGTGACCTCTGCTCACGAAAGAACCGAATTCTGGCAGCCCTGGGGGCAGCAGCGAGCTGCTTTGAGATAGTGTTGCTGCAGCCACGAATTCCCGGGTCCGTGCTTCAGCTCCGTGATGCCATGGTATTCATTGAGGTCAAGCTGAACCGCACAGGCATCTTCTACCTCTGCCATGGCACGTACATCATCATGAAGTTCGGCATCGACGGTTCAGTGAAGCTCTCGGGGTCCAGGATGATTGAAGGCATCACTATGCATTGCATTGGCACGGATTCTCCCAGTTGTTCCCGTTTCTTGACTTACTTAGAAGTAGGTGATTTGCCTGATCACAGCCAGATAACATACCTGACATTGGGCATTGCAATTGCTGATGAGACACAGGCATTGTTATATGCACTTTCACATGCTATGGGGTTTCCTCAGCTCATGATGGATTTTCGTGGATGCCTGCAGCTGCGAGTTGGGGCAATGGCTCTTCCAGTGCTTTCTGTCCTCGTCCTCGACTGGCACTGACTGCATAACCGAAGCATTCGGTAGCATGGCCAGTGCCAAGAGCACCTCAGAGATCGCTCGGGTCTGCCCATGCTGTGCATACTACAGTGCAGACAAAGACGTCTGGTACTGGGACCCATTGAGCCGAGTTCCTCGAGCTGCAGCATGGGGGACGCCTGGCCTGACAGCAGATCTGTGCATGCTGGAGTGTGTCTTTGGTACCGTGTTTGTCATGTATGATGCTGCACATGGTCTCGCCCGCATCCTGTCAAACGTTCTGACTGGAATCCTCCACTGGTTTGCAATTGTGGGAATGGATCCAGCCTGGGAGACAGCATTCGTGTTTGTCATAGCTGGCACAAACTCCCTCGTCTCATACAGCAAGCAGAAGTGCATGCTGAAGCTTGACATGAACAGTGTTAAGCAGTGGATTGCATACCACCATCGTGACTCAGTGACCGCGTTCTTTCACACCAACCTGCCACAGAGGCGTGTGCAGTCACTTGACTGGAACGAGAGATGCAGCATTCCCGAACTTGTTGCTGATACCGTCGATGCGGCCCTACTGGCCATTGAGCGCTGGCACGCCCTCAACTACAGCATGGACAACAGGCCTGTGCCCGAGCTTGTCGCAGAGTGGGAGGAGTGTAGGCGGCCAGTGATCAACCTTATGCATGTGATGCGAATGCCAGAGTATGCGTCTGTGCATTACATGATCCGACACCAGTTCGCCGATTTCAAGGAGTTCGGACCACTCAGCGCCTTGATCAACGAAGAAGTCGAGGGCATGAACAAGGTCTTGAAGAGGCTAGTGGCACAAGCGATCCCAGAGCGCTCTGGTGCTGGGGATAGCTGCACTGCAATGACAGCCATTGTGAGGCGTTTGGCTGCACAGCAAGTAGTAAATCACTTACTGTAGGTCCGATTTCTTCCAGTTTTCGGGTCCGTTGCTTTGACTGTTTTGTGCCCTTCGGGGCAGTCGGTCCTGCTCTGGTATTCCTCATTGGGGAGCTCTCCTGTAAAGCTACTTTCAGGGTTCATGTTTGTCATTATCGTCCTGTGCTCAGGGGATCATGAAACGAGTCCACTCAATTATTTCTATCAGATAAATTTCTGTATCTTTCAGTGCAGGAACAAGGACCGACGGATCCCACTAAGTGGTCCAAGGACGACTACATGCCAGACCGGGGGCTCGTTGGACTGACTCCTAAGCGGAGGCCGTTTGATGATCACGTTGTGCTGGGACCGACTCCAGGAGGCAGCAAGCAAGACATTGCTTCCTTCGGGAAAGCCCCTGGTCCTGCGTGGGCACATTGTGGTTGTGGACTGGCAAGCATCCCCAGTTGGAGTGTATCTTCAGCCCTTGATGGTTGCATGCAGCCCCCATATGAATTTGTCAGACAGGCATCAAAGGAAGTGTCAATGATCGAAGGCGACCCATTCAAGAAGAGGGACAAATGAACGTACATTAGACAACAGGAGAACGAACCGTTCTACGCGACGTGTATCCCACACAGGCTCTATCATGCACAGTAGGATGATTCTTTTTCTTTCAGTTCTGCGACCTTGGCGCAGCTGGTAGCGCGTTAGACTGAAGATCTAAAGGTCGCTGGTTCAATCCCGGCAGGTCGCATTTTTCTCTTTTTTTCAATTCACTCTGCATTTCTTAATTTCGTGAAGCTCGAGCTCGTCTCTCTAGTGAATACCATTTGTGATAGAATCAATGCTGTATGTAATTTAATTGTAAATTGAGAAGAATATGGTTCCAACTGTTTGAAGTGTATCAGAGATCTTTCCTTATCGGGCTATAAAGAGAAGTTACAAGAGAAAATCTATCTGCTGCCTTCTTGATCTCCTCTTTTTCCTTCTCTTTCCTAAAACTTCTTTTTGACTGATTGACAGACTGATTGAGTTATTCAGGAAAAGATCCAAAAAGCAGATGACTACTATGCTGAAAAAAGAAGATTACCTTGCTGGATTTCTGGTTTTGGCTCATTTCCATTTCCACAGTGGCCACAGTGCAACATACTAACCAGAAGCAAATTTTGATAGATGAAAATCAAATTGTATAATTTCAGTTGTCTTAAGTTCTAAAAATCATGCTAATAAGCCTTCAGAATAACCTTCTAGCCAGTACTGAGCCAGATCCTGCCATTCTGATGTGTTTTACAATGTGCCTTAGAGGCCTTGTAAATTAGAATTTGATCTCCTCTGTTGGAAATTAAGCAAAATTCAAACAATTCAATCAGATTCAAGAAAAATTATAAGAGAACAAAATGACCGTTTTAAATCCAATTCGCTCGATTTGGGTGGAAGGAGATTGAATTTTATGGTTTTCCACTGACATAAATTAATCTTCAATAAAAAGAGATAAAGAAGAGACAAAGACAGATTCATTATGGCTCTTCCTGTATCTCACTGGGCTCCAAGTTATAGGGCGCATGCTGTTGTTGCTGAGGTGAGGGACTTGCGATCTTGTCTGAAATAATGAGTTTTGGCAGCAGATTCAAAAACCTGTTTTTCTTGCTATTGCCCTGGTGATTGCTGTTGAGAGCAATGGAATCAGCTGGTCTGATTTTATTACTCAAGGACAGACAAGACCAACAGCAAGGTTGATCAGAAAGATGTGATGTGGGGTTGCTGCTGGTCACATCTACAAGGAGCAACTCAGCTTGGACTATTCCTTGGAAGCTCAACAGCAATGTTGATGGAGCATTGCTAATGAAAACCCAAAAGTGATGTTATACTTTCTGTCGCTTTGTGCTGTACACTCAAGCACTCGTACTGAGAGGGGTCCCTGGCAGAGAGATCGAGCGAGAGGGCCGCTATGTAGCCCTCGGTACCGAGAGACTCGACTTCCAGCATCGTATCTCATGGAAGAGCTGTGCCAGGCTGCACTGCAGGCCCCCAGCAGCNCTGCGCTGCCCGCGAGCTCGTCGTCGCTGCGGGTGTCCTCCTCGGCGGCCTCTTCGCTCCCGGCGGTGCACTGGGGGGCGTCCGCGCCTCCGCGTCGCCGAGGAGAGCGCGGAGCAGCGCGTGGTACTGGCGCTGTGTGCTGTTCATGGCGCTGTTGTGGGCACCGTTGGCAGATACGACGAGCGAGTCGTCGAGGAGTCGGCCAGGCAGGAGGTAGTGGGCGGTGCTGGTCTCCAGCTCCGACACGGCCATGAGGTCGATGGCGGCCCTGGTCCCGTCCGCCCCGCTCTCGGCGGCGAGGGCCGAGGCGTCCTCTGTGCGGGCGGGGCGTGCGGCTTCGATGAGGCCGCGGGGCAGGAAGTAGCGGGCGTTGCAGCTGGCGTCCATGTCCCTGCCGGTCCCCAGCTCCGACACGGTCATGACGTCGATCGCGGCCCTGGCGGCCCTCGTCTCCCCGTCCACCTCGTCGCTGCCCTCGCCGTTGCGGCCGTGGGCGTTGCCGGTGGGCGCTGGGCGAGTGTCGACGAGGAGGCCGCGGGGCAGGAAGTAGCGGGCGTTGCAGCTGGCGTCCATGTCCCTGCTGGTCCCCAGTTCCGACATGGTCATGGCGTCGATGGGCGGGCTCGCGGCTTGCGTGATGCGGAGGTCGCTGAGGACCGCTGAGGTCTCGACGCCGGCGCGGCTCTCGTCGGCGGTGCCACTGCGCGCGGCGTCGATGAGGCCATGGGGCAGGAAGTAGTGGGCGTTGCAGCTGGCGTCCATGTCCCGGCCGGTCCCCAGCTCCGACACGGTCATGGCGGCGATGGCGGGGCTGTCGGCTCCTCTGGTCTCCGCCTCCGCCCTCGCGGGGAGCACGTTGTCGTCGTACACGAACCACTGCCGAGCGATGGCGCTGTCCACGTGGTCGCTCGTCTCCAGCTCCGACACGCGCATGGCGTCCGTGTCGCTCTCTGCCGTGCCGTCGCTGATCGAGTCCCCAGCGGTGCTGTCGTAGCTGTTGTATCCTTCGCTCGGGGCTGGGGTGTCCATGTGAGAGCTCTCGTAGACGGCCGCCGCGTCCATCTGGTCGTAGAGGCGGGGCAGCAGCGCGTAGTCCTCGTCGTGGAAGCTGTGGGGGTCCACATCGAGGTCTCCATTGTCGGTAGCGTCGCGCTCATCGCTGTCGTTCTCGCCTCGGATCTGCTCGTCGAAGAGGTTGCAGAGGCCCGGGTAGTCGACGCTGTGCTCGCCGCTGTCGTTCTCTCCATGGATCTGCTCGTCGGAGAGGTCGCAGTAGTTGGTGCCATCCTCCGCGTCCTTGGCGTAGCGCTTGCCGCTGTCGTTCGCGTTGTGGATCTGCCCGTCATTGCAGTCCACCTGGCAGAAGAGGTCGCGGAGGCCCGGGTAGTCGACACTGTTGTTCGCGTTGTGGATCTGCTCGGTGTAGCAGTCATCCTGGTCGAAGAGGTCGCGGAGGCCCGGGTAGTCGACGCTGTCGTTCGCGTCGTGGATCTGCCCGTCGTTGCAGTCCACCTGGTCAAAGAGGTCGCAGAGGCCCGGGTAGTCTACGCTGTAGTTCGCGTTGTGGATCTGCTCGGTGTCGCAGTCCGCCTGGTCGAAGAGGCCGCCGAGGCTCAGGTAGTCAACGTTGTCGCGCTTGTTTTTGTCGTTCTCGCAGTGTATCTGCTGGTCCTTGCCGCCGGGCCTGCGGCTGCCGCCGTAGACTGCGGGCATCGCTGCCGCGTGCTCGTGCAGGGGCTGGTCCACCTCCGGGGCACTGCCCGCGACCCGGTTCTTGTAGCCCCTCTGCTCGTGCGCCCGGCGCGGGGCCGCCACGATGGCGGAGAAGAGGGTCAACGCCGCCGCGGCCGTCCAGGTGATGGCGGCCAGTGCGACATCCACGCTGCGCAGAGGTTGCGGGCGTGTGGAGCCATTCGCATTGGAGAACATACGATTAATTGTGGTGGCGAGCTAATCTTCGAAACACAATTGAACGGACTCGTTGCGAACTCGATTGCCAAAAACGCGGTCCCCAATAGAAACCCCCGAGGGGTGGCAGGAGGGCGCTGGGGGTGCGGGCGAAGCGCGGGCGCACCGGTAAAAGGAAGAGGCTGCGCAGGGGTCCGGGCGGGGACCGACGAGCTCCGGGGCCACGTCGGCGTTGTTGCAGGTGTTCGGGGAGGAGCGGAACGAGGCGGCGGACACCGGGAGGACCGCAGGCGCTCCGCGGAGGGGGCGCGATGCCGGGGCGTCCGTGGCGTCGCGGGCCGAGGTCGCAAAGTGAAAAAGAGATGCGAGCGAGAGGAGAAGGAACGCAAAAACAAAGGCAGAAACGGGCCTCATGGTTGAGAGTAAGGGACAAAGGGGGCAAAGGGGGCTGGAAGGCAAAGGGGGTTGGTGGCTGGGGGGTGGGCTGGCACTGCTGGCTGGCTCTGAAACTAAAAAAGACCGATATCGCGGAGCATTGCGTCACTCCGCGTGACGTGTGCGCATATCTTCACGTGACGTGGAGCAGTGCTGCTTTTGGAACCTGCCGGATGAACGAACGAGGGCCCTGCGCTGTTTTTAGGTGCGGTGCACAGCGCCTGGCAAAGGGTCTCCCAGGGCGTCTGTGGTCCCGCACGCGAGGCTGCTGCATGCGTGGGGTGTCTCTCCCGAGTAGACCGTGGTGCGCCTGCGTTGTTGCGCCCGCGAGAGTCTGCGCATGTGGTCCCTGAGGCCTCTTGCCCGCGACAATTGCGCAGCGCCCGCCCATTTCGCAGCTCCGCGTTAAGTCCGTTTGCGCGCTGCCCGGCAGGCGAGCAGGCGACGTCCTCACGCGGCAAGGGGTTGGAGAGCTCGTCCCAACGCTACAAGCAAGGAGGGGCGGCAGAGCAGCCGCAAGACAGCACGCGGGCCCCCCGCAGGAGAACGAGAGAGCGAAGCGTGGGGGCTGCGCACGAAAGAGCTGCTGGTGGGCTATTCCATCAGCTGCACGAGGCCCAGCGTGGCCGAGTGCACCGCGTCGAGCGTCTCGACGGCGGCGCTGCAGTGGTCGCGGACCAGCACGTCCTGGTCGTAGTGCGCCGCGGCGGCCAGGGCGGCCCGCGTCTCGCGGAGGACCTTGACGCTCAGGACGGCCCCCGCGGACTCGGCCAGCGCCCCGCAGAACTCGGCGACGCAGACGACGGCCGCGCGGCGCACGAGGGGCTCGGGGTCGCTGGCCAGCAGCTCGCGGGCGGCGCAGACGGCCTCCACGGCGATGGCGTGCGCGGCGACGCCCTGCGCAGAGCACATCGTCCCCAGCAGCGACAGCGCGCTGGCCCGCACGGGCCCCTGGGCGTCGCGGAGCGCCGCGAACACGGCGTCGGAGACGCACGCGGCGCGCGAGGGCAGCAGCTCGCCCTGGACCAGCACCGCCTGCACCAGCGCCTCGCCGACGCACAGCCGCGGGCCCAGCGCCAGCGCCCCGTCCACGTACGCCCGCGAAAGCCGCTCCAGGGCCTCGCGGGGGCACACGTCGCTGACCCCCGACAGCCCGTTGACCGCCGCCAGGTACACGACTCTGCGCGGGCAGCAGAGCGTCAGTGGAGCCTCGGTCAGAGAGGGCGGGGCGGGGCGGTGCGCAACTCGTCGGGGCTGGCGAGCTGCTGGACGAGGAGGTCGAGGACCTCGGGGATGCGCGCGCAGACGGCGGGGTCCCTGTCGAGGACGTGCCGCCGCAGGCGCACCAGCGCGTGGCCCCGCACGGCGGCCAGCGGGTCCGCGAGCTGCGCGAGGATCGCCTGCAGCGCCGGCGGCATCGGGCCGTCCACCGCCATCGCCTCGGCCGCGGCCCCGCGCTCCTCCTCGACCGCGGGCGCGCGACGGGTCCAGCGGGGGTCGGGGGCCGCCACGACGGCGACGAGCCTGTCGGCGGCGGCGCGGATGTCGTCGCTGGGCCCGCACTTGCGCAGGAGCTCGAGCTGCGGGAGCAGCGCGTGGACGGCGAACGCCTGCTCGGGCGCGACGTCGACGCGGCCCGAGAGCACCGCGTCGAGGATCGAGAGCGCCACGGCCACCGCCCCGGCGTCGGCGCTCTGCAGGACCTCCCTGAGCAGCCCGCACAGCGCCGCGAGGTCGCCAAAGGCCCCGGGGCTCAGGCTCTCGCACATCTCGGCCAGCAGCGCGGCGGCGCAGGGGCCGCCCGGCTGCTCGCGCCCCTGCGAGGACGCGGCCCGGCGCAGCAGCTCGACAAAGAGCGCGGAGGACGTCTGGTCGTCCGCGAGGCCCGCGAGCAGCTCGTGCAGGCGCTGCGCGCGCTGCGAGGGCTCGGCGGGCGCGGGGGCCGAGGCCGCGGGGCACAGCGCGACGCCGCCGCCGGGGCCGCTGGCGAACGCGAAGCAGCGGCCGGGAGCGTCGCAGAGCGCCGCGAGCAGCGCCTCGACGGCGCCGCAGTGCCGCAGGGCCGCCAGGGCGACGTCCCGCAGGGGCTCCTTGAGCGCCCAGACGCCGCGGGCGCTGAACACGTAGAGGTCCACCAGCGCGGGCACAACTGCTCGGCGGCGGGCTCAGAGGGTGTGCGGGCGGGGGAGCGCGCGTACCGGGGCGCACAAGGGGCACGAGGCGGTCGCGCAGGTCCGAGCCCGAGCGGAGCAGCCGCGCGAGGCCGACGACGCAGCGGTTGACGAGCTTCTCCGAGAGCGCGGGGTCCATCGAGAGCGCCGCGAGGGCCGCGGGCGACATGCACGCCGCGCCGCTGGCGTAGGCGCGCAGGGGCTCGAGCAGCGGCTCGACGAAGCAGCGCGGCACCAGCGCGTCGTCCCACGCGGCGGCCAGCAGCTGCACGCAGACGCGGACGTGGTGCTCCTCCTGGCTGGCCACCAGCGGCACCAGCTGCGACAGCACCGCCGCCATGTACGCCTGGGCGGGCAGTGCAGTGCGTCAGTAAGGCCGGAGGGCCGGTGGCGGGAGCGGACGGCTCTGTCGGCGCCCTGCGGGGCTGCGGTGATCGTGCGGACGGCGCGCGCGTAGTCGGCGGCCGACGCGGACTCGTCCGAGCCCACGAGAGCGTCGACGACGACGTGGACGCCGCCGGGCCTCTGGACGCACTCGGAGAGCAGCCTCCCTGTTGCGTTCGTCTGCGTCAGCCCTGTGGGTCTGCGAAGCGCTGCTCCGAGGAGCCCGAGAGCAAGGCAGGGCGGGCGTGCGCGCACCACAGCAGCGGGCGAACCACTGCACCGGCTTGGCGTTGACCAGCGTCATCAGCGACTCCATCGCCAAGTCCACGGGCATCCTGGCAGGCGCGGGCGTCGTTGGGGGGGCACGCAGTGGGCACGCAGTGGGCACGCAGTGGGCACGCAGTGGGCACGCAG
>CACRSC010000025.1:288767-299461 GCA_902651635.1 Mastigamoeba balamuthi
GAGAGAGAGAGAGAGAGAGAGAGGAGAGGTCGGCCATGCGGGATTGGAGTGGTAATCGGGCACCTCGGGAACAGAGAACTCGTCAGGCACAACCCCGTTTGTCGGCGCCGAGAGAGGCGCAGAAGCGATTCCAGTCTGCGCAGAGCCACAGGCGGCGTTGCCCTCAGCAGCCGCTGTTTGCGGAACTCGGAGCAGGCCTGCAGCCGAGGGGCTCTCTCCCGGTGCCTGCCCTCCAGCTCGGGGTTGAACCCGCTCCGCTGAACGCGAGGGCTCGGCCGTCGGGACCCCGGGCGAGGGCATACAGCGGAGCCAGGCCTCGACGTCCCTGAGGACGGGCAGGGACCTGCGGTCAGCGGTCCTGCTGGCGTGCTTGACGCGCATGCGGCGCTGCAGGAGCTTCCAGAAGCCCTGGGGGCTGCCGCCGAGCTGCTGGGGGGCGTCGGCGGCGACGACGACGATGCCGGGGGCCATCGGGGGCTGCAGGATGAGGTCCAGTGCCACCATGCGGTCCAGCGAGTACAGGCGGGCGTGCCTGAGGGCCTGGGCTCTCTGGGCCTCTGTGGGGTCTGTCCAGCGGAACCCCCACGGCTTGAGGACGTAGAAGGCCCTGCCGTGGCTGTCGGCCATCAGGAGCTTCATCGTTGCTGGTGATGGTGATGGTGCAAAAGAGAGAGAGAGAGAGAGCGGCTGTGAGGGAGAGCAGACAAAAAGTGAACCTGAAAGAGGGGTGAGGAAGAGAGGGGCTGCCAAGCACCACCGGAGACCGCTGCAGTTGAAACTGGTTGTTCAGAGGGTCACGTGGCGCCGATTTTCGAAAAGACGATTTCGGAAGATACCACCGCACAGGAAACACACACCCTCGTGACTGGGTTACGCGCTCGCTTCTACTCAAGCACATGTTGCGAAGATGCCGCTTTCTATGGTGGCCAAGGTTCGCATGGTGCTCAGCTCTGTTGAGTACACATCCAAATTAGAGCAGCAGGACTCGGACGAGAACCGCCAGATTGATCTCTATGCGCGCCTCAGCCATGCAGTGGGGCGTCTCGCACCACACGCAACTAGCGCATTGCACGAGCGCGAGGCACCGCAATAGCCAGTTAGTGTTGCCTCTGTGCAGCGCCTGACCGCTCTTTCCTCCACTTGCCAAGGCCGTTGAGCGTGGCGCTACCTGCGGGCAGAGACGAGCGCTGAGCAGAAATCGTGAGGGATAGTCGTCGGCAATGCAGGCACGCACTCAGTGGCACGAATGCGTATGTGTGGCTCGTTCGACAAGTGTGTTAGCCAAGAACTGCTACCAAACTACTTCCTGTTTTTAGACACCCTCACAGGTGCAACTCTGGCCTTCTGGGGTTTGGGAGGATTGAGTTTGCAGTGTCTGTCCCGTGTCGGGGCAGGGAAGGGCAATGCCATTGAAGGGGAAAGACCCCCCTGCAAGGGAACGCACTGGCTTGCCAATTTAACCGTTAAGAAGAACATCCGAAATTCCTGCCGTGCCAGACGCTCAACTTCGGCACATTGCGCTCGCATTGCATCTCCCAAGAGGGCCTGGGTAGCGCCACTGTGACTAGCATTTCCGGAAGCTAACGGTGGAACGGTGCACATGCACACACCTCAAATCTCAATGCCGACGTGGCTGTGGGGCCTGTGCGGGCGAAATTCCTCACGTGGAATTTGAGAGAGCAACTGAACTCAGAACTATACAAACCAACGAACGAGCAATACTCCGCACACGAGAGCGAACGAATGGCAGCGACGCCCCTCTTCATCCGCGAGCACGTCAACCACGCGCTCGGCAGCACGCAGGAAACGATCATCGTGACGTCCACGGGCAGCGTGCTCGCCCTGCGCCGCTGGGGCCACAGCAACGTGCGCCCCGCTGTGGGCCTCGATCTGCCCGCCCTGCAGTCGCTGCTCGCTGGTGCCCAGCTCCTGGGCTTCCTCGACCCCGCAAGGCTGGGAGCCCTCGCGAGGGCTGCGTCGGAGTTCCTGGGTGACCGCGGGGCCATTCGGCAGAGGAGCCACGTCATGTGCGGTGCAGGGGTCACCACGACGGCTGTCTTTGACACTGCAGCGGGCCGAGCCGTGGTGCTCGAGGTCTCCGGGGACTGGAACAGCCAGCGGACAGGCAGCAGCGCTGCTGGGGGCCTGCAGTGCAGCCTGGCACAGCTCTTCCACGAGATACGCTGCTGGAAGTCAAAAGAGGGCATCTGACGGGACCAGAGCCACCGAGTAGCACCCTCTTTCATCTGAGTCAGGGAGCAAGTGCATAGTTAACGCGAAGTTCGTGAACACCTATTCACTTGCACACAGGAAGAGAAAAACAAGCAAAGAACAAACACAGAAGAGCTCTTTGTTTGATTACTAAAACAATCCAGGAAAACAGCCATTGCTTTTCCCGGGGATGGTGGATGGAAAGGGAGCTAATCTAGAATATTTAGTCTTTCAATTTTCAATGTGTTCTATGCACGAAGGAAGAGAAGGGCTCTGTGGATGACTCGTTTTCCAGCAGAGACTACTAAAATGAACAAGGCAAGCAAGACAAGCCCTTCGCACGCGCTGCGTGCTTGGGAGCGTTCTCTGGGGAAGGGGAACGCGAGGGGGGAGTAAGGGAGGCGTTAAAATGATTGGGGGGGGGGGGTTCGAATCCGCGTAGGATTGGGATTTTCGTACATCTCTCCCACGAGGGGCCTCGCCACCTCTGCTGTCAGTTGGGCTTCTGGTCTGACTGTAAGTGTGGTCATTTGAAAGTGAACAAACCCTCCAGGTTCAGTAGCACTATGGCTTGGCTAAGAACTGTGTTCTGCTGCTGGTGCATGGTGATAACAAGAAGGTTCAGTTGGTACAGCCCTCGGATGGCTGTCCACTTGGTGCTCAACATCATTATGTTTGGGAAGCAGAGGTCCAGGGTTGCCAAGAACCTCTGAGCAATCGGATCGTAGACCTGCCAGCACCTTCCTGTAACAAATGTGAGTTGTACAGTTATTACTGGCAATAACCTGATGAAAGACAAGACATCCACAGGGTACTTCCACAGGGTGAACGAGGTGATGAAGACGGTGTTAATTCCTGGCATCTTGCTGACCTCGTTGAACAGCTTGTCCTGATCCTCTTTGCTCCACTCAATTGATCTTTGTTGCGATCAGGGACATCTTCTTGCAGTTCTGTTCCAACTTGAAGAAGTCATTGTAGAGCAAGTACACAATGAGAAGTCAATGTGCATACAAGTTGCACTTACTGCTTCCTTGCTCTGAAGCATAGTGACTATGTACCTGGGGCATGCATGTGCATGGTAGCCTGAAGTCCTCGTGACAGCGAGAATCTGGTCATCAGTGAGAATGAAGTCTGTCATCACAATCTCCACAACAATGACCTCTTTCATTATCTTCCTTCTGCATGCAATTAGTTTGATAGAAATAGCAATAAAACGTACATGTCTGGGCAAGAAGTAACAAGATGCTGAGTATTTGCCTCCAGGCACGTGTACTGAACCTTGTCAAATGGTGGCACAGTGAAATTGATGGCCTTGCCGGGACCCTTGCTGTATGCAACTGTGGTGCAGCAGATAAAGAAGACGTTCTTCTTGTCTGGGGCACCTTTCTCCAGTACTACTACCAACCTGGCGAACCTCGTCCAGCCATGAGACTTGATTATTTGGCAAGCATGGCCACGTGCGAGGTATCTGCATCTCTAAGTACCCCTTCGCAAACTCCAGTTTTTACCATGGTCAAAATTTCATGAAAGTAGCATAATTTACAGTAGAAAAAGGTGTTTTGAACAGTAAAATAAGTTGAAAACACGAAAATCAACGGAAAACGTGGTTTTAACAAAAAAGGAAAAAAATGAGAAATTGAGTACTTACTGTTGTTGATGTGATCCCAGTGGACAATCCCCCACATGGAAGCCCCACCCTCCAGAATTAGGGGGATGTCTCCAACTTGGTAGAAAACTGTTATGGATGGGTACACTCAGAGTTGGTGTGATGCTGAACAGCTTTGGCTGAACCATCTCTCCCTTTGTACCACTTTCTCCCTTGATCTCTTTGAAAAGTAGCTGTAAGACAAAGTATGACATTAAGTCGCAACCATTCACAGTGTCGGGGAAGAGCAGAGGAAGAAGACAGCAGTTGAAGTTGTTCTCCACCTATGACACAGCTATGGCATGTTCTGGAAAAAGATGAAGTGAAAACAAATGATAATTGCTAGCAGTCAGTTGTGTTAAGAAAAGTTGCTCCCATTCAGAATTCCAATATTTCTTATTTCATTGATTTGTAAATTTATCTGAAATCCAAAATTACACTATACCACTTCTGGTTGTAGTCATATTAATCATGTCAGATTCTGAATGAACACTCCTAGTTCATATTATATTGACCAAATCAGGATCTGCTGTGAACATTCAAGTAACGAATTAATTAGCTTTCATAATAAATTGAGAATTCCTTTGTGAATTTGAATTTTGTGATTAAGTACCTTTTATGTAATATGAACAGTAAAAATCAAAATCCAATTTGACAATGATGAGTTATACAGTTATTGGATTTAGAACGTAAAAGAAAGTAATAATGATTCTATTCTCTTTTTCAGCCATTGTAAAACACCTGTATGACTATGAGCTACCTCATATTAGTGATTAAATACTGATTCATTAACATCTAAGAGTAGTAACTCTACATTTATCAAAAAGAACTGTATTAATAATAAGTGCAGTTCTATCAGTTCCATTCTTTATTATGGCTTCAGTTTCATTTCTTCAAGGAATTCAGTAATAGCAAGACAGAATATGCTTCAATGTATGCTAGCTAATAGTCTGCTTCTCAGACAATTCTTCAAATGGTCTTTCTTATTCCAAGATATTATTTCCAATGAGTTGAATTCTATTTAATTCATTATGATCATTGAATCTGTGAGTTCTGACTTTTCCTTGATCAAATAAATAATGGTATTTGTAAAGAGATACCTATAGCTGATCTGTAGGAAAATGTATCAAATGATTCCTATTTTATATGCAATTTGAATTGCATCATTATATGAACATTGGAAAAAGCAATAAATGAGGAACACTATTGCACATTTTGTACTCTGACACGATAATGTTTTGTGTTATGCAGCTCAAAGAAGGGCCTCCTGAGAGATGCAGGCTTCTCACATGAGCTCTGGAGGCAGAAACACCACGAACCATATACGTAAAGGGAAGGGTACATAAAGAAAAACATTAAATATTGAGCAACCATTTCCATTCTTTAGTACTACCATTTGGCTTTCTGTTTCGGTGCTTGTTCCAACTCTGGCCGGTGTATGTGTGTTAGAGGGATTATTCGTGTGGTTCTCTAACATTTCTACCCAAAAAATTTTCGAAAGAAGCCATGTAACTTTGCTCTATGCTTTTGTGCACTTCCTTTGCCTGCTCATCATGCTTCTTTTTCTTTTCCTCTTTCTTCTTAACAGAGGCTTTATTCTTTCATTTGGCCTTGATCATAAAGAAGGACTCTCCCTTCTTCTTTTCTTTCTTCATCTGTTTATCACCAGCATTTATTGTCAGCGATTAAACAGATTAGTATGATAACAGGCTATAAAGCTTTGCAATAACCAGAAAAATCATTGCTGACTTATTGCTGGCTACAAAGAACACAGAGAGAAAGAGGAACTAAGACCATTATTTGTTGATGAAGAATAACAAATTGGTTACCAACACTGAGTGTTGACGTACACCCACTGGCGTTTGCCACCAATACTGAAAGCTTTATTCGGTTCGATATCTGGGACACTGCAGGCCAGAAGAAGTTTGGCGGGCTCGGGTATGCACTTAAAACAAATTAGTATTGCTGACATGTCATCAGCTATCATGGCAATGTGGACTGGTAATGGTTGATGTCATGTCATACAAACACATTCCAAACTGGTATCATGACTTGTCAAATATCTTCCAATTGTTCTCTGTGAAAACAAGGTCGACATCAAGGAAAGAAAGGTCAAGCCAACAGAGGTCAGATTCCATGAGAAGCATGACCTACTGTACCTATCCTACTTAGAAATCAGTATAAAGGAAGAGCACAACGTTCTTATACCCTTTGTGTGACTGGAACAGCAGCTTACTGGATAAGTTGGACCCCATAACTCTGCAATAATATAACAATCCTTAGACCCTACTTTGAAATCGGGCCACTCAGCTGTAGTACTCAGCCATTCTCATCTGGGGCAGCATGTAGATGCCCTCATTATGCAGATGTTTGCTGCAGCCTCGTTGGCCAACAGTGACAGTGAAAAATCCCCCCCTTTAATATCCCCCCTTCAGAAACCAAGACGGAGGTTCTGGTAGCAGAGATACATGAAACCCAGCCTGTGAATACTATTCTCACAATGAACCTTATCTTCAATAAGCTATGTGGGAACGGCAGAGGCAGGAAACAAATATTTGGAATTCTATTTTTCTGTTTGACTCAACTGTCGATAAATTCCAGGTTATTAACAGAGAGTTTAGGCACCATAAACAGAGGTTAAAACGAATTTGAAAAACTGTCAAAATTTGAAAATGAAAAATCGGAAAACAGCAAAAAGTAACGAAAAAGAGATGGGAAACGTAAAACTATAGGATAAAAACGAAAACTGCCAAAAAGAAGAAGAGAAAGAGGACTGAGCAGTTTCAAGTTGACAACATTCAAGAAAGAAAGAACCAAAATAAAACGCTTAGTCATATATTGCTCAATCGCTGGCAATTTAAGAAATCCAAAAGAAGTAATGAGAAAAACGATAAGGAAACACAAAACCAATGAAAGAACATGTTTCAATAACTCTGAACAGAGTGAACCAGATTTAAGTAAGACTGAGAATGAAACTGTAACTCTATTTTGTCTTTCTCTTCTTGGAGACAGGAGAGAGCACCTTGTCTGGTGCCTGGTCTGCTTCCTCTTCTTCCTCGGACTCGGCTGTTTTCTTCTTTCTGCTCCTTGTAGCACTCAAGTGGTTTCACAGAAGCCTGCACCTGCATAGCTGACGTGCTCTCTATTGAATTGTTAAAAGGAACAAAGAAGGAACAAAGAAAAATTGGCACCTTTCTCCCTGGGTTCCTCTGCTGATGTCAAACGAACAGGAGGACAGAGCTCAGCCATTGCTTTCCCAAGACGAAGACGATGTGCTTTCTTCTTCATGCAGAGAGCTTCCTCGTGAAGCACTACTTCCTGGGGTGCTACCAGGGGAGATGACCCTGGGTCAGGTCCAGTCCGGGTTCCTACTGGAGGAGCCAGAAAGACCAGCACTAAGAAGTTGGTGAATCAAGGAAACAACAGGTAGCATACCCTCCGCAGGGTGAGGAATGGGAGGAATACATGTGCATGGTAGCCTGAAGTCCACGTGACAGTGCAAGGATCTGGTTGTCAGTGAGAACAACGTCAGCCATCGCAATATCCATGACTACAGCCTTGCCCATTATCTCCCTTCTACACACACATTAGATTGATTGCCAGCAATAAAAATCTACATGTTCAGGCAAGAAGCAATGAGACGCCATATGTTGCCATCCAGGCACATGTACCACACCTCATCAAATGATGGTACCAGTGAAATTGATGGCCTCTCCGGGTCCCTGGGTGTAAGTAACAGCCGTGCTGCAGATATGGGAGATGTTCTTCTTGTCTGGGGCCCCCTTCTCCAGAACTACTACCCATTTAGCAAACCTCATCCAGCCATGGGACTTGATTTGTTCGGTGAGCATGGCCACTCACAAGGAGTCTGCATCTCAAAGTACCCCTTTGCAAACCCCAGTTTTTGCTATGGTAAAAATTTCACAAAAGTAGTATAAATTACGGTAGAAAAACGTGTTTTAAACACGAAAAATGAGCTGAAAATGCGAAAATCAATGGGAAAACGTGAATTTATCAAAATCTGGAATAATAAGAAAATGAGTACTTACCGTTGTTGATGTGGTCCCAGCAGACAATCCCCTATGTGGAAGCCCCACCCTCCAGAATTGCAGGGATGTCTCCGACTTGGTAGGGGACTGTTATTGGCAGTACACTCAGGGTTGGTGTGATGCCAAACAGCTTTGGCTGAACGATCTCTCCCTTTGTGTCAATTGCTCCCTTGGTTTCTTTAAGAAGCAGTGTTAAGACGATATATGACTTTATGACATTACCAGTTATGGCATCAGGGAAGAGAAGTGGAAGTAGTCATCAGTTGAAGTTGTTCTCTGCCTCCATCACAGCTAAGTGGCTTTGCTTGATGCTCTTGTGCACTTCCTTCACCTGCTCATCATGCTCCTTTTTCTTTTCCTTCTTCTTCTTCTCTGAGGCTTCCTTCTTTTATTCTGCCTCAATTGTGAAGAAGAACTCTTCCTTCTTCTTCTTCTTCTTCATCTGATTGTCTCTGACTGCTATTGCCTGAGATTCAATAATCAGCCTATTGTTATCACCAGACATAAAGACATGTCTTATCAGTCTCTTGCAAAGGTGTTTATCACCAGTGATAAAACTAAGCAACAAAGACAATTAGTGATGACGTCACGTTTTACGTCATGCACAAGATATTTTAAGATATTATTCATTTTATAAGTCTTCCTCTGTGAGTGAAGTCCACCTGCTACTTGGCCGGTAAGTTAGAATATTGAATCTATTTGAAATATCTTTAGATATTTCAGCAATATCTAAATATCTAGATATTTCTTCAACTTCTATCACCGGTGATAAATACTACCACCTGCATATGAATACCTTAGGAAAGATTATGTTTAACTTTATCCTATTACTGAAATTAATTGAAGTGCCTCTTTCTCTGCTGCCAATTGTATACCGCACCATCACTGCATCAGAATGGCTCACATCACACTCTGATTCTCACTGACACAAAGTCTAAATAAAAATCACTTTGTTGTTACAATATGGTTCTCTTCCTCACTTGCTGTTTTTCTCCATATGTTTTACAATTATCGCCGGTGATTATTTTGTTCAAATTCATACCAGGTTTACATTTATCTCTGCCTTCTTTTTCTTGTTTTTCTGCCTCAAAATTCATTTTGATCATTTTCAAAGTATGATGTTCTTTTTTCTATCATTGTTTTTTCTTCATCACTCACAGTTTTCAGATTTTTGCAGTGATTCCTGTTTCTCAGATTGCTTTTATGTACAAATTATGATTCTTTGAGTGAAAGTGAAATTCGAGCTTCCAAAAGAGGTTTTTTTGGAACCCTCACTGGAAACGTTGAGAAATGATATCAAAGAACAGTGTCGAATATTCTATATCATTAAGATCCTACTGGTTGAGCTTGATTGCCATGTGCTGAAGTGCTAAATTAGTGCATGTAGTACTAGTTTTTCTGTGCTAGAATAGTGCTGAATTAGCAGAATTTTAGCACTAGTTTTTTGATGTGCATGATGTACATGAAGTGCTACATGCATGTTGTGCACATATTGCACATTATTCGTTTCAAGTGATACAAGCATATTTTGTGCATGCATCACTAGAAATGATTAATGTGCAACATACACATAAATCACAAAAAACCAAATAAATTGATATTAATAAATGAACTATATGCACACAAGGCGCTGAATGTGCATGGTGTGCATTGAGCAAATAATTGATTGAATTGATTGAGTCACTAATGCGATTAAAATATTTTAAAAACACTACTTTAAAAAGTGGGCAAAATATATTTTATTACTTCTTTGCTGCTTCTGCAGTACTTTAGCAGCACAGTGTGGCACCTTTTCTGCTGTGCAAAGGCGCCATACATCCTCAGGCCCCATTCTTGCAAGTGTGGTGATGTCCTTCCAGTTAATGTCGTGATTGTCCTGCTGCTCCTCCTGCTCAGGGACCTCAGGGGCCTCAGGGGGCCCGTCCTGCAAAAATTCAGTTAGTTTACACAAAAGGGGAGGGCAGTGAAAGGGGCAGGAGGGAGAAGGAGGGGAAGGGACATACTTTAACAGCAACAGCCAAGATGGCTGCTGCTTCTGCTTCCCTGGCAGCAATCCTGCCAGCTGCACGTTTGTGCTGCACAGGGTTGCTGATCAGGCCCAGGGCACAGAGAGAAGAGACCTTCTTCCTGCGCCTTTTGGCTTGGCCTTGGCTTTCTTTGAAGCCTCAGCCGCCATTGGTCACTATAAAAGTGTTTGAAAAGACAATTTGCACATTATGCACACAATGCACACAAAGTGCACAATGTGCAAAAGGTACACAATTCAGGGGAGAAAAACCCCCCTTTAGTAAATTTCCAACACTTAACTACAGAGAGGGAAGAAGGGAACAGGAGGGGGGGGGAGGGAAACACACACCTTCCAGCCCAGGCTCTTGTGTCACGCCTGGGCCTCCTCCTCTGAGGAGGAGCTCCCCACACTGCTGCTGGGTTGGCTGCTGCTTGGGCTGTGGCTGCAGTGGTGATAGTGGCCAGTGTGCCACCTCACCACCCACTCCTGCTTGTCCTCCTTGTCCGTGCACCTTCTGTACTTATAGTCAGTGTGCTACTGCCAGAATTGAAGCCCCAGCTCCTCCTTAAGCTGCTCCTGTGACGTTTTTTCCGTTAATTTTTCGAAGAAAAACGAGGGGGGGGGCAGGGGAGGGGGAAAAAAAACTGTCATTTGGCAGAATCCTGTGTGGAGGGCGTCCATGATGGTGGCAACCGTGCTGCCACCAACATCCATTGGTTCTGCTGGTGCAGCAGGTGCTGCTGGGACAGCACTCCCTGTTTTGAGGAGCACCCAAACCTGT
>CACRSC010000025.1:299914-393561 GCA_902651635.1 Mastigamoeba balamuthi
AACCTGTGAAAAATGGGGGGGGGGGAGGAGAGGGCAGGGGGAAATGTTAAAAAACGGGGGGAAAAACCACATAAAAATGAGAGAGGGCAGGATGAAGGGCAGGGAGGGCAAGAGGAGGGCAGGACACACTCTGTCCAACTCCTTCACCAGATGTCGCATCTCTGCCTCTGACAAATTCAGGGACGGGCAAGTCTTTTTTGCCCACTTGCTATGAAATATGGCAGTTCTGCAGGGGGGAAAAGGGGAATTAAGAGGGATTAAGGGGACTCAAGGGGAAGCAAGGAGAGAGCAGGGGAGAGAGCATGCACCTTCAAGTCCTTTGAGTCATGCCACATGACCAGCAGTGCCCATGCACGGAGTTGCCAGTCAGTTGGCTCCCACTTGAATTTTGGGCTATACCACTCTGATTCAGCAAAAAAGATCGCATAAAAAGGGCATTAACTTTCTGTAGGCCCCCCTGGGGGGTACTTTTAGCTCTGTAGTTCTGTAGAGGGCACGGCCTCTACTGAACTACAGAGCTAAAAGCACCCCCCAGGGGGGCCAGGGCCGAGGTGATGCCTTGGGAAGCTATTTTTAGATCTGTGAGAAAATCTCTCACTTTCAAACCTACCAACAAGACAGTCAGGGTAGGGGCTGATCAAGAGCCATTGGCCGGAGTGTCATGTCTGACACACTGCTAAGTCTCTGCCAGCCCCAGAGAGTGCGTTTCTTCTCTTGTTTTCGCCGTGTTGACCCAGCAACCCCACACAGAGATGCCACAGAAGTCAACATTTCACACCCAAATCCCGATTCCAGGATCCCGACACCATACACACGCCATGTGCACAACACAAAACTCAATTCCCGGTTTTTTCTGTAAACAGACAGAATCATTTTTGCTGGAGCGGAGTGGTACAGCACAGCCATGTACTTGGTGACAGCCCACACCAGAGTGTGAAGGCTGTTGCCTTTCCAAGGCCGTGCTGCTGCTGCTGGGGAGGGTGGCACGGTGCACACAGGCGGGGGCGGAGGGGCGGAAGGGGGGACCGCAGACATGAGTGACTGTTGTCCGCGAATGCAAGGGGGAAGTAGAAAGTGTTTTTAAGGTGTCAGAAAAAATCAGGCTAAGTGCATCATCGCTCCAATCGTTTTTCAGTGAAAAATCTGAGAAAAACGGCAACGTCACATCGTGTCATGCACTGCATGCACATAAAACGCATTTTGTGCTTGTATCTCATTCATTCATTCACTAAATACGCATTCAGGGCATACATTGCTACACACGCTGCACTAGCCAAAAGTCCAGCCAACCTACTTGCCAAAAAGCCCAGCCAACCAACATGGTCACGTCCCAGGACAACCCCATCATTACTGCAAAATAGCCAGGCAGCAGCGTCTCCTGCATAAGCTGCACAAGTCCATTGCCAAAGCATACTGGGGGTACCCTGTCCAATTCCTGGAACGGGTATTTCAGCATTATGGAGGGCCAGACACACCCTTCAAGAAACTGGGGGACCTGCTGGACCTGCTGCAATACTTCATACGCTATGAAGTGCTTACCTCTGAGACGTCCCTGGAGGCTCCCGACCCAAGCAACTTCCAGCACATGATGGCTCGATGCTGGCTCTACCTGGCAGAGCATGTCAACGAGATGAAGATCACATTCAGAGTTGAAAGAGTTACTTATGGCTCAGTCCAAAAGATGATTGCCGATTATGAAGCAATACTCTCTACCACAGGAAGGCATTCGTCTTCGGTAGTAACTGTATGGGATATCTGGAACATGATGTGGGCTATCTGATTGCGTGCTGTATATCCGATTTCAATCAGATAATTGTCTGCAAATGAGTTGGCAATTTGGTCTGAAAAACGACCCCCTCAGTTTAACACGGAGTTTTACACTGTCTGTGCACTTTTCCAGTGTGATTATGACGGTTCACATAGCAGACAATTGTTGTAAGCATATATTCCGATTAAAATCGGGTATTTCTGCCCATTGAAACAAGTTTGCTCAGTTAGAGAAGTGTTCTTACATACAGTTATTTAAAGCTTGACAGAGATTGTTACCACCTCAGCCTTGGCCTTTTCTTCCATCAGAGATGAGCAGGCAACTTGACCTCCCTGGTAGAACTCGAAGTAGAAGTTCTTTTTTACCTTGGCATCCAGTCCCTCAATCTCTCAGTCTGCTACTGAGTCAATCTGAGAGGAACTGATAGCGATCACATTGGTATTCTTAATCGTGGAAGAGAGTGAGACAATTGGAATTGGAATCTGAATCACCTTCTAGCAGCAGCTGCAATCTGAGCCTCTTTCATCACAAGAGCCCCAGCTGTCTTTCTTCTGAGCTTCTGTCCCAAGGGTGAGACTCCTGGTGGCTATGTATTTGCACCTGCTTCGAGACACCAAAGTGGCCATCACACACTGAGTGTCCATGGTTCGGACCAAACAGGCCCAAAGACACTTGCACTTGGTGGCCCACGTCCTGACTGGCTTTTTCTTGGAGAAGACTGAGGGCATACAGAACGTTCTTGACCTTGAAGCCTCCATCAGACCAGAAGTAGAGTGCTTTGACTGCTCTGACTCGTGCCTCAGTGATCATCCACATCTTGAATGTGAGGGCCCAAAATGCCTTTTTACGAGCTCCCCCTGGGTGCTAATTCGTGATTTCCTTAGTGCCAGCAATATATGGAATTGCAAAGAAATGGAGAAAGATCAATACCGGGATTTGGGTTTCCGATTGTGCCGTGTGCTTGCCCTCAGACAAAAGCCTCTGCAGAAACAAATGTGCAATGATGTACATCAGACATCAAAGGTATTTAAGATACACATTGCATATGTTGTCAGATTTTTATCAAACATGGATGTACATCATGGCACATTAGTTGCAAACGGACCTTCTTTGGGTGTTGGTTGGCAAGATTACAGGTGCAGCAGAGCCAGACAGCTCATGGGGCCTTCTTTTGGCACTCTCCTTGAGAGCGATGACGAGGGGGCTGCTGGCATGCATTTGGGGGGCATGGTTGCATTTTGAGGCCTCACAATGAGGGGGCCGTTTTTTCATCATTTTAAGGGGGAAATGTATGAGAAAGACCAAAAAGGGGGACGAAAATCTTTAGCCCAAATCTTCTGAATATGACGCCATTACGCAGGCATATACTTCCCGATGCGGTAAAACTGGATTCAACTTGTTTTTAGCGTTTTACAATCCTGATAGGACACCAGTGAGTTTTGTTTCTGTCTTCTCACAAAAACGGCAATCCCAAAAACAGACTGAGCCATGTTGTGTTTTGACTTTTTCTTTTTTCTTATTAGCCTTAATTTACAGGACTTTGAGAATCCTCTCTCCTTTAAGCGAGCTTCAGGTGGTCATTAAAGAAAGAGTTCCAGATCTGGATTCCTAAAGGATTGTTAGATACAGGCCGAGTTGTGGGGTCCAGCTCACCCAGTGAGCCGCCTTACCATCCATACGAAGGGTAGGAGAATGTTATGATCTTCCTTGATACTGATTTCGAAGTAGGGAAGATTATGCTTCTCGTGAAATGTGACCTCTGTCGGCATGACCTTCCGTTCCTTGATGTCAACCTTGTTTCCACAGATCGCGATTGGAATGTTCTTGTGCACACCAGACAAGTCACTGTACCATTTTGGAATGTTACTGTACGAGACCCTTGACGTGACATCGAACATAACCAGTCCACAATGAGCTTTTAAGCTAATGATTTGTAAGTAGAACGAATTTTCGTGTGCATACTAGTAGCCATCCCTGAGTCCGCCAAACTTATTCTGGCCTGCAGTGTCCCAGGTATCGAACCGAATAGAGCTTCCAGTATTTGTGGGAAACACCAGTGGATGTACCTCAACACCCAATGTAGCTATGTACACTTTTTCAAACTCTCCGGTAAGCATACGTTTGGATAAGGTTGTCTTGCCAACCCCACCATCTCCTACAGAGTTGCATGTGAGAACTGTTGTGTAGGTGAGAAAAGCAACACACCAACGAAGACACACTTGAAGGCCCCCAGTTGTACTGGCCCTACTGGCACACTGCCCTTGATTCTCGAGGGAAGTACAATTGAACGAGCAGCATCCTCTGTTTGGACCAGTTCATCTTCTGGGTCGTCATTGTCCTCATCGGTGAAGCTAAGGTCACACATGTTTGGAATGAGACGATCACTGAAATTCTGAATGCATGTGTGCACATTTTGGCTTCTGAAAAGATGTCTCTGAACTCTTCTTTCCCATGCAGATTTAGACTTGTAGGGTGCTTGGTCTTCTCTGTCGCTGTAGCCTTAGGTGGGGTGAAGGAGCCAAATAGCGGCAGTGCCACAGCAGGGCCGGCCTCAGGGGCTAGAGGCAGTCCTCCAAAGGCCAGCTGCGGGTCACCCACAACGTGAGGCGTTTGCTGGAGCTGTAGTGGCTGCGGGGCCGACTCGAACTTGAACCCAGCAGCGGAGGCTGCTGCAGACACAACTTGCTCCTTCTTTTCTGCTTCTGCACTGGAGAACACTGACCCAGATGCTGATTCTGCTGCAGAAGGAAACAATAACACGTTGGTCTGGCCTTTAGTTGGTACTGGCAGATCCCGGTCCTCTTTCGGCCGATTCGCTGAGAATGTAGAGTCAGAAGGGAAAAAAAGAGAGTGGGGAGGAAAGGACGAGAACCGACCCATGCAGCACTCGCACTTCATTGCAGCAGGGCTATTGAGGACCTCACAGCACTGGAACTTCCAGCCCTTAGCTTCCTCGGGTTCCGTCACGGGCTGGGGCTGCTTTTCAGCCATCGCACGACCTTCAACTGCTGCATTCGTAGGTATGGATGCTGCATCTGGGTGAGGATGTTGTTGGATCTGAGCTGTGCATTCTGCCGCTGCTTCATCCGGAACTGGATGTGGCGGCTGAGCAGCAGGGCTGGCTGCCACCCGCACCAGAACAGCAGGAGCCTCAGCCAGGTGGATAGGCGTTTCCGGGTGAGGCACGACGTGGGCAGTGTGTTTGGTTGTTGCGTCGACTTGCACTGGTGCTGGTTCAGCCATGTGTTGTGCTGAGGGGAGAGGATGGCATTAGAAAACGCAGAGTTGAGGCAATTGTACCTCGGACACGTGATGACCACACGGCAAACAACGACCACAGCCACACGAACAGCCACGCTAGGGGCCACGACAGTCCGTTCTTCGTTGTTGTTGTCTCTATTTCTTTGAATTAGATTTGGTGGTATTTGTGGGAAACGAGCCAAGAGTGGCGCCCTCGCGGATGAGGATCTCGATGACAGGCCGGAAAGGCTTCTTGAGGGTTTTCAGCGCGACGAAGAAGTCGTCGCCGAGGTTCTGTGTCGAATCGAGTATGCGCGGGCGCACGGCCGAGTCCACAGCGTAGGCCATGTACACAGCGTCGGGAAGGCCGTCGGGCAACCCTAGGAACACGTCGGCCTCCTCGTACGGTACCTTGCGTGCCTCCTTGATGTGCATCTTGAGCTGTGCTCCGCTCCAGCCCACCTGGGCGCCCCTGACAGCGACAGCATCTGCGCCCTGTGGGTACAGCACCCACACTGTGTGCATCTGAAGGGGCGTCCCGTGAGAAGGGATGGGCAGCCAAGCGCACACACCTCCATCTGTCGGTTGAGACCCGTTTCGGGTTTTGCCAAATAATCCGTCGGTGGTGTGGGGACGGTGCCGAGACAAGAAAGCGGAACAGGTTGTTGAGCTGCTCCACTCACAGAGGGAAAGAGAAGAGCTCACAGGGAATGGCAAATGGCAACGGCTAAGCTGCGTTGAGTTGACTCAAGGTGAGTGTCACTCTTAAGCAAAAAAGCAAGATACCAAGATCAGTCGATTTCGTAATCTGATCCGTCTCCTCTAAGAATCGGTCAGATTCGTGGGTACAGAAAAAGGAACTCACTGGCTGGCTATAAAATATGAAATCGATGTCTTTGAGTGCATTATTTCAATCTGGATGTTTACTATTGTTCTCTGCCAGAAGCCACTCTACCTGATCATCCCCATATGCCTGGCGAATCGAAGGCAGGAGAGCCCTCTGATAGATGTCACACATCTTTTCGGAATTGAGATTCCCCTTTGAAGATATGAAGCTGTCCAAACCCATGTGAGGTAAAGTACCCCCAAACCTGAACCTTCTGGGAGTTCTTAACCTGTCTGACCAAAAATCGATGAGCAGAAAGCTGCCAAATCTTGGTCTTTGGTCCCTCCAGCCAGAACGTGCACTCATCACTGAACCATACATTGCTCCAATATCTCTGCAGATTTTCCTTGCAAAAACACGCTGTGATTTTTATGGGCAATTTTTTAACACAGGCTTGAACAAAGGAGTCTGAAACTTGGCATTAACAGCATGGTAGTGAAGAGTGATGCCCAAAGATGAAGGGACTTGTGGAGGACTGAGACTGAGTGTGGGGACTGGGATTTTACCCTGGCCAGAATTTGTTTGTCCTCCTTCTCTGTTGTTGCTCTTCTGACTTTTTTTGATGGTGAAGGTGAAGCAATAATATCTGGTCGCTGATCCATCCATTGTTGGACTGTTTCACAGCTGCAGTGCACGTACTGTGCCATGCGCCTCTTGCTCCAGTGAGAGCCCATTGGATGGTTGTGCAAAAACCATATCTCTCATTTCTGTTTTCTATGAGTTATCCAGTCAGAACAACACTGATTTTTCTTACATATAACGATTGTGTAGAGCAAGAGCAAGCAACACAACGTTAGTTTGTTGTGCTGCCTTCTATGCCCAGAGCTTACGAAGAACTGCCCACCTATTCTTTATCTCATCAAAGACAATCTCCACTCTGGCTCTGGTCTGATGAAGATGTTCATTGTACAACTGCTTCTTCTTTGGGAGCTCGGCCAAACCTGCACCCCCCTTCCTTGATGCAGGGGGTTTTGGATAGAATGCATAAACCTCAGAAAAGGGCTTAGCTCTCTTCCCCAGAGAATGGAGAGTCAGAATGGAAAAAAACCGAGTGGTGAGGAAATGATGAGAACCGACCCATGCAGCACTCGCATACTATTATAACACAGGGGAACCCCCAATGAAGTGGTACACTGTGTCCGTGATGTTCTTGTGCGTGATAATCTCTCTTGACATTGTTATTTGAGTTCTGTGGATATCTCATACATAATATTCTGAGGATATATATCTCTCGACGAATCCCAATGACAGAATTACGGACTCGCCGACTCCAGGCATAGCAGAAAAACACAAAGAAGGTGCATTTCCCGGCACTGCAGCATCGCCACTGCCGATTCCCATGGGCATGAACACGGAGCCAAACAAGAAAAGGCGACTGGTCATCTCAGACTACAGCAACCCATACAGGCCGTACTCCAGTCACGACCCTCACAAAAAGTGAGAATTGTGTTGTAGATACCGAGTACATAGCTGTTCCTTTTCCAGCTTCCCACTGTCGTGCCAGTCAATGACCTGCTCGTCTGGAGAGACCTCCTCCCTGCTATTCGAGTTCCTGGGTAAGCTGGTGTTCGAGGCAACCAAATATCATTAGAACTGTTATTTCATCCCCAGACCAGGTCATCTCAGCCTTTAAAAGGTATGACTTCCTTCTTGTATGCCTCTTTCTTAGTAATTTTGACAGTGTTAAGAACACTAAGGAGCAGCAACTTGATCCAAGGGTCATTGGCATAAAACCCAAATAACACAGATATTTCGTCCTGGGCCAGGGCTGTAGGCCCAGAGCCAGAGGCATAGACACAGCCGGAGCGAAGTGAAGGCAAGCCAGAGCTGACGGCTCCAGGCTGGAAGCCCTGCCCTGGGTGTGTATGCATAATTGGAGAGGATGCTCTGACCCCTCATTCAAGTTTTTTTTGCTGGAATGCCTGCAGGTTCATCTTCTTGCTGTTAAACTGCTTCCCGACACTCTCTGCTGGGTTCATCAGAGTTTCTGGGACTTACTCTGCTTGAAGATCCTTGAAGCTCATGTAGAAATCCGTCCGATTGCTGTAGTGGAATCTTCTCTATGAAGTTGTAGAAGGTCTTCACACTCTTCATACTGTGCTCATCATGCATCTGCTGCATCAGCTCTGTGTAGCCCTGTCAAATAGTGGTATATCAGTTTGTCATATTTTGTTAAATTGTTGTGAAAGTAACAGATGAAAAAAGACAATTGGACGAGTTCAGAATACAGTGTTCGTTTTCATCCAGTGATTTGACCCAACTTTTTTCGTCAAAACGCCCCGCAACCCCCTTCCCTTTGTGAGACGGGGGGGGGAGTCCATTATCCATCTCGTTTCAACTTTTTTGGTTGAAACAAAACCCGCAACCCCGTTATTCCCTCTCTCAAAAAGAAAACCCCAACTAGCATGGTTGCCCTGGCACATAATGAAAAACCTGTCTCTTTACAAAGGCAGTGGGAGTGTTACTTGCTGGTAAGAGAGTAGTCTGTTATCTCTCTCCCTGTGATCCGTGCAGAGTACTTGACCACACGAGTTTCTCTTCAAACTCAAAGAGGAAATGCTTCTTGTTATTCATGTTTCAGCTCTGAGAGAGACTTGATATCTGCTGTTTCTGTCTTGGAGGTCACAGTTATGTTTGCAGTATACTGTGCACTACTGAGGGTTGTTCCCATTTGGGATGGCTGGAGAGAGCCGGTTTTTTGGATAATGTGCCTTATCTGTCACGGAGGAGACGGCAAATAATGTCATACAATGATTTAAGAATACCACACGTGTTCCATCACTGGCAGCTGCTACAGCACTCAATTCGCATGTAAGTCAGTCTATTAAACGGATGGATACTGTTTCATACTGTTGTGACCAAAAAAGTGGACTTGCGACAGTTGAAAGTGTCGCGGATGTGAAGTTCGAAAATGTTGCAGTGTCGAGTGCCGGGCGTGCAGCGCAGTGCACAGGTCAGGGCAGTGCCTCACGAGCTGCTCCAGAGGGCTCGAGGTGGCCTGCTGGCAGAGGGTGGCCACCAGGGTCTCGATGGGCGTCCTGAAGAAGCCCACGAGAAGGAGGCGGAGGTAGGGAGGCTGAGAACGACAGGTCGCCAGCGTCCCCCATACGCGGGACGATTGTCTGGCGCAGCACCCACGCTGTGGAGAGGCTGGGGTGCGCTGAGCTCGCGAGATGGCTGGGAAGCAGCTCCCTGGTTGGCTGCACCATCAACAACTTTGTTGTGCTTCAGTGCTAAAGACAACTGGTGGCGCCGCCAGCATTGCCCGCATACATTGCATCGCTGGTGGCGAGCTTGCAAGATAAAACCGCGAGAGCCGCTGACTTCGCCCGATCCATGGATGCGCGCGCACCGTGAATCTCTCAGCTGACGTGGATGATTCTGTCTTGGGGTGTGGTGCAGTCGAAATCTCGCTGGCAGGCAAGAGAGCAACTGAACAGCAAACAGACAACAAAAACAACCAGCGAACGAATGGCAGCGACGCCTCTCTTCATCCGCGAGTACGTCAACCACGCGTGGGGCAGCACGCAGGAGACGCTCGTCGTGACGTCGGCGGGAAGCGTGCTCGCCCTGCGCCGCCGTGGCCGCGGCAACGTGCGCCCCGCTGTGGGCCTCGAGCTGCCCGCCCTGCAGTCGCTGCTCGCCGACGCTGAGCCCCTGGGCTCCCTCGACCCTGCGAGGCTCGGGGCCCTCGCGCAGGCCTGTGCGGCGTTCCTGGGCGACCGCGGGACCATGGGGGAGAGGCGCCACGTCATGTGCGACGCGGGGGCCACCACGACGGCCGTCGTCGACGCTGCAGCGGGCGAGGTCGTCGTGCTCGGCGTCAAGGGCGACTGGAGCAGCCAGAGGACGGGCAGCAGCGCTGCCGAGAGCCTTCAGGGCAGCCTGGCGCAGCTCTTCGACGAGATACGCTCGTGGGAGTCGTTCAGTCGCTGAGTGAGCGGCCAGGTCGCAACAACTCGGGAGCCCAGCAACTGCAAAGTGCTCAGGAAAACAACGTACCAGCAATTCCCAAGCCTGGCAGTGATCTCCGAGGGCGCCACGAGACCCCCGGGGTGCCCCCGCCACCCTACCTGTGCAAATGTGGGAGTTCCCTCTCACGACCACGGGAGTAAACAGCAGGGGGTGATTCATCCCGGACGCATTGAAGCAACCAATGGGGCGGCGTCGATCTCCTGGGCTGTTGTTACACGTCTAGGTTGCCTCAGGGCATGTTGCTTGTCCGGACGAGCTGCTGCACCAGCCCGCTGGTCGCGAGGTTCCTGTTGAGCGGGTTCTGTATCACGTTCTGCACGAAGAGGGCCCCGCAGCTGCTCGCGGTCATCAGGTCTTCGAAGGACGACGTCCCGATGACGGCGATGGAGACGGGCGCGCTGGCCGCGATGCTGGTCTTGAGCACGAGGAACCCCGGCACGCGCGCCCTGAACATGGGCACGATGGCGCTGGCCGCCCTCTGCTGCTCCTCGTGCGTCAGCCTCAGGGCGCAGACCCGCACGTCGATGGCGATGCCCCCCGCGGGCTGCAGCGACCGCACGCCCAGCAGGACCTCCGCCCTGGCTCAGGGCCACACGCGCTCCGGCATGTCGTTGAGGGCCTGCTCGACCAGCAGGCTGGCGCCCTCTGCGGTCGCCCCGTCACGGCGTGGACGAGCATCGCGCTCCCCGTGCTTGCGCGACTACGTGCAGTGCGTGCGCAGCAGCAGGAGCGCAGTGAATGAGCGGTGCTGGTGCAGCACGCGCGAGTCCAGGCTCAGCATCGCGCCCTGGAACGCAACGAACACCATCAATTGAATTGCATGTTCGCGTTGTCGGACTGGCCCTGGGACGCCATGTGCACACGTGGCCATGTGGGTTGTCAGCAGCTGAGCCACCCTGACCACGCAACAAGCCACCCCAAGCAAAGCCTTGTGTGCTGATATTGGGATCTCATTACTAGTTATTCTCCTCTTCAGGGGAGGCCCGGTGGTGTGACAATATCTCACACATTTCCGATACCATACAGCACATTGCACAGATAAAAATAGATTGACCAGTGGGACAGATGAGTAGAACCTCAGTCCACGTGCTCCTAGCCATCGTCCTCGTGACCTCCGGGGCGAAGTGCGCGTGTTTGAGGTATAGCCTTTCATGTGACTGAACCCCCACATTGCCGATCACAGAGAGCTGGCCCAGATGGGCAGTATCATCATGCGCACGCAGTTCCTGGTGGATAGAATGTACTCCTCAATCGAGTCGGCACGTATTCCAATCCCTCCGTCAAGCACGGGGATCACTGCGACGCAATAGGCGCTCGCGGAGGCAGCAGGCCTGGCAGAGTGGACCGTGAGGACAGGGACTCTTCCCGCCATGCACCTGGCGGACCTCTCGTACCTCCCAGGGCCATATCCGCTCCTGTACGACATCAAACTCAGCAGGACCTCAGAAGTGCGTCGTTTGGTTTGGCAGCAATACTCATTTGACTTGTTTATTTCTTGATAGTTCTACCTGTCGACCAACGGGCTCACTACCGATCCGTCGCCTCTGCTGAACGAGGTCTTCGGCGGCCGCAGCTGCCCTTGCCAGGACGAATGGACGGCCTTATGCAACAAAACTGCGGCTCTCAGGGCGGGAGCCCCGTGCGTCTCGTGCGCGCGCGCGTGCGACACGCTGTTCGGCATGCGCATCAGCCAGTCGCTCGACTCGTTCATGCACGCGGTCATCCCCAGAAACCCCTTCGCGATGGGGTGGGTCTGGGTGCGCGGCGACGGCAACAAGAGCCTGGACTGCCTGCGCTCGTGGACCGTGATGCCCTACTCGGTGGCTACGGGCATCTACTCGCGGGCGCCCATCAACAGGACCTCGTACACGTCGGCTGCGCCGGGCGGCTACCCCATGTCGGCCCTCACGCACGGCCGGGCCAAGTTCGACAGGGCCCCCAAGTGGTCGTCTCCCTACTATCTGGCCGTGAAGCAGGGTGAGCAGCTCAGCCTCAGAGGCATTTTTGACTCGGACACTCAAACTACGCTTCCTCAGCGGTGACGGTATCCGTTGGGGTCCCCATCTGGAGCGTCAACGGCGAGTTCCTGGGCGGCACCGGAGCCGACGTGCCGATGACGGCGTCGCGCGCCTTCTTCCTGAGCCTCTCTTCGGGCTCTCCGAGTGCGAGCACCGCAGCGCGAAGGGTTCGGGGGCCTCACGAGGCGCCGCAGTTCCCTTCAGGGCTGTGCTGTCGCTGAGCAGCGGGGAGCTCGTGGCCACGTCGAGCGAGGCGGTCGGCGAGCTGTGGGACGAGTGCCCAGGCCACCTGTGCAACGTACTGACGCTCAACTCGAAGATGCGGTCGATCGCAGATACGTCACACAGCTCGGCAGCCAAGTACTGGGACGTCGAGGTGCGGGGCACCGACTACATCGTCTTCGTGCAGACCCTCGAGAACGGTTGGAAGCTCTGGTTCTTCGTCCTGCACTCCGACGCCTTTCACCAGAGTGCGCTCCAGCTTCCAAACCGCCCCGCCATTGTGCCTGACCTGTTGGCCGCAGCCTCCAGCGAAACAGGCGAGATGGTTGCTGCTGTGGTTGTGCCCGTGGTTGTCATCTCTGCGATGAGCGATGTCCTAATGACGTGAACGAGCTGGAGCTTTGCCACCCACCTGCTCAGGATGTCAAGCCCTTCCTGCTGCCTCTGCGTCAGAGTCGATAGAACAATGCTCTCGCGATTCGGGGTAGCAGACGGGGGATGGAGCTCGGGCTCTGCCACTGGGCCCTTGGGGCACAAGAGACCTCGCGGCCTGCCCGCCCCAAAACAAGAAGCCCGCGCCCCCCTTGTCGCCCATACTCGTCGCCCTCGCGCTCCGATGCGTTGTTACCAGGAAGCAAGCGGGTGCGAGAGGCTGTCTCTCTTGTTGGAAGGGCTTGTGGGCTTGGGGGCGGTGGGAGAAGCAGGCAGCTGGCTTGCCTCGGAGCAAAGCGCGAGGCGCCTACTTGGCGGACTGCTGCTGCTGGTCGAGGGTCGAGGGGATGGGGGACTCGGGGAGGAACTCGAGCAGCGACTCGACGAGCGTCCTGCCGTTGACCATGCGCGTCGTGGCCACGAGGAAGTCCATGCCCTGCCCGCCCTCGCCGCTGCGCTTGCCCAGGTACCGCAGCGCCGCGACCTCGGCGAACGTGACGCCGCCGATGTAGAAGACGAGCGTCACGGGCGTCTTGGCCGACGCGGCCGCCGACGCCGCCGAGGCCGAGGCCGCGTTCTGCGCGCCCGGGGGCAGCTGCTGGTCGAACTCGAACGCGGGGCCCGGGACGCAGCGCAGCGCGTCGTCGATGGCGCGCATGCCGCCCGGGCGGGCCATGGCCTCGACGAGGCGCACGCTGAGCGGCGCGTAGCCCGAGAAGGCGTAGGCGATGTCGTTGGGCCGCGCCTCGCAGACGTCGTCGACGACGAGCCGCAGCGACTTGCGCAGCGCCGCGAAGCCCAGCGGGGCCTTGCCGTCCTGCCTGCGCAGCAGCCCGAGGCGCTCGAGGTTGCGCAGCGTGAAGAGCGCGTCGTAGCCGTAGGCGTGGACGATGTCGCGCTTGGTCTGCTCGTAGGCCTTGGGCTTGAGGCCCCCGCCCGTCAGCGACTGCAGCGCCAGCAGCCGCAGCACCTTGATCAGCGGCTCCCCGCGGCAGATGCAGTCCTCGATGTACGGCGTCTCCAGCTCCGACCCGATCACCAGCGCTGGTGGGCCAGCCCGCGGCACAGATCGGAAAATGCATCAGGAAGACAATCACACCACCTGGCCCCCCTTCGCGCGATTCGATTCAGGCAGCGGCGGGGGGGGGACGCGCACTCTGCTCGGCCTCGAGCTTCGCGCGGAACTCGGGCTTCTGTGTCTCGGCGAGGATCTTCTCCGCGATGCTCGTGTCTGGGGAATCCGGGATTCGAGGATTCGGGAATCAGAAGATATGTTGTTGCGGGTAGATCCGGGAATCAGGGCATATCTGGCGGTGAAGAAGCAACGCACGGATCCTGAGGAAGTTCTGCTCTCCCTGGGCTGCCTTGAGGCGCTTCATCCAGTCAGCGAGCTCCTTGACAGACTTCTGGTCGTGCATCGCCTTGTAGTACGCGTTGATCTCGTCCACCCTCGACCGCAGGTACGGCCCCACAGCCGAGCAGTTCATGTTCCTCATCTCCGCAAACACCCTGTGCTCGACGTCCCCGGCCAGAGGTCAATCGACCGCCGCCAACTGCAGGGAATCGCCCCCGGAGATTCCAGAATCCAGATATTTCCGTATGGGCGATATCCGGATTCGAGGAGGAGAATCCCGCGCCTGTCGTTGTTGTTGAGGGGGAAGATGGTCTTCTTGCCCGGCTGGCTGGGGTGCTTGTCGTCCGGGGCGACGACGACGTCGTAGTCGAGGTCGATGTGGCCGCTGGCGATGCCCAGGAGCTCGTCGATCATGCCCTCGTACGTCAGCTGCGTCAGCAGGGGCGTCACCGGGTCGCACTCGCGGTCGAGCAGGATCAGCTGCGTGATCTCGGGCGCGCACGTCTGGCTCTCCTCGTCCGCCCCCATCTCGCGCCGCATGCGCACCATCATGTCCGCCACTTGCTGCACGTGCCCAAAGTGCGCAAGCAGAGTCAATTGATTTCCGCCGGCACTCGCAAATGCGCTGGCCAGATGGCGTGTGGAATCAACTGCGCGCAACGCAATTTGCATCAATTGCATCGAGGCGTAACCACCAGACCAGTGGCCAACCCCAGCCCAGCAGTGCAACAGCAGCACGCGGGACCAAGCCAGTGGAGAAAGCCATCGGATCGCGAGGCACAGAGCGCGCGTCTCCGAGGAGGGGTCGGCGTGGGCCTGCCAGTCGGTGAAGGGCCGCCTGGGCCAGGCGCTGCTCTCTGGGCGGGGGGGAGCGCCAGCACACAGGGAGAGAACAGCAGAGAGCAGAGAGCGGGAGGGACTGGTGGGGCTACGTGGGACGCACGCGGGCGAGGGCGCCCTTGCCGCGGACGTGGGGGATGATGCCGTAGGTGGCCTGCAGCTTCATGACGGCGCGCGCCACGTAGTAGAGCGCCGAGCGGTCGCCGTCGACGCGGCACTCGCGCAGGTCGTCGCCGAGCTCCATGCTGACGACGTCGTCCTCGAGCGGCACGAGCTCCGCGGCGAACTCCTCGACCTGGACGTCGCGCAGGGCGCCGCCCTCGTCGAGCACGCGGTCGCAGAGCAGCGTCCGCCGCGGCACAAACACCGCCACGTGCCGCATCGCCTTCCCCGCAGCCCGGTGCGCCACCACGTGGTCCACGATGTGCCGGCACAGCGTCACCCTGCGACGTCACCGCCTGCGTCAGCGAGCTGCTGCTGATGCGACTTTTTCCCCCGGGGAAGATTCGCGATGATTTTCGACAGATTTCCCACTCCCCCAGATTCCTCTTGGCTATTTGGGAATCTGGAACCCCGAGTCGTACGCACTTGGGGCGGAGAATGTAGATGACCACCTCGACGTCGAGGTCCAGCACAGGCTCCAGCTTGCATATCCTCGTGACGCCGTGTTTCTGTTTTGTTTTGAAAACGCGAGGGCGTGCGTGTCACATTTCGTGGATCCAGAACCCCGCCCAGAGGAAATATCCAGATAATCACCGATCGTGTGGGGGAACAAAGATCTAAGAAATCTGCCCTTGCGGGACGGGAATCGCCCTGAGGGGGTGTGGGCTCGCGGCGGGGCCAGTGCCGGGGGCCTGGGGGCGGGCGCACGTTGAGGGTGGGCTTGTCGATGATCATGCCGACGTAGCCGAGGATCTTGGGGTCGATGGCGAGGGCCGCCGTGCCGGGCGTGCGCTGCAGCAGCGACACCAGCTGCGCCTTGTCGAACTCCCGCATCGCCAGCAGGTTCACCGGCGCGTTGGCCAGCCCTGGCGCCCCCGAGTGCGCGCTCATAGCGTTGCAGACACAGAGCTCGCCGGCGCGTTGGCGAGCAGACAAGAAAGAATCTGCCTGAAAATATCCGGAAATATCTTGAAATATCTTTTCTGATACGAAACTGGCTTTGGCATACAATAAGGTTGGCAGGATTGGCGTTCCCATTGCCCTGGCTGCCAGATACCCGGATCATGCAGGCATTGTGTTGCAGTCGGCCAGTATGACAGGCGCTGTGCCACCAAGAGCCCGGCTATTGATCCCGGGGCGAGGCAGGGAGGGGAGTGGGCCAAATAGTCGAGGAGGGAACAGCACGGAATATGACGTGGGAGAATTCCGGAACTGACGTGCGTGTCCAACCGCCAAGGAATTCCAGCGAGATATGCGGGGCGGCTTGGAATAAAATCTGAGTGGCGGGGAGGCGTTTGCTGGCGGGGCACACACAAACGCAAACGCCGTTAATTGGGATGGACGAGACCGCCGAGAAGCTGACCAAGGCACGCGATAACGCACGCCCAGCACGCGCCTGACGCGCCCGCGCAGTTCCTGGACGCGCTGTCGCTGCAGATGGTCTGCGTGGTCGACTCGATCAACAGCTCGCTCGAGAGCATCGGCGCAGCGCTCGACCAGCCCGCCCCGGACGCCGCCGCCTTCGCGCGCCAGCCCGTGCGCACCGCCCGCAGCGGAAACCGAAACTGACCCGCGGGCGCCGGGCAGCACACGCGGAGCCAGTCGGGCAAGCAGCTGGCAGAGGTCATCGTCAAGGTAGGCGCTCCCCCGACGAGTCTCCACACCCCCACACCGCACACGCCCCGCGGCACGCCGCGCCCTCGGCGGCCCCGGCAGCGCCCAAGCCGTCCGGGTCGGTTCCGCATCGTTTATGCAGGCGGAATCGGCCGTGTGGCACGGCACGCACTGTGGGGCTCAGTTCAATTGAATTGCGCCCCTGGCAGGCCAAGCGCGCCGAGGCGTGGCTCGCGAGCATCGAGCGGGCTGTGCGGGAGCGCGAGGAGAGGCTGCAGAGGACCGAGCGGCTGTGCAGGGAGGCCGCGTCCAAGGTGCGCGAGCTCGGGGAGCAGGTCAAGGAGGAGAAGCACAAGCGGCACAGGGCCGAGCGGCTCTCGCGCGAGGCCGACGGCGCCTCCTCCTCCAGCGCGCGCTCCACGCCTCCCCCGGACGACAGCGTGGCCGAGGCCCGCTCCAGGAAGGAGCAGCAGCGCCTCGAGCTCCTCAAGGCCCTTGTGCGAGCGCCACACACACGCCCCCGGCCCGCTGCGGTTCTCACCTGGAGGGGCAGGCGGGGGAGGACAGCCGGTCTGCGGGCCCGGACGTGCAGATGCAGGTGGCGGACCTGGACGTGCAGGTCCTGGGAGACTCGCTCAGCCGCGAGAGGTCGCAGCGCGTCATCGAGGAGGCCGAGTGCCTTCTGGACGCCATCGTTGCCGACCGCTCGGGAGCGCAGGCCTCGAGCGTCGATGTCGCGGCGGCCCTCGAGCAGGCGTTCCCACAGAGCGCGACGCCCAGGCTGGCCAAGTGCCAGGCGGGTCTGCCCTCCCCAACGCCCGAGGACAGGGCTCGCCACCCCGAGGTCTGCCCGGCCGCCAAGCCACGCACCCGTTTTTGAGGCCAACACCAAGTGCTGGAGCAGTCTGTTGATTTCTAGCCCGCAAGAGCTGCACTGAGTGGTTCATGCCGCACCTGAAAGCGGCTGTGCTGCGTGCTGTGTGCGCCGAGTGCTGTTTGGTGTCCGCCAGCGACCTGAGGCAGCTCGCAGATCCACGTACCCTGCATTTGCAGCATGTGGGCTCATACAACAGGCAAGTACAGTGCACGATCCTGGCTGTGCACACACTCGAGGGAACTCTGCGAGGAGTTCTGAATCGATTGATTCGTCCCCCGTCACTCGGGGCTGGCAGTGCTGGCGGGGTACGGTGTCACCACGGCAGTCGGTATGTCAATGGCGGGCAGCGTGGCGCCGATCAGCTGCCACTCCTCGGAGGTGCCCAGCGGGAGAGACTCCTCCCCTGCAGCCTCGCCAGCAGCGCAGGGGCTGTCGCCTGCGACCTCGGCGGTCGACGTGCAGAGCACCGGGATCGAGTCCGCTCCCAGCGGGTACCACGCGTCCCACTGTGCCGGGGTGGCAATCAACTCGCTGATGCCCTCGGTCTCCGCGCCAGTGCCGTCGTCCGTTGCGGTCGTGCTGCCGTGATCGAAAAGGAGCATGATCACTGTGGCCATGTGGCCTGTCAGACTCGGGGAAAGCCGGGAACTGAGCTCACTGCTCTTTGTTGCCTGGAGGAGCGACTCCATGCACGACTGCTTGACCCGGCACGCGCTGGGGAAGAGCATCCTCGCCTGCGCAGAGGAAGCATGACACATGCGAAATCACTTCGAGGGTCGCGAGTGGCCACGTGCAAGACCTTGAGCCAGATCGTGTTCGCGGGGACGGCGAAGCAGCTGCACAGCTGAACGGTGAAGTCCCCGCGGGAAGCCAGGGCCGGCTGTGGCGGGGCGAAGGAGGGGGAGAGAAGGACGCTGAGGGCCATCCAAGTACACGTGGGGTGGTCGATCACACCCTGAGGTTGAGGTCGGCGTGGCGCTGGTCGCTCGTCCCCTTGAATAGCGTCAGCAGGTGCCTCTTCGCACCCACGGGCGCAGGGGCGAGGGGGTTGACCGCATCCTCCGTCGAGAGCACGAGGCACCGGATCTGGCCGGCCCCTGCATACATCCTAGGGTGCGAAGGCCCGAGGTCAGCGGGGGAGAGAGGAACAGAGCAGAGGCGCCCGTCGGACATGTGCGGGGCAGAGCCGGTCTGCGTCCTGACGAGCTCCGGCCAGTCCTCCACGACGCACGTCGCCGCGCACTTGAAGCGCTCGAGAACCGCGACGAGCACCTGCCGCGCCTGGGTCATGTTGACAACTGCGAACGGCGAGAGCACCCCGGCGGTCCCCTTGCGATGGCGTGGCGGTCGGCCGAGTAGAGGCAGGCCGTGAACACGAAGAGCGACTCGAAGCCCCGGTAGATCTCCGTGCGCCCCGTGGACAACACCGGGCCCTCCCACCCTGCGGGAGGGGCGGCCGGGCACAGGCACATGTAGTTCTCCGGCGTCGAGCCCGCTGTGGACCCGACGGCAACTCCCACCCAGTTCCCACCGTACTCGAAGAGCACCAGCAGCGTCGTGTCCTGCGGAAGGGTCCATTGAGAGACGTGAGTACACTGCGAGATCACAGGGGCACCTTCTCCTCCGCGATGCGCTGGTCCTCGGTGTTGCTCCCCACGACGAGCAGGGGAGTCTTCACCAGGCGCCCGCAAGCTCCGCGCACCTCTTGTGACATCTTTCTTCGGGCACGAAGAGTGATGTGAAAAAGAGAAATCTATGTGGAAAAGATCAATTGAAGCTACTTATTCTGCCTTCTCACCCCCGGGTTTTCTCGAACGCAGAAGATAAACGAACGCAACGCAACAAACGAGTGGTTGTTCACGAAGACAAAATGGAGCCGGTTGTTTGTTTTGTTGGAGGTCCCCAGAGAGCAAGGCAAGAGGGGGTGGGCACACAAGGTTACACAGCGAGGCCCGGTCTCAAGCCCCCACCCCGGACGCAGGGGACGAGGAGGATCGGTGAGGGTAGGGAGTGGTGGGGGGGAGTCCCCCAGAGTGAGAGCTCGTGGGGGACGAGTAGTGGGTCGCGAGCGATCTACTGGAGCCACTTGTTGAAGTCGTAGCCGTCGCCCGACATCTCCGAGTGCGGGCAGGCGCTCGTGACGTACTCGATCTGCTCGCCCGAGAGCTGGCCGCGCTGCATGTCGGGGACCGTGATGAAGTCCTTGTCGTTGGCGACGACCTTGAACGAGGCCGCCAGCTGGACGGGGTCGACCGTGTCCTCGGACAGCGACTTCATGTACGCGACGTACTGGTCGAAGTTGACGACGTTGGTGCCCTGCGAGACCTCCTGGAAGATGCGCTCCGAGCCCGTGTCCTGCGCGCTGAAGTCGACGTCGATGAGGCCCAGCGAGGCGAGGCAGGCCTTGAACTCGAGGCGGTCCAGCAGGCCGTCCTTGTTGTTGTCAAAGTGCGTGAACGACGACTGGAACTCGGCCATCTTCTCCGGGGGCACGCCGCCCTTGCACTCGTCGACCTGGCTCTCGAGCATGATGATCTTCTTGTCGAAGATGTGCAGGACCTGCTCGTACGTCAGCGCGAGGTCGTCGTACGTGTGGTCCGAGTACTCGTTCTCCTCGATGTTGGCCGCCTCGCAGGCCTCCTCGGCCGCCTTGATGACCGGCAGCTGCGCCGCCAGCGCGCTGACGAGCTCCGCCTTCTTCGAGCGCAGGAACTCGCACTGCTCGGGCACAGAGCCCTCGCCCTGCTGCGACAGCACGCTCTTGGACTGCTGCAGCTGGTCGAAGAACGCGTTGGCCGGCTGCGCAAAGCGCTGGCGCAGGCCGTCGAGGATCGCGCGCATCTGCGAGTTGAGGCTCGAGCGGTACTGGCGCTCCGTCGCCGTCAGGTTGTCCATCGCCTCCTCGAGCTCGGCCGTGTTGAGGCCCGCCGGCGGCACGTAGGCCGGGCGCTGCAGGCTGCGCAGCTTCGTCTGGATGACGCTCAGCAGCACGCCCAGGTCGCCCTGCTCGGCCATCTTGGCCACCTTGACCGTCTTGCGGTACTGCTTGAAGTCGTTGTTCTGCTGGCGCACCGCGGCGTAGTCCACGCCCAGCGACGCTCCCGCAAACTCGGCCGTCTGTGTTGTGCCACCGCGTTGTTGTGTTAGAGGCGGTGCGTGTAGCGCATTTGTTTTGTTGTCAACAAGAACAAATTCGGCAAAAACAAAACACCGCGAAACAACACCAAACAGGGTAAAAGGGCCGTTGTCCACTTCCCGAAACGGCAGCACAGCAGCGCCACGCTGCACACACCCCCAGACTCCTCCGGGATCGCTTTAATTTGCAACCAAACCGAAAAAAAAACCCCAAAGCAAAGAGGCAGCAGACCACACAGCACACAGCGCGCCACACTCGCGGCAATCCCAGCAGCACAAGCGAGAAGCACGCAACTGCTCAGCCCTGCCCGGGGAGGGGCTGCAGAGGCACGCAAGAGACACCTCCTCCGACACAGGCACAGGAGGGCAGGGAGGACGAGAGATGGGAGGGCGGGAGGGAATCGCTCGTGCCTTGGCGTCGATGAACTGGCGGAGGGCCGTGGCGCGCTGCTCGTAGTCGTGGATCATGTCCGAGGCGGCCTTCATGAGGCCGAGGAACTTGGCGATGCGCCTGCCGGCGACCTCTGCCTTGTCCGAGGCGCTGAAGACCTTGTAGAGCGCGGCGCAGTACGTCATGATCGAGCGCTCGTCGGGGCGCGGCATGCTGACAATGTCCTCCGTGTCGAGCAGCTTGGGGATGCCGAGGTGCTTCTCGGCCACGTCAAAGGCCAGGTTGAGGTTCTCGCGCGCGTTGTCCTTGCTGAGCGGGTCGAACTCGAGCAGGTCGGGCCTGTGGCGGTGGATCAGCGCGCAGAAGGCCAGGCCGTCCTTGAAGCTGTCCTGGAAGTCCTGCACGTTCACCGCGCGGTACCCCGCCGTCTTCTTCTGGCACCACAGCAGCAGCCCCTGCTTCGCGCTCAGGCCCTCCTCGCTCAGGTCCGAGATGGCGAAGCGCAGGATGATCGTCCTGACGAGAGGCGAACGTTCCGCAATTTCAGATTTTTAGATACGTGGATTCGCACGGGAGCAAAGATATTATTTCCGCCAACGCCCTTCCGAGACGTGCAATTTCAAAACGAGCAAAAACGGTATTCCTAGGGGAGGGGCGGCGCACCAGATCATGCCGAGCGTCAGGGTCTTGTTGGCGTCGACGATCGACTCGGGGCCGATCGACGCGAGGTGCACGTTGTGCTCCTCGATGAACTTGAGCGCCTTGCCTGCGCCACCGCATCCGCGTCTTAGCGGACAAAAAACCCAAAAAAAACGCCAAAAGAACGCAGAGAGAGAGAGAGAGAAATAAAATCCCTTTGAAGGGCGAGGGGGCTAGAGAGAGGAGGGGACGCACCGACGTTCTCGACCTTCTGGATGCGCATCTTGGGGTTGGCGACGTACTTGGGGATGGTGCTCTCGCCGATGATCTCGAGCAGCTGGATCAGGCTCACGCCGTCCGTGAGGTCCGTCAGCACCGTCTCGATCTTCTTGCCCCTCTTGGCCAGGTGCACTGCCCCCCCCGCGTCAGTCCCTGGCCCCAGCCCCCGTGCGCGCAGCCGAGGGAGAGGAGGTGGAGGTGGTGGAGAGGGAGAAGAGCTGTGGAGAGCGGAGAGAAGAGAGGAGTGACAGCGCCGGCAAAATATTCCCAACGAGCGGTAATTAACGAACAACAATACGCGCTACGCCAAAACGCTGCGGTGCGCCCACACCGGGCAAGGCAGGGCCGGCGCGGCGGAGGGCGGGGGATGGGGGGGCCCGCACTGTTGACCCAGTTGGTGAAGGTCTTGGTCTGCATCTGCTCCCACTTGGCGACGAGCTCGGACTGCATTCTCGGAGGGTTTCTTTTGTGTGTTTGGGCTTTTGGGTGTTCTCTTTTGGGTCCCCGGGGGGTGCTAACAACAAACAACAGAGTTTGAGTCCGTTACTTTCTGCCCCGCCACGTATTTATACGTGATGTCACGCCCCCCAGATTTTTCCGCCTCGGACAAAATCCAGCGCTCGGTCACAAAAAATCCCCGCCGTTCGTTCAACGGCAACAACGGACTGGAACATAAAATCTGCCGGCGGTTTCAAAAAGGCGGTTTGCGTTCTGTTAAAAACCCTAAACACACGTGCAAGATCCGCAGAGTTCAACCCAACCGACCCCCCGAAGCAGGAGGTCCAGTTCTCAAACGGGGCAGTGCTGCGCCGCCGCCGCTGCTGCTACTGCATCGACGCGACAATGTCCTCGACGGTGCGGCCCTTGGTCTCGGGGAGGACGGCTGCCAGGAAGACGAGGGCGAGGGCGCTGGCCGCCGCAAAGCCGAAGAAGACGGCGCCGAGCGACGTGGCGTCGACGAGCGGGAGGTAGGCGAGCGAGACGGCGAGGTTGGTGCCCCAGCTGACGAAGAGGCCGACGCTGACGGCGAGCGCGCGGGTGCTGCTGGGGAAGACCTCGCCGATGACGCACCAGGGCACGGGGCCCAGGCCCACGGCAAAGGCCACGACAAAGGCGACCGTGGCGACGACGCTGCCGACGCCGCGCTGGGCCTCGGAGACGCAGCCGAGCGACGCGAGCGCCCCGATGGCCGCGAGCGACGCGCTCATCCCCGCGAGGCTGCCGAGCAGCAGCGGCCTGCGGCCCGCGCGGTCGACGAGCAGCGCGCTGACGACGGTCATGGCGACGTTGATGCCGCCGACGACGATGGACATGTAGTTGGACATGGCCAGCGACATGCCCGCCGTCTCGAGGAACGTCGTCAGGTAGTAGAGCACCGCGTTGATGCCAGTGATCTGCTGGAAGAACATCAGCCCCACCACTATCACGATCGGCCGCAGCGGCGCGAACAGCTGCCCCAGCCGCTCCCCGACCCCCGCCTGCTGCCCCTGCCCCTGCTTCCCCTGCTCGCCCTCGCCCGCGCTCAGCAGCTCCGCCATTTCTAGTTTCGACCGACGTCAGCGCAGGCAAATTTCTCCCCTGCATCCCCGCCCCCCCTCTCCCCAGTTCTCTCGGCCGCACCGTCGTCGACGTCGGGGGAGCTGCGGAGGTAGCGCAGCATGGCGCGGGCGTCGTCGACGCGGCCCTGGGCGGCGAGCCAGCGTGGGCTCTCGGTGCGGACGACGCAGGTGGCGAGCACGACGTGGAGCAGCGAGAGCGAGGCGGGGAAGCCCAGCATGACGCGCCAGTCGCGGCCCTCGGGCAGGAACGAGAAGGCCGTGCCCAGGCCGTAGGCCGCCAGGATGCCCACCGTCACGCCCAGCTGGTTCAGCACCCCGATCTGCCCGCGTATCTCCTGCGGCGCGATCTCGCCCACCATCAGCGGCACCGCCACGCTGGCAGCCCCTGCGCCACGCGCCCCAGAGCGAGACGAGCCACGCACGCAAAAGGCGTAGGGGGGGATCGAGTGACGTCAGCGACACGTAACGAGGGGGTGAAGAGAGAATCGAATTCCTCTGGGGAGGACAGGGCGCACCGACGGCGAGGCCCAGGACGAAGCGGCCCGCGATGAGCATCCAGAGGTTGACGGCGGCCGCGCAGACCACGGCGCCTGCCGAGCAGCGGACGCCACGCGTGAGACGCGGGAGACGCGGGAGACGCGAGGGTGAGGAACAGAGAAAACAGCGGAGAGAAAAGCGGCAAAATTGATAACACATCAACAGAAACAGAACAGAACACCACAGAAGTCAGCAGAAGTCCCACAGCCGCCACGGAAGAGCGAGGGCAGGAGAGAGCGAACGAGCGAGGGCAAGGGATGGAGCGAGAGAGAGAGAGAGCAGAGGGGGTCCACAGGCGTACCGACGGTGAAGATGAGCTCAGTGCCGATGAGTACCTTGCTGCGCCCGATGCTGTCGGCGACGCTCCCCGACACCAGCGCCCCGACGAGGCTCCCCACCAGCACCGTGCTGCGCCACCAACGTCGTTATGACATCATAACTCGAAACAGGGGAGAGCGGGGGAAGAGAAGAGAAGAGGTGGAGGGGGAGGGGGGGACAGAGAGTGAGAGAGGGAACCTGACGATGATGGACTTGGCGAGGGAGTTGCCGGCGTGGGCGCTGTCGGAGCTGGTGGCGTCGGCAGAGGCGATGCCGAACTGCTCCGCGATGGGGCCCATGGCCGGCGACACGATGGCCGTGTTGTACCCAAACTCCAGCGCCGCCACGCAGTGCAGCGACGCCACGACCTGCACCACACCCCCACACCCACGCGTCACCACGCAGCAGGCAGCAGCAGCAGCAGCGATACAGATCGGGGTCAGTGAGCAAAACGGGACTGCTGCAGGGGGCACGCAGGGGCGGCACGGGCGCACCCAGACGAAGAGATGCGAGCGCGGGCGGGAGGTGCTCGTGCGGATCGAGCCCAGCAGCGGGCGCGAGGGGTCGTCGGCCGGGGGCGAGGGGTTGATGGGGGCGGCAGAGCCGATGGAGGGCAGCGACATTTTCTGTTCTCGGGGGTTCCGGGGGGTGCGGGCCCTGTTGTGGAAAACAAAATAACTGTGCCCCAACCCCCGAGAGATCTGCGAGATTTCTCGAAAGAGACAATGTATGTATCTGGCAGCGAAGACCCGGTTCCCAGCTGCCGGGCGACTACGGGTCAGCGGCGTCGGAGGCAATGAAAAATAAAAACAAGAGCGAGCGTACCCGGTGGGTGCCTCCTCGCTTTTGCCCGCAGCTCCGGACCAGTCTGCACGTTGGTTCACAACACCAGAACATAGGAACTATTAAATAGTAGAAGCCGACCTAGCTCAGTCGGTAGAGCGCACGGCTCTTAACCGTGTGGTCGAGGGTTCGACCCCCTCGGTCGGCGTTCTTTTTTCAGCTGGCTCCGTTGTTCCATTCCGAGTCAAGGTGGCTGGCAGAAGGCGTTTATGAGCTTCATCCCTTGCCACACATCACACAAGAGTTGTTTAAGAAGAAGAGTCCTGGTGTTTACTATGTGCTTCCTATGAACGTGAAGTAATGGGTCTGCAAAACTCTGAGGTTTGTACTATATGAAGATGTACAACAGGCTCTGGATATAGTATCATAAGAGCATTCTCAAGAACAAAACGTTCTATGAAATCAGAATTTCCAACAACCATTCAGCCTGGCAAGCATGCATACACTGCGAATATATATAAATTCTTCAGAGAAAATATGACTTGTTACTGAGCCTTCTTTTTAGTGAAATAGAGAGATTTGTTTTGACAAGATAGTGACAGTGAAGAGAGATATTTATTAGCTTTCACAGTTCCTAGCAGAATCAGAGCTGTTATCAGAATAACTGGTCTGTATGAACTTTAGTACAAGTATCAGAAGTGTATCTTAACAGTGTATAAGGGCCTTAATTTCAAGAATTGGACTTCTTACAACAGAAGCAGATAACATCAGTGAATAATGATATACTCTGAAAGAAAATGCTGTTCTGCATAAACTATCAGTAACACCGATCTCCTAACAGATGTAAGACACACAGAGATTTCTGAAAGACACAAATCAGTGAAAGAGGTAATTTTCTTGAAGAAGTCCTGTGCTCGTGCATTGAAAAACCACGTGAAATTCTGTTTTATCATTTATGAAGACTTATTTATGATATTTTAAGTTACCAAACAGAAATCATCAGCTAACTTTTTGGCACAGTCATCCGCCTTTATCAGTGTACTAGATCAAGACAAATAAATATGATTTCTCGGCAACACAGAATAGCAAATTTTCCAGGATCAGTAGGCCCACAATCTCGGGTTCCCGGAAAAGTGGGCCTTAATGTGAAGGGTTGGTAGAGGCCAGAGCAGAGCAGTGCAAAGAGGAGAAGAGAGAAGGCCAGAGCCAACCCAGAGCACACAGAGGCCTACTTTTTCGTGATACTTGAATGGCTTGCACCAGATAATTATTTGGGAAGATTTACAAGAAAGTGAAGAATAATAATTAAAAAAGAGAGCTAGAACACAGTTTCATTACTCGAAAAGCTCGACTGCAACATAGCTAATAAATTAAACATCCAAGATAGAAAATTGGGTTGAGATCTGACTTCATTTGCTCGATCAGTAGTCTGGTCATCATCACCTTCATAAGGAAAGATAGAGATGCTGTAACTTAATATAACAGAGAGATTATTCCTATCTGCTTTTAAGGAAAAGGTAAAGAAAGAAGAGTTAACTGCTGCAGAAGCCATCCACATGTCCCTCCGTGAACTTCAACTCTAACCCCCATTTCCCTAATCCACTTCCCCATCATCCATCCAACATACAGCTAGCTGCCAATCAGTTGACAGTAGGATTTACTCTGCCAGCGTGAATGATACAGGAGCTGAAGAGCCTCAGGCTGATGGTCAACTCCTTCCCTGCTTGCACCACCACAACCACTTCTTCACTCATCTTCTTCAGGTGTACACAGAGCAGTGCTCCCACTTTCACGAATTCTGCCAGTATGTGCTTGTCCGATAGCCCTTCCAGACGGGCTTTGATGACAGTGGGGGGAAAGGGCTTGCTCTTGAGCACAACGAAGCCCATCAGCTCTGCCTTCCTGCCTTCCACTCTCAGTACCTGCCTCCACTCGTACACTTCAGGTGCAACGGTGACAACAACACCCTGCAGCTCGGAGAAGGTGCAGAGGTGGTGCCAGGGCATCTGTACAGGGCGTAGTGATACATTGGTGTGCGTGGATGCGACCCTTAGCCCATAGTCTGCTTGGATACCGGGAACAGATGTGCAGCACACCACGAGGTACTGTTTGGCCGTATTAACGGCTCTCTGAAGCAGCACCCGAGAGGCTGTGCAGGGGCCTGTGTGGGCGATGCAGCTACCACTCAGGCACTCCATAAGACTCTGCTTCTTGTGTGCCTGCATCAACACGATGACCACAGTGCACTTGGATCCAAACGCCTCGAGTGATGCCTTAAGAGTCGTTGCCCTGCCGTCCTTTCTCTTGAATACCAAACGGTACACAGGATTGAACACAACTGCGGTAGGAAATCAAGAATGAGAGATGCACGAGGGCATGTGGAGGGGTCTCTGAGCGTACACGAGGGATTTTCGAAGCAGCCACCCTGCAGCACATCTGTCCACCGCCCACTGGCTTCCACGCTTCGCCCCGGTGCCAGGGACATAACTGTGAACGCAGCCGGGCACAGGACCTCGAGGGAGAAGAGTACAGCACGGGAGAGGCGCATATGCTGTACACAGAGTACAACGTCATGATTTCCGGCAGGCAGATCGATCCAGAACGTCTGCGATGGGGCCCCGCTCCAAGTGCCTCTGATCAGAGTTCCCCACGTCTGTCGAACATAAATCAGAGGACATAGGAAATAACGGTGACAGACGCATTGGTTCTCTCTGCGCACGAGGTGCGATGAGTGGTAGGCGTTGATTGTCCAAAAGTCTTTCTTCTTCTCGCGATTCACGAAGGCGCTGAGCTGCACACATAGTGTCGTGGGTTCAAACAAGTTGACGGAGACCTGCCAGCAATTGCTCAGATGCGCGCATACGGACAGAGTACGGATTTCAACTCACGAGGTACTGTGGGGTTTTCCTGAAGCATCTGTCCGGAAAGGTGAACCCCGCATCCCTTGTCGAGAGTTGTCTGATTGCACCGCCCCACATCTGACCCCGTTGATCAGAGTTAGGGAAATTGCGGGGACGAACCTGCCGATAAGCGAAGCTCTCAGGGGACCATGCAGAAAGGACCGCATGGAAGTTCTCTACGACGTCCTCCCATCTCAACCAGAACTGCCCGTTGTCACTCCTCCGCTCTTCTTGAAGGTCGTAGTGCAGCTCTGACTGCAGCTCCGCAGTCCACGAGTCCCCGTCCCATTTGGAGAACCTGCCTTTCCACATGCTGTCTCCCCAGGGGTTCTTAAGCTTCACCAGCCGCAGCGACCCATCTCTGGCCTGCCAGATGTCCATCATCGCGTACGCGTGCAGGCCCAGCAGTCCCGTCTTCTCTTCGCACACCGTTGACGGCGTACCGAGTATCGCAACACAGTTGCCAGCGTGGAACGCCTCGTGCAGGATCTGGAGCACTCTGTACCATGTCTTGGAGATCCTTTCGACTATGGCCGCGAAGTCAGTTTGCGGTTTCGTCGTATGGGTTGGGTTGCTCACAGGTGAGAGGGATCCATCCTGTGAGGACTGCTAACTCCCTGCAGATCCCTCCGTCGGTGTAGCCGCCCTGCAGCTTCATGTCTGGGCCCAGTGGATTGTGAGCGAGGGCTGCCCTCACACTGCCATACATTCGACGCACAGGCTTTCTCGAGCAGCATCGGCCATATCTCACAGCGGCACAGCGACGTGCAGCAAATCCACCTGTCATAGAAGTCGACTGGGAACATGTCGTCGATGACGACTGCCCTTGCGCACCCATTCCAGTGCAGCCTGATGACGTACCTGCGGTGTTGTGCGTTTGTAACCTCAGAAGAAACAAACGGGGGAGATACTGGGGACATGTGCACCTTCCCATCGGACTGACGACAGGCACGCCGTTCTCCTGCGGGAAGATGCACGACGCCAGCAACGTGGATTGGAACAGAACGTCGTGCGCCGCCACGGCCTCCATCGCAGCCGCAAACTGGCAGGAGCCCACCCGTCCCTGGTGCACCCGCCCGACCGCCACTCTGTTGCCCTCCAGCACGCGCACATCCTCCATGACTTCCTGGGGCCTCTTCCAGTCGACGCGGTGCCGCTGCATCTTCGGGGTGAGCGGCATCTCGGTCATCGCGAAGTCGGGGTCGTAGAACAGCAGGGCAGAGGCCCTGGGCGTCTCCCCGGCTGCGTCGCTCCACTCGGGGAAAACCAGCCTCCCAATGGCGCTGCCCGCCTGCACAGCCTCCTCGGTCTCTGCCGCGAACGCCGGGCTCGCGGTCTCGGGGCGAGCCGGGGGTAGCACAGGAGCGCTGCTGCTGCTGCCTGCGGCCTCGGCAGCGTGACCGAGGGCGTCCTGGTGGTCGTCCCGGAACGGCGGGTGCTGTGGAAGGCCGAAGAAGGAGAGCGGAGGCGGCTTGGACTGCGTGCCGCCCATCGTAAGGAGTGGGTACTGAAGGGCCTAAGCACAGTTTCAGATTCGCGTATTGCACAACGACCGAGCACCGCACCTGCTGACGTCTCTCTCGTGGCTTTGAAATCCGGCGCCCGTTGAACACAGCACGCGGGGTCCTTGCGGAACAGTCATTGCGGTGCGACAGATATAGACAGACTTCTGCTGTTCTCGCACCTGAGCGAGCGGAGTGGTCGTTGTTGGCAGACTTCGGCCTGTGTCGTATGGCCTCCGTTGAGCAGCAGGAAAACAGCTGCAGAGCGCAGAATAATCTCACGGCGTGTCGAGGTGTTCCTCCTCACGGTGAGCAGGGCTCAAGCGCTCAGAGAACGAAGGGCCGTAGCACAGACAACTGGAGCTGCCTTGATGGGCCTCCGGTAGAACACAACAGGCAATTGTAAACTGTGTAAGCCGACCTAGCTCAGTCGGTAGAGCGCACGGCTCTTAACCGTGTGGTCGAGGGTTCGACCCCCTCGGTCGGCGTTCTTTTTCGCCATGTGTTTACCTTAGCACAGTATCCTTCCCAGAAACCTGTGTCTCTTCTTCGACCGTGAACTCCGCGGAGGGAAGAACATTGGCACCAGTCGGTCCTGATGTGTGATGTGGTGACGTGTGTGCCGTCTTTGCTTTTGCACCCCAATCAGGTCCCATTTGCGGAGGGGAAATATCGCAATATCTGGAGTTGATCTTTGCTGCCCCACCAGAGACCCTCGCGCCAACACTCCACACCGACCGCGCCAGCCGCATCAGGCAACAGCGCCTCACGACCCCCGCATGGCCACCGCCGCAGCGCCCTGCGCCCTGGCAGCGCAGTGCCCCTGCACGTCGTTTGACCTGCGCTGCAGGGCCTGCACGCGCCCCCTCTTCCCCGCCCTCGACCCCGCAGACGTGCGCAGCCCCTCTGCAGCCCCTGCACCCCTGCACTCCCCCGGGGCACCTCGGGGGGCACGCCCTGCACACGGGACAGGCGCCTGCGTGGCGGGGGGCGTCCAGGAGCCCTCGGGGCGCAGTGTCCACACCCCAACAACCCCCCAGACACTGCACAGAGACTGCACACAACACACAGCACACAGCACACAGCACACAGCACACATAGAGAGCACAGCACAGCACAGAGAGCACACTGTGAACACAACACACAACACACAGCACAGAGAGCACCTTGTGAACACAGCACACAGCACACATAGAGAGCACAGCACACAGCACAGAGAGCACACTGTGAACACAGCACGCACAGAGAGCACACTGCGAACACACTGTGAACACAACACAATACAGCACGGAGGGCACAGTCCCGCATGGCAAGGGGCGGTGCTGCGCTGCCCTTGACTCACGTGGACACACGCACGCGCACACACGGGCGCAGGCGACGGACCAGAAGCTGCTGGTCACCATCGAGATCTTCTGCAGCGTCCTCCGCAGGATGGCCGCCCTCAAGGTGCGTGTCTCCCTCTCTCTCTCCCCGTGGCGCGTCCCCTGTGCCTCTGTGCCCTCTATACTGTCTGTTGGCATTGGCCACACAGAGTCTGGCGTCTGTCGGGTGGCCCTTGGGCTGCCCCACAGAGCCCACAGCTGCGGGGGCGGGTGTGGCTCACGGAGTCGCGTGGGGCGCAGGGGTTCGACATGAAGGGGAGGGCTGCCGAGTTTGCGACGCAGCGGGACGAGGCGAGGGGCGTCCTCCTCGCCACCTTTGACGGCTACTTCGCCGCCGAGAGCGCTGAGGCCGCCCTCATCCTCGAGCGCCAGCACTACCGCCAGAAGGTCCTCGCCGAGCTCTGCTCCACCGGTCTGTGCCCCTCCCCCAGTGCCCCTCCCCTCCAGCAGCGCCCCGGACTCACAGCTCGCGTGCGTGCCCACTCGGCTCGGCGTCGCGTTGGCATCAGAGGAGGACTACCTCAAGGACCTCAGGCTCATGCACACGGTGCGGCGTCCAGGGAGGGTCCCTCCCCTGCAGCTGACGCTCGGGGGTGGCCGCTGGGTGCTGGGTGCGCAGATCTGGGAGCCCGAGCTGGCCAGGGCGGCGGTGGTGGGGCCGCAGGAGATGGCGATGCTGTTCGCGACGATCCCGAGGCTCATCACGCTCTCGGAGGAGTTCCACCGCCTGCTGCGCGAGGCCAGGGCCCTCCCCGTCGCTCAGCAGGCCATCGGCAAGGAGTTCCGCGCCATGGTGCCCTTCATCAACGTCTACATCGAGTGAGCCCACCGGCACAGCCCCCCCAGAGGCCACACACATGGGTGGGGGGAAGATATTTTCCCACCACGTCAACAGCAGAGGAGGTGGAATTCCACGGCCTCCTGATGTCACTGCCCAGTGAAACAAACCCGCACGCTGACCACCCGGTACCGCGGGGACCAGGTACTGCGCGTCGCAGATGCAGCAGACGGAGCTGCTGAGCTCGATTGCGCGCAACTCGAGGCTGCGGGACGCGCTGGAGCGCATCCGCGTGTCGTCGCCCGAGCTGCGCAAGCTGGACCTGGCGTCCTTTGTCGCCAAGCCCCTGCAGCGCGTCACCAAGTACCCGCTCTTCTTCCGCGACCTCATCAAGAACACCGAGCTCGGTGGGGCACCCGCACACATCCCCCGATATCTCCCGATTCCGAGACTGATTCCAGGATTTCATTCTGGCTGATTCGCGTATCTTCGCGGTCGGTATCTGGCATCGGAACCCTCCACGGCACCACGGCACGCAGACCACCCGGACTACAGGGAGCTCGAGGCCGTGGAGAAGGCGCTGGACTCTGTGCTGAAGAAGATCAACACGCGGACGCGGGAGCGGGAGACGATGATCCTGCTGAACAAGCTGCAGCCGAGCCTCGTGTGGCGCACGAGCGGCATCGACCTGATGCTCTCCAAGAGCGAGGCCCTCAAGCACGACGCCCTCAAGTGCGTCGTCAACGCCAAGGACTGCTCCTCGGCCTCCACCCCGCCGCCCTGCGCCCCCGCTGCCGCCCCTCCTGCGAGCAGCGGCGGCACTCCTGCCAGCAGCAACGCCAACGGCACCGCCAGCGAGGCCCCGGGCTCGCCTGCCTCCTCTGCCGCTGCTGCTGCTGCTGCAGCCCCTGCGCCAGCGCCAGTGCCAGTGCCAGCGGAGGGGCCACGCGAGCTGGACAAGGGCAACTGGGCGGGGCTCTTCAACAACGTGCTGCTGGTGTGCAGGACGCTCAGGGAGCGCTACTACGAGGTCGCCGCGCTGCCCACGCAGGGCATGGCCGTGTGCGACGGCCCCGACGGTGCGCCCTCTGCCCCCCAGCCCCTGCACTGACGGCGTACCGCCACGGGCAGACTCGATCGTGGTGACGCACGCCGAGCGGCCAGAGGAGGTCGTCCTCTACCCCAGGAGCTTCGGCGAGAAGCTGCTCTGGAGCAACGCGCTCAGCGACGCTGTCGCCAAGGCAGCGCAGGCGCCGCCCCTGAAGCCCGCACGCCTGCAGCCCTCCCGCCCTCGCAGCGCCCCCTCCCGTGGCTGACAGGCGCGCCCGCCGAGCAGCTGCAGGTCAGCGAGGAGCCCGCGGTGGCCGCGGCGGCGGCGGCAGCGGCAGCGGCGGCCGAGGAGCAGCAGTCGCCGTCGTTCATCCGGAAGCTGCTGAGCACGGGGTCTGTGCGCAGGGCCGAGGACGACCGCAGGCTCTCGCGCTCGTCGATCTACACGCTCTCGGCGAGCGTCGCGACGGCCGAGTTCATGGACGCGGCCAGGAGGCGCGAGCAGACCGTCACGCCCGCCACCGCGTCCCCTCCGCAGGCGGCGGCGCCCGCGGGCGGCCACGGGCGCGAGCACTCGACGACGTGCGCGCACACGCACGCGGCTGCCAAGGAGATGGCGCGCACGCACCGCCTGAGCTCGCGCAAGCACCGCAGGAGCCGAGTGCGCCCCGCCCTCCCCTCGCACACGCGTCTCACAGCGCTGCGCTCGCGCTCCCGCTGCGCAGTCGTTTGACGCGCTCTGCGGGCGCGGGGAGAGCAAGGCGCCGCCGCCGAGCTACGAGGAGAGCCAGGCGGCGACGGGCGAGGAGGCGAGGAAGGCGGCGCTGGTGGCGGCGGCGTTCGGGGGGAAGAAGCGGAGCAAGGAGGCGCGCGGGGCGGCGGTGTTCGTGCCCGACCCGTCGGTGCTCGCGAGGACCACCAGCGAGAAGGAGCTGCCGCTCATGCGCGCGCGGGCCCGGCAGCTCGTGACGCCCGACAAGGCGACGCTCGCGCGGCAGCCCAGCGCCGACTCGGCGGTGTTCGCGCAGCACAGGGCGCACGAGCCCGCCGCTGCGCCGCCCGAGCGCCTCAGCTGCCCAGAGCCCCAGCCAGCGGCCGCGGCTGCCGGGGGCCCGGGGGAGGAAGCCACGCCGCTGGAGCAGCGGGGCGAGGAGGAGGGGCAGCTGTGCGAGCCGCCAGAGGCTGAGACCCTCGCGGCGACGATCGGCAAGCCGCCGGCGAGGCCACCGCCCAAGCCCGAGTCGAGCACGTCGCCGGCGCCCCCGGAGCAGACGACCTCGGCCCCGAGCACTCCGCAGTGCCCGCGCGCGGGTGCCGCCGCTGGCCGGCTCTCGGGAGGCGTTGGGGCCACTGTTGCTGTTGCAGCCTCTGGCCAGCCGTCGGGAGGCTCCCAGGCCACTGCCGCGGTTGCTGCCACCGCTCGGCTGTCGGGAGGCGTTGGGGCCACTGCAGCGGTCGCAGCCTCTGGCCGGCTCTCGGGCGGCTCGCAGGCCACTGCTGCGGTTGCCGCCGCTGGCCGGCTGTCGGGCTGCGTTCGGACCACTGCGGATGCAGCCACTGCTCGGCTGTCGGGCGGCGGCGTGGGTGGTGCCACCGCCGCTGCGGTTGCCGAGGACTCGCTGGGGGCGGCTGCCAGGACTGCGGTCGCAGACGCCAAGGAGACGGCGAATGCGCAGGCGCAGACACACGAGAGCGGAGGGCAGGCGCCCCCTTGTCCCGCTCCGCCTGCAGCGCCTCCAGTGCCTAGCACGCCGGTGCCGAGGGCTGCGATGGAGAGCAGCGCGGAGCAGTGCAAGGACAAGGAGAGCGCAGGGGAGCACCCAGCGGCGGAGGCCTCGGGGCACAAGAAGGCAGAGGAGCGCGGCACAAAGGCGCCGAGCGGGCCGAGCGGGCGGCCGCTGCCGAGCCTGCCGCAGAGGAGGCCGCAGCAGCCGCCGGCAAAGCCCACGTGCCCCCCGCCGCCAGCAGTGGCCGCCAAGTGACCCGCTATTGACACAGGGAGCGGACACAACGCCCGCACTCCCGCCCTCGCCACGACACAAGACACAACCCGCACGGCAGCGAGGGGACCGCGACGTACAGAGACCGCCCAAGTGGGCTGGCCGCGCTGATCCTCCCCGCGACACCGACACACAGGCACCACCAGCATGCAATAGTTGATTTACTTCTTTTATTCCCATACTTTCCGAGGCCGAGTTCGCGCTACATGAGCAGTCCCCACGACGTGAGGAGATCAGGCACTCGACGGGCGAGACGGAGGCGATAAAGGACGAAGAGTTGCCATGTTCAACCTCGAGCTCAGAGAATGCGTAGAGCTGTCGGACATAGGGCGTCTTTCTCTATTTTTCGGCCGATGTCGTCAACGCGTCTCGAGAGGCCTCTACGCCCCCGCACGCGAAATCACACCCGCCGGGACTGCACTCCCGGACCCTCTCGCGGTCAGCTCTGGCTCAGACGGGAGCCACCACAAATGCTTCCTTCCAGGATGTCCGCTCCAAGGTAGTACGCACGCTGGTGTGATCCAGTCTGTGAAAAGTAATTATGATGACGATACATGTATCTCTCTGACGTAACATACTATTCAGCACGAGGGAGAAATGCCCAGAGCATGAATTGGACTTCGAAGAATACAAAAAATGGAGACACGATTATGCTGTGCATTTGCCAAGGAATTCGCAGGAAAAGATGTCCACAGAATGTTCTGCAAGGAAATAAATCAAGCGTCATCAGGTGCAGCATTGGTGCAGAACTTTGTCTTATGTGCAATCACCAGACCAGTAGCGTATCACCCAGGGCCTCTGGGGCGTGCACACGTGGATCAGCAAACCCGGATTGTGAATATTTCGTGCCAAGGGAGTCCGTGGGTCGCACAGTGACGGTGCACTCTCGTGTGATTCAGTCTGAGAATACTAGTTGTGATGACGTTACACATATCTGTCTGACGTAACACACGAATTCGGCAAGGAAAACGCTTGGCGTTCTCTTGATTTCCTCTTGTGCATTTCCAGCTTTCTCTTTTGCAAAGGTTTGGGATATCTTGGTGGTTGGGAAGTCATTTTATCATTTAACCATGGCACAAGCAGCCCCCCGTCATCTTCACAACTACGACAATGTGGCGACAACAGTGGCCACCCTTCCTGGAGACTCGGGCTGCACCCAGGTGGCAATGGAGGTGTTCAACGCCATGTACCAGCCCCCGCAGATCGCACCTTTCACCATCTCCTGTCGGCAGTGCTGCGTGGCGCTCCTTCAGTCTCGTGGCTATGTTGTCCAGTACCCTTACCAGCGTGAGATTGTTGTCTGGACTGTGCACACCGAGCTTTTCTCCACATTCTATTCATTGCTTCCTGTAGGATGTACTACTGCCTCCCCGTAGTGAGTATGTGGGCTGTATCATTCGCCCCTCGGGAAGGGGAAGGGGAAACGACCCGACGAGTCCACAGATCTCTACAGAAACCGCCCAAAACCTCGGTCATCCCATATTCAGTCAGTTGGTAAACCACGGCCACACCTACCAAGCCTACAAATTCCCCTCAGCTCCAGTGCAGAACCAATCTTCTGAATTATTCCCTGACCTCTGATTTGAGATCGCACTCGGGGTGGAAATGACCCTAAGGCTGGAAACTGTGGCAGTGCTACAAATTACTGGCGGGGATCTGCAGGTTCTTCTTCACCATTACACGTCTTTCGACTAATGGACTGTCAGCTGGCTCAAATGAGTTTGGGAGATGCAGCAATCTTCGAGCACTGGAGAGAGAGAGAACAGCTGGCAGCCATCTGCGGGTATTGCCGTATAAGAAATGTAGTCACCTCAAAGAAAGGCAAGGCCAGCAAAACTGAGGACAACAAAGTTGAGGGAGATGAAGCTGAGGATGACGAAGGCGATGTCAGCAAGCTCTCCCGCTCTTTTGAAAAGATAGCAGTGAAGGACTGAGCTCATCCACCACTGTATCTTTTCACGCCATTCTAACCACTGAAATCACCACCACGCGTGTCTGTGCAAGTCAGATTAACCAAAGAAAGTCCCAACTCCACTGCTCTTTGCACTGTGTCACAGTTTACTTTATAAATGCCTACTGTATACTTGTTAAGGTGGAGCGAGAGGTGAAAATGGTGAGAGTCTCCATGGGCATAAGGTGAACACTCCTGTGTCGTAACAGAGGCGGCACAGAAAGATGCCCGTGGGAGCCCGGGGCGCAGTGTTTTCAGCTCCAGTGGTAGAGAGCAAGAGAACCCAACACTAAGGCACTGAGCGGACGGCCACTGCCGAGCCTGCCGCAGAGGAGGCAGCAGCAGCCATTGGCAAAGCCCACGTGCCACCCGCCACCAGCAGTGGCCACCAAGTGACCCACTATTGTCACAGAGAGCAAATACAATGCCCGCCCTCCTGCCCTCGCCACGACACAAGACGCACCCGCACGGCAGCAAGGGGACCGCGACGTACAGAGACCACCCAAGTGGGCTGGCCGCTGATCCTCCCCGCGATACCGATGCACAGGCATCACCAGCATGCAATAGTTGATTTATTTCTCCTAATTCCCAAATTTGCGGGGCCGAGTCACTAAGACGACTGCAGAGCCGTCATGTGGGGCCATAGGTTCTACACGACAGGGAGCAGAATGAGGGTGCCCAATACGCAAACCGCAGATGACATGCAATCGCAGCAGTTCGTGCAGACAAGCCTCATGATGAGCAGGCTCGACACGAGAAGATCATTGACAAACTTGATCGACATCATTGCCGCACAAGTGCTGTGGCCGTCAACTGCCCTCTCACCACTCGAGGCTGTGGGTGCTCGGTCAGGTGCTCGCCACTGGGTGTGTCCTGTCCTTTTTCATGTTGCGGTCCCAGAGGCCCATGAGCGTGCCGAGCGTGGTCAGCAGCGCGCCGCCGACGACCCACGCGAGCAGGGCCCCCACGTGCTCGCCGACCTCCTCGGGCAGCGCGTCGAACTCGACGTGGCGCAGCAGCCTGACGGCGTGGTACATGGGCAGCAGGCGCCCCACGGCCCCCCAGCCCTCGCCGATGGTGTGCAGGTCAAAGGGCCCGCTCGAGCTGACGATCTGGACCATCAGCAGCAGAATCGACGAGAAGCGGCCCGGCAGCCCCAGGCACGTGATCAGCGGGAACACGACGCCAGCGCCCAGCGAGAGCTGCGCCAGCATGTACGTGGCCCACAGCGCGCCGTAGCCGTGGGCGACGGGCATCCGGAGAGCCCGCAGGACCGCGACAATGGCCGCGCAGTCGCAGGGCACCGAGGCGAGCAGCACAGTGAAGCGCATGGCGACCACGTAGGCCCGCGAGACGCGCACGCCAGAGGGGCCGGTCATGCGGAGGTGGAAGAGCGAGACGGCGGCGAAGACGCAGATGAGGCTGGCGACGTTGAGGAACACGAGGCTCGTCAGCTGCGTGAGGAACCAGCCCGTCTTCATCCCCGCGTTGATGCTCGCCACCCGCAGGCCCAGCGGCGCGGCCCAAGCGTCGGCGGGGCAGCTCTCGGCCACGGGGCCGAAAGTCCCCGCCAGCATACCGTGCGCGACCCTGAGGGCGAGCCCCTGCGCCAGCGAGGAGACCTGCAGGAAAGGAGGAGGAAGGAGGCACACTGAGCGAACGACATAGAATGCGCAGCAGCGTCGGCAACGCACGACACTCTCGACGGCGGCAGAGGTGGAGTACTGCTTGCCCAGGTCGTCCACGTACACCATCGTGTTGGCGTAGCTCGCCGTGCGGTTTGTCCCTTTGCCGCTGAGGGCCTCTACGAGGGAGAGAGGGGACGAGGGACGTCAGGCTGGGCGCGAGGGCCACGGAACACGGAGAGCAGACGGACGCACTGGCGAAGCTCGACGAGAAGCCCTCGGGGATGTAGAGGCCCCCGAAGTAGTGGTTGCGCCACACAGAGTCGCGCAGCTCGCCCAACGTGCGGTGGTCGCTCAGCACGTGCCACCTGAGCGCCGCCGAGTGCCCCAGCGCCTCGACCACGAGCTCTGTTCGTTGTGTGAGGAGCAGAGCTGAAAGGAACGAAGTCGAAGCGGAGCGCAACTGCCCAGGTCGACGGTGACGTTACCGGGGCGCGTGGCGGGGGTGTCGGCGTTGAGGAGTGCGACGGGAACGTTGTCGAGCCTGCCGGCGGGGTCCCAGAGGCCGCCGATGTAGATGAGGCTCATGCAGACGGCCAGCACGCTGAACGAGGCCGTACCCACCAACGGCATCATCACCGTCTTGCGCCGCACAAACGCCAGCGCACGCACCGGCAGCGCACCCCAGCGCCCCGCGCGGGCGGCCGACGACGGCATTGCGGAGAGCGGGCCCAGGGCGGCGGTGAGGAGCGCAGGAGTCTGAGAGAACTCTGGAATGGACTCGTCTCTGAACCCCGGCAGAAAAGGGCCCGGAACAGGTAAAAAGAACACAGCAGCCAGTCACCACTTCATCCACGGGCGCTGCCTAACAGGGCTACACTCCATCACAGGCAACCGATGGTGGTAAAAGCGGCAAAAATGCACGGAAAACCGTTCAGACTCCCCAAACACACGTGGCGGGGGTACTCACTGCCTGTCCGCTCTCCGGGGGCAGACACTTGCGCAGCAGAGAGACAGCCATGGCGGAGGTGGAGCTCAAGGACCACGCGTCGCCGCCCTCCGCGTCGCCCGACCTCTCGACGGAGTCGCAGGCGCAGCGGCAGCAGCAGACGACGGCGGCGGCGACAGAGACGGCGTCGGCCGGGGAGCTGCTGCACAGCCGGGCGCTCTCGTCGTCCTCGGCGGCGTCGTCGGTGTCGGTGCTGGCGGTGCTGGGCGAGACGCTGCCCGCCGTCGTCGAGACGTCGATCGCGTGGCTCAGCCGGCACGACCCCGACATCAACGTGGCCGAGGCCGCCGTCGACGTGGTCTCTGTGGTGCCCGTCTACCCCGCCGAGCAGCTCGAGGTCGACCGCTGCGAGCGCAGGCAGCGCGACAGCGACGCCCGGGCCGCCTCGCGCCGCAAGCTGCACGCCGTCTCGGTGGCGGTGCCCGCGGGCCTCGCGGTGGTGACGCTGCTGTTCGTCGCCGCCGTCAGCTGCATCTACTGGGTGCCGCTGTGGAGCCCGTTCGACCACCTCCACAGGATGCCCGTGGGCGTCGTCGACGCCGACGTGCCCTACCGCAGCGCCGCGTCCAACCGCAGCGTCTCGCTGGGCGCCGCGCTCGTCGCCGCGCTGCGGGGGTCCGGGAGGGTCGGCGTGCACGCGCTGCCCGCGGGTACGACGTACGCGAGGGCGCGGCAGCTCGTGCGCAACGACGACTACTGGTCGGTTCTCTGGATCCCCAGCAACTGCTCGTCGACCTACGGCAGTGCGCTCTCAACTCCCCTCATCCCAGCCCTCGGTTCCGTCTTCCTGACGGCGCGGCAGAGGCGTACTTCGAGGGGTCGGGCGCGAAGGGCTACAGGAACGCCGTCTACTACATTCAGGACCCCGCCAAGCAGACCACCACGAGCGGCGCCGTCGAGAAGCTGGTGAGGGGTCTTCTCTCGCTTCCCTCGGCCCTATGTCGCTCACGTGTCTCGATGGGCCCAGGTGAGGGCTGTGCTCGGCGCGGTGGTCTCGCGGGTCGTCCGGTCGGCCTTTGATGGCTCGATGCCCCCGCACGCCAACGCCACTCCTGCCGCTGCCCTCCTGGAGCCCCTCACGGTCGTCTCGGACAGCCTCTTCGTCGTCTCCAAGAACGGCTGGCACGCCCACTCCCACGCACACGCCACACGCCCAGCAGCAGCCAGCCCACTGACGCAGCGCCGCACTCACGGCAGGTCGATGGCGGTGTACCTGACGGTCACGTTCCTCTTCAGCACGGCGATACTGAGCACGCTGACCCTCGCGTCGGCCATTCACCGCCAGGACAGCGAGCGCCTGCTGGGCTTCTGGCACGTCGTCCTCGCGCGCTACGCGGGCACCGCCGCCATCCTCGCCGCGGCCGCCGGGGCGCAGGTGGCCGTGCTGGCGGGGCTGGGGATGCCCGCCTCCCGCGGCCACGCGCAGGTCTGGGGCGTCCTCTACCTCTCGGCGCTGGCGCTCTCGGGCATGGTCAACGCGCTCTTCGCCTGGCTCGGGTTCCTGGGGCTGCTTCTGGGCCTGCCGCTGCTCTACGTCGGCATCGTGTCCAGCGGTGGGCTCTACCACATCGCGCTGCTGCCCGCTTCGTGGCACGCGGCCGCCTACGTCCTGCCGCTCTGGCACTCGGTCAGCGCGTGGCGCCACTCGTGCTTCGGCACGCTGCCCCGCCAGTACGCGATGCACATCGGCTGCCTCGTCGCCTGGGCCGTGGTCGCCCACGCCGTCGGCGTCCTGGGCCTCCGCTACGGCTGGGGCGACAAGAAGATGAAGCGCAAGACAAACTGATATTCAATTGAATGCACATTAGAACAACAGGCGGTCCCGGCGCTGTGCCCTTCCGCGCGGACCAGCGCGGGCCATTTCCCTGTGCAGCTTCGGTGAGGTGGTCCTACGCTCCTCAGCCAGTGGGACCCGCGACGAACGAAGTGTGGCCGCATGGATTCAATTGTTTTTACAATTCCCGAATCTATGTAAAAAGCTCCGCCCCCCGGGGAGCTACGTCATCGACACCGAGGGCAGGGCCGAGGAGACGAGGGAGATGTTGTCGAGGATGGAGCGCAGGGCGTCGAGGGCGAAGACGCTGACCCAGAGCGAGCCGATGCGGACGAGGCTGCTGTCGCGGACCTCGATGTCGACCGAGCGCACGTCGTCCTGCGCCACGAGCACGTCGTGCAGGTTCAGCTCGGCCGTCCCCACGATCTGCACCTGCCGCTCGGTGCGGTTGCACACGTCGAAGAGCACCAGCGCGTCGGCCTTGTACGCGCTCGTCATCACCGTGAACAGCTTGAAGCGGTTCCCGTAGTCGCTCAGCGGGAACTCTGCGCCCGTTCCCTCCAAGGTGAGCAGCAGCACAGCGGGAGCAGCGGGGCAGAGCAGAGGAGCACCTCGGCGGTAGTTGATCTCGAAGGGGTTGGAGCTCTTGGGGAACCACTCGGAGATCATCGAGGGGTCCGAGGCGCTGCGCAGGAACTCGAGGGCCACGGCCACGCTGCTCAGGCCCTCGTTCACCGCGGGCAGCAGCTCCAGCTTCTCCACGACCACCACAATCGTCTTCCCCTCGAACTGGGAGGGCGCATCCGTGTGAGACGCGGGCGAGGGCGCCAACGGGAGAGCGCACAGCCGCCGTCTGCAGCAGCGGGTCCTCTGGCGCCTCGCGTATCTGCGCCTGCGGAGAGCGAAGTCAGAACGGCAGCGATTGGTCTCCGCCGCACGGTGCCGCGCCGCACGGACGACCGGGGCCGCGAGCTCGCGCTGGGGGCCCTCCTCTGCGCCTGTTGCGCTGCTGGTCAGTGCACAGCAAAGAGGTGATGGGGCGATGAGAGGAGCCGTTGCTTCAGTACCGGCGACGCGGGCGAGGGGCCTCTGGAGGGCTCCCTGGCCTCGAGCAGCTCCGCGGCGAGCTCGTCGGCGTCCTGCTCGAAGTGGTCGTCCTGCGGGCCGTGCGGTGTCCTCTCGCGGTCCTTGGCCATGCGCCTCCTGCGGCTACGCGGCCTGTCGGCCTGCGTGTACGTCCCCCGCTCCGGCCTGCCGCCCCTCCTGTCCTCCTCCTCCTCCTCGTGCCCCTGCGGCTCGGCCACCCTGACCTCGAAGTTCTCTTCCTCGGCCTGCGGCTCCTCCGTGGGCTCCTCGCGGGGCTCGTCCTCCCCCGCGGCCTCCCGGGGGCTGGCGTGCGAGGCCTCGGACCGGGGCTCCGCGGCCTCGGGCTCGAGGCCGCCCAGGGGCCTGCGGGGCATCGCGCCCACGTCGCGCTTGAAGCGCGTCTGCCAGTAGAGGTGCAGCTGCACAAAGCCCGCGGGGCTGCCGGCGGCGTCGGCGAGCGGGAAGCGGTCCTCGATGATGCGGTCGTGCAGCAGCGGCGAGAGGTCGACGTAGGCGATGCCCAGGAGGCTGTCGCCCCGCGGGTCGTCCTCGTCGCAGACGAGCACCTCGAGCCGCGACGACAGCAGGTACTCCTCGAGGTCGTTGTTCACGCTGACGCTGTACGTCTGCATGTCCCCGTCGAACACGGGGTCCCTCGTGTGCGGCACAGTTTGCTGCCGGCGGGGGGGCGTTTGCGTCAGGGCTCCTCAGCGCGTGACGTGGCGACGCGGGCGCGCACCGTGTAGTAGTCGGGGTAGTCGAAGAACTGGTAGCACACGAACGGGGAGGGCGGGGCGTCGGGCGAGGGCGACGTGGCCTGGAGGCCCGAGCACGAGACGACCTTGACGATCAGCGCGTTCCTGACGAGGCTGTCGGCCAGGTGGAACCGCGGCGTCTCGGGCAACTGCCCCGCCAGCACGAGGGCCCGCTCCCTCGCGTTGAACACCTTCACCTCCTCCTCGATAGGCCTCAGCATCCGCGTCGTGTACCGCAGGATCCCGATGGGCGTCACCTGCGCTCGTGCGGGATGAGAAAAACAAAGTCAAACGCAAAAAAAAACGAAGTCGAAAGCGCGACTAGCAGAGAGCGCACGTTGTCGTCGGCGCTGATGATGTCGGCGCTGCCGACGAGCTTGCCGGGCTTGGTGAGCAGGTCCTTGAAGGTGACGATGCCGCTGCCCATGAGGGCGTACTCCGAGCCGTGGGCCTTGTACACCTCGAAGATGAGCGAGTAGGAGCGCAGGTAATGCAGGAAGAACGCGTCCACCTTGGTCTTGTAGCTGCAAGCGAGCGAGGAGCGTCAGGGCCCCCCTGGCGAGATAGACGACACGATTGGCGTGCGTACAAGACGGTGCACTTGGGCTCAGTGACGACGCCGGGGAGGGCGGGCGTGACGATGGTCTCGTAGTCGAAGAAGTCAAAGACCACAAACGTGTCGATGTCCGCAGAGTACAGGTCCTGGCTGAGCGCCACCTTCCCGATAAACAGCTCCACCGCGTTCTCCTCTATGGGCGCAACATCGAGTGAGTGCAGAGCCCAGAATGTTATTCTGATCACATTAAATTGATAATCGAACTGGAAGCAACTGAAAATTGAGCACAATCCAATTGGGAGTGAGTTCCTCAGTGAAAGCTCGATGAGAGCGGGTTTGTACCGTCTGTGAGGTGCAGCTCGGACTCGTCGTGGATGACGCCGTCGGTGGTGGTGGTCTTGGCCTTCTGGGCCGTGCGCGACGGGTTGCCGAAGAGCGCGTTGGTGACCTGCCCCTCGAGCTTCCTGATGGTCTCCTTCTTGACGTCGAGCGCGCGCGCCTGCTCCTCGAGCCTGCCCTCGTAGTGCTGCTTGCTCGTCTCGAGCGAGGCCGTGCGCTCTGCCAGCTCGCGCTTGTACTGCGCGTTGATGTCCTCCTGCTCCCTCAGCAGGCTCCGCAGCTTCTCCGCGTCCTCCGAGAGCTGCTGGTACGCCATCTGCAGGTCCTCCAGCTCCGCCCGCAGCTGCGCGACGCCCGTCAGTCGCTTGAGGAGAACCGAGGGAGAGCGGGGCAGGCGCGAACGTCGGAGCCCTGCGTCTGCTCGGCCTTGCGCGTCTTGAGGTACGCGAGGGCGCTCTCGATCTCGCTGATCTCCGCGCCGGCGTCGTCCGAGAGGAACTTGAGCTTGGCCTCTGCGTTCTCGAGCCGCGTCTGCAGGTCCACCATCTGCAGCTGAGTCTCCCGCTTCTCCTCGTGCGCCTTGTCGAGCTCGTCTGCGCACAGCGGGCGGGCGGGCGTGAGAGGGCGAAGGGGAGGGGGCCCAGAGCGGCTGGGAGCACCTCGGAGCTCCTTGAGGCTCTGCTCGAGCTTGTCCTTGACGCCCTTGTACTGCTCCGAGAGCTTCCTGCTGTCCTCGGCCTCGGAGGCGATGCGCTGCTCCAGCTGCTCCACGCGCTGCTTGTACGCCGCCCGCTCCTGGTCGAACACCTGGTCCTTCTTGGCCGCGTCCTGCAGGTACTGTGTTGTGTTGCGCGGGCCCCCGGGCGGGGGTGTCTGTCAGTGCGGAGCCCATTTCAATTGAGGTCACCCTCGTGCCTTGTTGATGAGCTTCTGCATCTCCTCCTTGTCGCTGCGCAGGTCCTCGATAATCTGGTTCATCTGCAGACGAGGCCAGAGGCGGTCAGGAGACGCGCTGGGGGAAAGCGGGGGCGCGGGGATGGGCGAGCGGGACCTCGGAGCCGCCGGCCCTGTCGATGGCGGCGATCTTGAGGTCGCTCTCGAGCTGGCGCGACTTGGCCTTCTCGTCGAGCAGCGCCTTGTTGAGCTGCTCGTACTGCTCCAGCAGCTTCTCGTGGCTCTCCTTGAGCCCCTTGGTCGTCGCCTCGGTCATCTCGTACTGCCCCGCGCACACAGCGCAGTCAATCAATTGAACACAGGACCGCGGTCTTATGTAACGCAGTCATTTATGATTGGAGAGCCACAAACCAGATTCAATTGCAATTAGACTCGATGCAGCGCACTACTCTGGGCCGCAGCACACGCTCCGCATGAAGGAACGACAATCAATTGATCCGGGCAGGCGCACTTTGGACTGCAGGATGCGGAGCTCCGTGAGCTTCTCGTGCAGCTGGTCCTCGAGCTCCCTGTTGGAGGTGCCGTCGAGCATCATGGCGCTCTGCCGCTGCAGCGACGCCTGGGCCACCGCGAGCTGCTCCTCGGCGTAGGCCAGCTTCGAGCGCACCTCGCGCAGCTCGTCGCGGTACCTGTGGCACTCGTCCTGCGCCTGCGCGGCCTCCCTGTCGGGCTGCGCGGCCCTGTCGACGAGGTACCGCACGAGCTCCACCAGCGACCGCTGGTCCACCGCCTCGAGCCTGTACGCCGCGTCCTCCCGCACCATCCGGAACAGCGTCTCGGGCGCCACCCGCTCCTGCTGCGCCGCCGCCACCGGGGGCAGCAGCGCCGCCTGCGCCGCCTCGCCGCGCGGCGACAGCAGGCGCGTCGTCGACGTCGACTTGCTGACCTGCTGCGTCACCGAGGGCGCCAGCCGCGGCGTCGTCGCCTGCTTCTCCTCGCCGTCGCCGTCGCCGCGCGGCGTCTCCGCGTCGAACCCCCCGTAGTCCTCCTCCTCCTCGTCGCCGCCGACGCCGCGGCGCTGCTGCGTGACGACGACGCCGCCGATGGACGTGCCGATCATCGCCTGCTCGGTGCCCGCCCGCCCGGGGGCGCGGGGCGGTGCGAGGCCGCTCTGGGCGAAGCGCGTGCGCTGGACCGAGGCGGTCACGCTGACGTGGCCGTTGAGGAGGGGGATCATGCGCTTGGCCAGCCCCGTGTCGACGCGCGGGCGCACCGCCGCGTAGGGGTTGGCCGGCGTGGCGCCCCCGGGCCGCTGCCGGTAGAGCGCCTCGAGCTGCAGGCGCCGCCGCAGGGCCTCGTTCTGCCGCGCCGTCGCCAGCAGCTGCTCGCGCAGCGCCTCGGCCTCCTCCTCCGCCGCAGCCGCCGCCGCCGACCCGCGGGGGCCCCGACCTCCGCCGCGCCCTCCGCCCCCGCGCGCCTCCATCCTCGCCAGCTTCGTCGCCATCCTACAGCCAGCCAGCCACCCATCAGCCAGCAGGTCCACCCCATCGGAGAAGGCTTCGGTGACGTCACCGCTCTTTTCTTCCCAAGAAAAGGCCTCTTTGCCCACATCGGTCGAAGGGGTAAACCCAGTAAAGCGATGGTAAACCGTCACATCCCGCATTATGGCGCCCACTTCCCAACGGGTGTTCCCAGAAAACGCATTGCTCCCACGCGAAGGGGGAAACCCGTGGAGAAAGGGAAAAGAAGCGACGACGGCCGCCCGCAAGAGAAGACCCGCTGGGAGAGCTGGGAGAGGGGCCGCGGACTGCTTGAGCTTGTCGTCCTGCTCGTTGGCCCTGCGCCTGGCGTCGAGCTGCGAGCCCTGGAGCTCGTAGTAGCGCTCCTCGAGCTCCTCGTACGAGGGCTTGCCCCGCGCGCCGGCCCCCGAGACCAGCGGCCGCGAGTGCACCGACGACGTGTCTGCGGGCGGGCGGGCGGGGGCGCAAGGGCGGTGAGCGGGTGCGAGGGAGGCCAGGGGGGTCGTGGGACGGAGGCGCCACCAAAGTCGGTGACTGTCCACCCCGCCATCGCGCGCGCGCCAAGCGTCTAATTTTGGGAACAGCGCAATATCTCGCATCAGACCGCAATAGTATCTGGCGAGAGCAATATCGTCGATATCTCTGGGCACCGATCTGAGGGAAGATACTTGCACTGTCTTTCCTTTCCCGGCCTTTGTGGCCTCCCGATGGCGGGGCTCGGCGGTAGCAACCGAACGCCCCCCAATGCTCCAGAGGACCCGCGGAGGCCAGCAGTCATTGCCCGGGTGTGCGATCAAAAGACGAATATCGTGTTTTTTCCGATTTTTGCCACACGGGCAAAACAAACGACCATCATCCGGTTCTTGCCCGTACACGGAAGGAGCGTGTTTCGCACCTCTCTCTCTGTCCCCCTCTCTCTGCGCATCGCCTTGTAGTGGCAGCAGCGGCGGCAGGAGCGCCAGAGAGCCCCACGGGCAATGCAGCTGAGCAGGAGAGACACGGGCAGCGCTGGCAGCAGAGCTCGCGGGGCCACCAGCGCCTGGGTGCGCACACAGCACGGGCACCAACCCAACCACCCGCGAATGCCCATCCCCGGGCCTCTCTCCCCCCCTTTCTCCCCCCGGTCCTTCACGCACGCACACGCACACGCGAGTGCCCGCAGACCCTCGGACGCGCCTCTGGTGGCGTTGGGGGGCGTTGCTGGCGTTGGCTGCACGCACGCATACGCTGACGCAGCCCTCTCGTGCCCTCTGGCAGCGCCTGGCGCGGCTGCTGGCCCTGGCAGCCACGGTGGCCTGCCTCAACGTCCTGACCCTGCGCGTCGCCGACTCGGGCGCTGCCCCTGCGGCCGCGACAGCCGCGGGCCAGGAGGCGGGCCCCTGCGCTCTGGCGGCAGAGGAGAGCGCGGGTCCGTGGCTGGACCTCGTGGTGCCCCTGCGCAACAGGGCGCAGCGGCTGCGGCGCCTCGCGGTCAACGTCGGCGAGCTCAGGGCCCGCGGGGGCGACAGGCGCCTGCGGCTCGTCGTCGCGGACCAGGGCTCCACCGACGCCGACGTCCGCGCGCTGCTCCGCGAGGTCTCGGAGCGCACGTGCGTCCCGTCGCTCGTCGTCGACTTCGCGGCCGCGCAGCCCGCGGGGTTCTCGCGGGCCGGGGCCATCCGCGCGGCCATCCGCGAGATCAGCAGGCGCTGGCCGCTCGACCTCATGTACACGCTCGACGTCGACATGGCGCTGCCCGCGTCCTTCGTCGCCGACGCGCGGCGCTACGTCGTCCGCAACGTGTCGTTCTGGTCGCCGGTGCCCTGGAGGGCCGACCGGGGCGGCGAGAGCGGCAGGTGGATGGCCAGCGGCAAGGGAGGGCTCGGCGTGTTCGTCTCGGACGCGGTCCGCGCCGACCTGTTCGCCTGCGACGAGGGCAAGTACACGTACGGCGCCGAGGACTGGCGGTCCTACGACGCGCTCGTGGCCGCGGGGCTCGTGGCGCACCGCGTCAACGCGACGGGGCTGCTGCACCTGTGGCACCCGAGGGCCCCCTGGCAGGTCAGCAGCAACGGCATGCAGCGCGAGCCCCCGCGCGGCTGCGGGGACCAGAGCGCCGCGGGGCCCTGGGTCGACTTTGTGGTGCCGTACTTCCACTGGGCCGACCGCCTCGTCGACTTCCTCCGTAGCGTCGGCGACGTCCGCAACCTGTCGGGCGACAGGCGCGTCCGCGTGGTCGTCGGCGACTTCGGGATGACGGAGAACATCACCGCCGTCGTCGACGAGGTCGCCCGCGCGACGTGCGTGCCCACGGTGATCGTGCGGCCGCCGGGACTGCCGTCGCGGTGCCCCAGGGACCTCTCTGTTGGTGCGCTGCTGAGAGCAGCGCTGCACTACGTCCTCGCTCGCCACCCGGGAGACATCGTGGTCTTGGCGGAGGCCGACTACGTGCTGCCCGCTCTTTCGTTCATGTCCGAGGCCCGGGAGCACATCGCCGAGGGCCAGTCGGTCTTCGTGCCTGTGCCGTTTGCGGTGTTCCAGGAGTTCTCGCTGGACATGACCCCGCAGAACGGCAGGTGGTTCCCCTCCCTCAAGTCGCTCGTCGGCATCTTCGCCTCCGATGCCGCCAGGCTGCGGCTGCTGGAGGCTGAGGACAACAGCAGCGGAGAGAAGTGGGAGCAGAGGGCCTGGAGGCAGTTGGCCCGGAGTGGTATGCATATCCGCAGGCGCAACATGATGAACCTGTTCCACGTGCACCGCCCTCCCTTCCCCTGGCTGAACGTCATCATTCCCTACCGGGAGGATCTGCTGCGGCTGAGGCTCGTGCTGAGCAACATCTCAGCTGCGTGGGACTGCGACAGGCACATTCAGGTCTACGTGGTCTGCCTGAACTCCACAGTTCAGGAGCGAGAAGAGATCGCTGGACTGGTTTCTCCTCGGCCCTCGGGTATGCCGATTAGCTTCATTGGTATCCCATCTGGGAGCATTGTCACCACAGAGGTGGCTCTGTATTCCGGCCTATCAGAGGTTTACAACCAGAGGGACCACTTTGCACTATTCCTCGATAGTTCGACAATTGTCGAGGGCAATTCCCTGTTTACAAGGGCACGCCAGAACATCATTTGCCGCAAGTCTGCGTGGATTACAGAAGAGCTGAACTGCACATCAGCATTTGCACTACAACAGGCCAATCGAGAATCTACATTTGGCATCGGGTTCTGTGTTATAGATGCTCACAAGATCGACATGATAAACAGTAAGAACCGTTTCATCCTCTTTTGGTTGACGGCTATCAAGGACATACTCGGATTCTGGATATCGCACATGCACTGATAGATGTAGATGTTCCAGTTATTGGATGTCATTGAATAAGTCGCAGATGTAATAGGTGACGTATCTGGTTGTAGAAGAGTCTCACACTGTGTACCTTCTGTAGCAAGAGCGCACAATGGTATACTATCATTAGAGCCACTTTTCTGTAACCCCTCTTACAGTGTGACTCTATCAGGTGTCCTGGTTCAGAACCTGGCAATAAACGGTACGAGACAAGCCGAGGAATCAGTTGTCCCCCCATATCGGGCAAAAGAGCAGGCGCCTGCTCTGCTGCTTGCAGTGCCGGAGCTTTATTGCCCACAGTGTCGAAGAAGTTGTGAGTCTGCCCCCATTTCCGGGGGTAGGTGCTGTGTGCCCTTTTCGTGCGTGTGGTGGCTGGAGGCCACAGGGCTGGCATACGTTGTGGAGTGTCTCGAACGGGACATGGAGAAAGGCGCACCAGAATTCCTCTGGTCACCCAAGAGTATGCATATCGGTTTAGGGATGCGCTGGCCAACTGCGCAACATTGCGCCTTTGGAAGATGCGCGATCCAGGGACTCGTTGGGCTTGGCCATGGGTGGCTGGGTGGGTGAAATGAACGGCTGGTGTGGAGGGCAAAAAGGCACTGTTGGTACAGTGTCCTCAGAGGGACGGCGATCCAACCAGCCATCCGAGCGACTCCCTCGCCCCACCCCCCAATTTATTAAGAATAGTGCCTGAAATCAGCACTCCAAACCGCCTCCCTCTGCCATCACACTAAAAGTTCCATTTGGATGTAGCTCTGCGAGCCACTCACGAGGAGCTGCCCGAGTGTCAGTCATTAGGCAGCAACTTTCCAATGACGAGTCCTCTGGAGCCTCCGCAAGAACATCCCAGACTGGTATCGCATGCTCATGGTCTTCATCTCCCATTTCTTTCGCGCTCTCATCACCAATGGTGCTGCTCTCAGACACTGTGAGCATGCTGCGCAGCACATCATCCAAATGCCGTGTTCATTTTTCTCAGCTTTTTTCTCAGCCTGTACAAAATGGGTTCCGGTGGCGACGTGTCTACCCCCGCGCACGCGTTTCCGGCACCCAACAAGGCAGATTGCGCCTTACAGAGGCCGCGCGGGCACCCGGGGGGCCCTGCCCCCGCGGGGACGCGGGTGCAGTGCGGTGGTGCAGTTTTGTGGCGAATGCCAAAAGCGGGCTGTGAATAGTCCAGTCCGCCACGTCTGTTTTGTCCATTGCGTAGAAGGCAACACCTTCCCTTTTACAGGGCCCACCAGACACGCCATTGTTTCATAAAGACAGAGGTAGCACTCCGCAGTCCAGCCACAGCAGCAGCAGTACAGGCACACACACAAGGGCAGAAGCAAGAAGTGAGGAGAAGATGCCCGAGCAGACAGTGGCTGTACCCGTCGCCCCTATCGAGTGCCCGCCGGCCGACGGCGGCGCAACGCCCAAGAAGGAGGAGGAGAAGAAGGAACCGCAGATCACGTGGCGCCACTGGGCCCTCCTTGCCGAGATGCTCCTGCTCACTCTGAGGTACCCGGGGGCCCACGGTTAACGGGGAGGGAAGGGGGCAAAAAGAGAGGGGGAGATCTCCATCCCACGGTGACTCTGCGAGATCCGCAACTGATTGACGCCACACACATTCGACAGCGTCATGGCTACCGAGACGACCATCTCGCCGGCGCTGCCTCGGCTGACTGAGCAGTACCCCGACCACGCTGACTGGGTCCCCTGGACACTGACGGCCTACAACATCGTCGGAGGTACATTTTTCGTATTCCAGTTGACTCGGCGGCCTCAACCGCGTTGATTCAATTTACTTTCAAATCAGGGGCGTTTTGTTTTGATTTGAATTTTCCAGACGCAATTGTGACTGAATGACGTTTTCTGGCCAGCCGTGTGGACGCCGATTGCAGGAAGCATGGGCGACATCTTCGGGGTCAAGTGGATCACGCTGGCCAGCCTGGTGGTCTACCTCGTCGGCGAGATCGGGTGCGCGCTGGCCAAGGACATCTTCGTGCTCATCGCGTTCCGCGGCGTCCAGGGCGTCGGCATGGGCATCTTCGTGCTCTGCTTCACGGCCATCAAGAAGACGTTCCCGCCGCGCTTGGTCCCCATCGCCCTCGGCGTCGTCTCGAGCATGTTCTCTGTCGGCACGTCGTTCGGGTTCGTCGTCGGGGCGGCCATCATCAAGGGCCTCGCGCCCGTCACCCGCTGGGAGTACGTGTTCTTCGTCTACGTGCCGTTCATCCTCGTCGTCATCGTAGCCCTCTACTTCACGATGGAGAACACGGAGCCCGACAAAGGGCGCCGCATCGACTACGTCGGGGCCGCGATCCTCTCGGTGGCCGTCATCGCGCTGCTGCTGGGCCTCACGCTCAGCAGCACGCGCGGGTGGACCGACGCCGCCGTCCTCGTGCTCATCATCGTCGGCGCTCTGACGTTCGGCGTCTTCATGGTCGCCGAGCTCTTCGTCGCGGACCCCATGGTCGACCCCAAGCTCTTCTTCACGCGAAACCTCTTCGTCAACGCGCTCGTGGCGCTCTTTGTGGGCTTCACGATGTTCGGGAGCTTCCAGGTGCTGCCGTACCTCTACCAGTTCAACTTCAAGGTCACCGACGCCGTCACGATGGGCTGCATGCTGCTGCCCATCGGCCTCTGCCAGCTCCCGCTGAGCCCCATCGTCGTACTCGGCGGCAAGAAGATCGGCTTCCCCAACGTCATCACGATCGCCCTCGTCGGCATGACGCTGGCCCTCGGCCTCTACGTCCGCTACCACTACACCAAAACGCAATCGGTCCTCATCAACATCTGTGCGCTCCCTCTCGCTCCTCTCGCTCCCATCTCTCTCACTCTCGCTGGTCTGGTCTATGGCTGACGACGCTCCGTCGTCTCTGCGCAGTGCTCGGGTGCTGCATGGGCGGCGTGATGGGCTCGCTGCTCAACATTGTCTCGCAGAACAGCGAGGCGAAGCAGTTCGGCTCTGCCTCAGGGACCAACACGCTGATGCGGATCCTCGGGGGCGCCATCGGGCCTGTCGCCGTGAACCTGGTCCTCTACCGCAACGCCAACCAGTTAAACATCCCCGTGGCCCACGTGGTCACGAGCAGCTCCGAGGTCGAGACCATCTTCAGTCATCTGAAGATGCCCATCAATAGCGGGTACACCAACAGCTTCATCTTCATGTGCTGCATCTCCGCGGGCGCCCTCTTCATTGCTCAGTTCCTGGGCGGCCGACTGGCCACCTGCCGCAAGCCGGTGGCCAAGGTCACCGAGGCCCCCGCGGGCAACCCCCCGGGAGTCGAGCTCATCTCTGTGGTCAACGTTTAGCCCGACCAGGTCTATGCCTCGGCCGACTACGAGAAACAGACTATGCCACCTTTTCATTCACATACACACAACCACGCAGAGAACAATGCCAGATACACAATTGAGATAGCCATCAAAAAAGTACCGGTGCATTGCTGAAGCTGCTGCCAGCCGCGATGTCTCGTTCACAGCCTTTTCATTGTCGCAACCCCCCCCCCCCCCCATAGCTTGATGAACGAACATGGGTGGCCCGGCTGGCAGGTGCACAAATGGTCGCAAAATCTGCAGGCTGATGTTGATCGCCCACATCCGGTGACAATGAAGCGCAGACACTGCAGTGCTAAGCCAGGAGAACAGAGGTGGCTTCCTCGTACCACTGGTCGTGCTGCTCCCTTGCTGTCTCGACCGTGTCCACTGCTCTGAACATCGCACGCAGCGCCACCATTGCTTTGTAGGGTACCTCGGCGGGTACTAGAGGTCGGAGGCATGGATGGCAGAGGGCCGGCGCAGCGCTGAGTGCAGTGTCCAGCACTCTCTTGGCGCCAATCCGGTCGGCGCTGATCAGCCGGTCCTCCCCCCAGTCGACCGCGAGGCTCGGCTGCAGACACCCGCCCCAGATCCAGGAGGCGGTAGTGTCTAGACCGATGTGAGGAAGCCCATGACGGCCTCGGGCAGCCATCACCTGAGGGCCCTGTGCAGCACCTGCAGCACTGAGGGTGCGGGCAATGGCGGCTCGGAGCACAGACCCCGCTGAGAGCTGGGGACACGGTCTGCCCACCGTCCATGTGTGACGATGTGTGGCTGCGAACGAATTGATTGATCGCAACTGGGTTACAGTAGGCCTGTTATTTGATAGTGTGAAGTCGACAGCAATTCGTCAGCAGGTCGCGTCCTCAGCCCGTGCAGCCACGCTGACGACGACAGGTGAGCACCGGACAGTACAATCGCGTGGCCCAGCACAGCCCCCCAAGTCCGCCTCGCGCAGGTTCCGCTCAGCGCATCCTGCTCCAACGGCAGCTCGCACGCCCCCAGCTCGCCCCCGCCAGATCCACGCCCTCCATCTGCGCCTGCCCAGCTTGGCTTGACGTGCCGCAGGTCCACCTTCCCCAGCTTGCAGCCGCACGCTCCCCTTCGCTCGTTCTCCGTGCTACCCTCCGCCCCCCTCGCGCTCCTCGGCCATCGGAGTCGACGACGAGAGGCTGGCGATGTCTGCGCGCTCCTCGGCACTGCTGCTCACGATGCACTGCCTGCCCCTGCGGTAGGCAGCGAGGGCAGCGCGGCGGGCGAGGGCCTCGGAGGCGGCGTCGCGGCGGGGGGCGGCAGGCTAGGGTTGGTCTGTTGTGTTTGTTGTAGGTTGTGTTGTGACGTGTCGACTCAGTGGGTCGTTCTCCTGTGCACGTTTCCGGAACTGCACGCCTCGTGAGCCTTCACTCAGGATGCTGCAGATGGGGTTCATCTCGACGATCGCAAGGCGCGCGCTGTTCCCTGTCGATGCCTCCTCGATGTACTTGAGAATGAGCATGACCATGTGGGACATCAGCTCAGTCGAGCAGTCGGCATAGTAAGGAGCCAAGTCCCCTGCTGTCCCGTTTCGCTTGTTCAGACCGGCGCTGAACCTTCAGTGCTTCGCGAACTGTACGGGCCACAACAGCTACGGGGGCAAGAACAACAAAGTACGCTCGTACTTCACTTCGGCCTGGCCTGCCAATGTGGCCAGCCGGAAGGTCCGCGTCGTTTCCCCCGCAGGAAGAACTCCTCGATGACAGGCAACTGTCATTGGGAAGTGGGCTGCGGCCTGCCGCAGATATCACCCGCAACCCAGCAGCACGCGCACCTACTCCTTCTGGCGAAATGTGGTTAGTAACTGCTGAGATAAGCGCGGGGGTTGCTGGGGACATGCGGGTAGGGCCTGGGTGATTGCTGGGCCGCAACCACTGAGAATTGGGCACAGCCCGACAAGTTGTTTTTACGACAAGAAACAGTCTGTATAGATTTTTTGGTATCTGAACTGGCTCAATTGTCTTAGGCCCTTGCACGCCTGACTACGTCTTTCCGCAGACCCACGGGAGGAGCGGCGCTTGGGATCAGCAAGACCAGCAGGTGCTCGGTGACGCTCTTGGTCATCGAGCTCCGCGTCGGGCCGAGGGCCTCGGCGCTGGCGCGCGGCTTGAGGAGGCGCAGAAGCACGTGACGAGTCGGCACACGGCGGGTCCGGCACAAGGCTCTTCACGAAAGGCTCGCCCACGGCTCGGGCCCTGCTTTAGCTGTGTGGCTTGCTGTCGAACAGCAGTCAAACCATCAGAAAAGAGAGAGAGAGAGAGCGTTGCAGAGGGTACACACCATCATTTGCGTGCAGGTCCGCCGTGCTCTTGGGTCCAGAAAACAATGCCATGTGAGTTCCTGCGACCAGTTCGGTAAACGTGGTCTCCCCCTCGGACTCATGATACGCTAGGCGATGCTCATCCGAGGGGGTGCCTCTTACCTCTGCAGCTCCAGGGGGAACACACGCGCATTGCTTTCCAGACTAAAATTAAAAAGTGACCCCCACACTCGCGCAGAGTTTATATAGTGAAGATCTCTGCCACGTCATTCAACGGCTTTTTCTGCGTATCTGCAGCCAACGTTACGTCAATCTTGCAGAGGATCGCGGAAAATCCTGCACTTTAGGTGCACGATCCGCCACCAGGCTCGCCAAGCTCGCTCCTGTCGCCACTGCCCTCTGTGTCTGAACGCGGCCCGCACGCGCCCAGTTCCACCCCCTGCACGCGCACGCCACTGTGCCTGAGTTCAACGAGGCAGAGGTATGGCGGTTGCGGTGCCTTGAGGTAATACGCTCCCTGGCTCTGGCGTCGCGCCTCAGCCTGTTCATCATTGCTGCAGCCGCCCGTTGATATGCCCGCCTTGTTGGGCTGTGCGTGCATGTGCGCATGCATGTGCATGGTGGTCTGTGGCGCTCACGGTCGACAGAGTGCGGTATTGCCGCCGGCGCATCTTCAAATGATCCGCGCCCCAAATCTGGGGCGGACCTTCCTCTCGAGCCCAACCCCGGCTTGGCCCCTCAGCGCCAGCGGTATTTGCATCGTGCACCTTGACATCCGCTTCCCCATCGATGCTGTTGAACGGTTGCCCCGGGTGTCAGAGCCACACACGGTCGGCCTATGCTTTGCTTTGCTCCCACCCCTGAAAGCGACGCACTCCCCTTCCCCACTGCCAAACCCACGCGAGCGGGCCGCCTGGGCAGCACTGTTCACTCGCTGTCAGCGAGGGCGGCGCCTTGGGCTCCTGGGCTTCCCCTGCGTGTGCCCTCAATCGCCTCTTTGTCCGCTGCTGTCCAGCTGACCGCACTGCAACAGTGCCAAAAAAAACGTGGTGTTCATGGGAGTGCCCGCAGGGGTGGTACCCGGGGTCCTGGCCGTGATCCTCTTCCGCAGGCAAATCAACAGCAAAAGTGTCACAGGAAGCTGAGCCTGGCCAAACTGCAATCAGTGGCATTGGCATTCCGATTGTGACGGTACTGCTCAGCCCACGTCACAGGGGCGTTCAGATTTCAATTTCTGCTGACTGGAATGAAGAGCTGCCCTGCTGGCCCAGGATGTTGGTGGTTCCCGAATAGTAATTGTGGTTGTAGTAGTTCTGGTAGAGAGTAGTCGAACGCGAGGCTCGGCTCCAGACGGCCACCAGAGAGCCAGCTGGCAGCAGTGCCGAGCACTGATGTGATGAAGTATACGATTTCCCTGCGCGTCCAGAGCAGCCTCAGGCAACCAGAGCATCTCGGCCATCACCTACAGGCGCTTCAGACGCACTGCCAGGAGGCCGTGACAGAGGAGTGCATGCCCCGACAGCGGGGCCCGTGGCAGGTGCGATGGAGCCCCTGCGGAACAGGCACTTCACGATGTTGCCAAACCCCGTGTCCTTGACGGCGTAGTTTGGCGAAATCAGCATGCACTGCACAGACGGGACGCCCGAGGACGCCCACGGGCCCGTACAGCAGCCGCAGGCGGGGGGCTCAGCAAGATCAGCGTCTCGCACTGCACCACAGCCCCGTGCGGCAGCGTCTCGGCGACTGCCCATTGCACCACTGGATCGGAGGAGAGGTGAGTGCCTTCGCAGCAAGGCCAGCCTGACCGCTGCTCTATTGCGTCTTTGCCAGCAAACTTCAGACGACAATCAACCACAAATTGGCACCGATCAGTTGGTGAGATGTTAACGTCCCGCGAGTGCGAGCCCAACGATGGGCGAGTGCGCGACAGGGCAGAGGGAGGTACTCACCCAATAGTGGCAGCCGTCGCTGAGGGAATAAATAGGGCCACGCGGTGGGCGTCTGGCGCAGCACTTGCAGCACAAAGGGGCCGCCCTGCCGCTGCCCCTCCAAGGCCTCACGCCCCAACGGCCGTCCGCAGAGGGTGCGGGCAACGGCGGCTCGGAGCACAGAGCTGGGGCACGCCGTCTGCCCCGCCCTCCATGCGGTGTCTGCGCCTGGCTGTGTTGTGTGCTGTGCAGCGGTTGGCCAGCGATTCTGTAGAGGCGGTGAGGAGGAGAGGGGAGGAGCAGGCGGTGGTGGTACTGCTAAGTCTGTGATTTTTGGTTCAGGGGAGTGTGGTGGTGGAGGTGTCTACTGCACTCGGGGTTCTCTGTGCCCACGGGCTTGTCGCCTTCCTGGGCTTCTCCAAGTGCGCCAATAGCAGGCCGTGAGGGGTAAACGTATTGGGGACGTGAGTGCTCGGTGGCGAGCGCAGAGAAGATCATTCGGCGACGCTGAGGGGCAGATGGAAGGAAGCGATTGGCTCTGTCACGGTTGAACAAATTGTGCCATCTGCTCCTGGGTTTCTGGCAGATGCATGTCCCGCATCAGATCGCTCATTTTTCCGAGAGCCCTGGGGTTCATTGTGTCAGTTTGCAACCGGCTCTGCTCGTGCGAGATCGGAACCGCCGGAATTGCTTACCACATGTCTTCGCGGGCTGAAATGGCCTTGAGCAGCTGCTGGGTCTCTGGTCCCAGTGAACCCCACCTGTGTTTCGCTTGTAGGCCTGATGGCAGTGGCATAAGTACGAGACACTGTCAACACGCACCTCCTGTGATCTTGGGGATAAGCTGAGTCAGGTAGCTCTTCATCATTGCAAATGCACACCGCGATGACTCCTGCCTGCGCAGCTCCGGGATGACCAGCCCCATCCGTATCGCCTTGGCAGGGCAGCATAACAGCCACTCGTGCACCGCCGTTTCTATCGAGTGCCGTCAGTGAGATGCGAAGTAGCCCTACACACAAGGTAATACCCTTGTAAAATGAAGGATCTTTTGAGAAGAAGAAGAAAAGGGAGTATACAACTTGCGTCTCCTTGTCCTCCACTCCCTCCTCTCTCAGAGAGGCTCCCAGGCGGCGCAATGCTGCCTCTGGTGTGCGCTCTCCATCCAGTTTGCAGAGGTTCCCAGCAGCCACAATGCCGATCAGCTCCTCGCTCTCGAGCCACTGCATGCACAGCTTTTCCTTGCGGTCGGTTGGCTCGGTGGCGTCCAGCAGGGTAACAAACGCCAACGCATTGAGCAGTTGTGTTGCTGGTGTTGCTGCCAGCTGCGAGGCCTCTGTCTCGGACTCCTCAACGTTTTCGTCCTCCTCCTCAACAAGCCGGTTGTCGAACCTGGGTGGCAGGTGCACAGGGGGCTCGCAGACCCTGCTGGAGACCAGCGAGAACATTGCGCTCCTGTACATGTGCCGCGCTGCCTGACACTCGCTGCACGTGTGCATCAGGATCGCCCGCAGGGTGGCGACGTCGAGGAGCGCCAGAGGTGACGAGTCGCCGACACGGCGGTGCGAAGCCAGGAGTACAGTGGTGGCTTCCTCGTGCCACTGGTCGTGCTGCCCCCTTGCTGTCTCGTCCACGCCCACTGCTCTGAACACTGCACGCAGCGTCACTATTGCTTTGTAGCGCACCTCCACGGGGACCAGAGGGCCACAGCACGCGCGACATAGGGCTGGCACTGCGCAGATCGCAGCGTCCAACACTCTCTTGGCGACGATCCATTCGACGCTGATCGGCGGGTCCTCCTCCCAGTCGAACGCGAGGCTTAGCTGAAGAGGACCAATTGACAGCCAGCTGGCAGTAGTGTCGAGCACCGCGGTGATGAAGTTCATGATGTCCCTGCGCGTCCTCCAGTCCAGAGCAGCCTCGGGCAGCCCAAGCATCTCGGCCATCACCTGCGGGCTCTGTCAGCCACAACACACCACTTGGGAAGGCTGCGGCGAGGTGTGCTTGCCCTGACAGCGGGGCCCGTGGCAGGGGCGATGGATCCCCTGTAGAACAGACGCATCCTGATGTTATAAATCCCCGTGTCCTTGTCGTAGTTGTTTGGCGAGAACAGCCTGCACTGCACAGACGGGTTACGCGTCGGGGCCAGGGGGCTCTGTGCTGTAAGGTCGATAATGGCTGAGAAAGGGGGAAGATGTACAAGGTTCTGCGGAACGCTCTCTGCGGTGCCGTAGGACGCTCGTGCTGCGGGCCAGTCAACACAGGTGTGCAGCAGGCGGAGGATGCTGTCAGGTACAACCGCAAAGTCGAAGGCCCTGCCTGCCTTCTCGAGATCTCCGAGCCTCAGCTCCTGCTGCTCAGACCCCGGAAACACCTCCCCGAGCGAGGCCACCTCGGGGCAGCGTTCGATGTAGATGGGGCGCCCGACGACGGCCACGGGACCGTACAGCAGCCGCAGGGACTCGGGACTCGGCCAGAGCAGCGTTTCGCACTGCACAACAGCCCCGTGCGGCAGCGTCTCGGGCGACTGCCCCTCGCACCACTGACCGAACAGAGGTGAGTGTAGGGAGGCTACGCTGCACTCTACCGTCTTTACCAACGACAGACGGCAAATATCAACTGAAATGGGCACTGATTCAAGAGTGCTGTACCGACAATCAACAATACTTGGCACTGATTCACCGATTCAAGTGTCGTCGATCAATTGAATGAATCGAGTGTGACGCAGCGCCCGTGCGAGAGCGAGCCGCCAGCCGGCGACGTCGAGAGCGAGAGGATGGAGGGAGGGAGGGAGGGAAGCACCCAGTAGTGGCAGCCGTCGCTGAGGGCGTAGGGCCACGCCGAGGGCGTCTGGCGCAGCACCTGCAGCACAAAGGGGCCGCCCTGCCGCTGCTCCTCTAGTAAGGCCACGCACCTGATCGGCCAGCCGCAGAGGGTGCGGGCAACGGTGGCTCGGAGCACAGACCCCGCCGAGAGCTGGGGCACGCCGTCAGCCCCGCCCTCCATGGGCGTGGTGTGTCGCTGCTAACCAATTGATGATCGCGCCTCGGTTCAGGCGGTCGGCCAGATATTGTGATATCGTGAAGTAGTGACTCGATAATCCGTCTGTTGAGGCTTTGTCTGCGAGCAGCACACACAGCCCGTGCTCGCGAATCGCACGAGCCATCGGGTGGTGCGGCTTCGCGAACTCAAGAAAGATGGTTCTGGCGGTCTGAGTCCGCCGCTTGGGGTTTCAATGGCTGGCAGGCCAAGGAAGCAAAAAAAAGAGTGCAAAGGGCATCAGGCAGGCAGCGATTGTTCTGTTTGAGCGAGCAGTTTCATCTGCTCCTGGGTGTCTGGCAGACGCATGTCCCGCATCAGGTCCCCCATGCTTCCGTGCACCCTGGAGTTTGCTGTGACAGTCCAGCTCTGCTCTTGGGAAGTGGATGACTGCTGGCGATCGCTCACCGCATGTGCTCGCGGGCTGGAATGTTCCGCCACCACTTCTCCATGCGCTATCTGCGACTGGTTGTGTTGTGGTTGTGTGGGGCTGTGGACGCGGTTTGCCACTTCTATTGTCATTCATACAATGATCCCGGCATTTGAGCGTTCGACCTGCTCGCCTGTGAGGGCACGCACTGCCCGTGCTCGCCAATTGCGTGAGCCATCGGGCAGCTTTGCAAGCTTGCCGTGGAATTCTGGAGGGAGGTGGCAGGGTATTGATGTGGAGAGAGCATCAGCATTGCGAGGCTGTCCTGTTTGGTCTGTGCTTTGTGAAGAGGGGGATCTCTCGGGATTCTCGGTGCCCGCGGGCTTGTTGCCGGCCTTGGCCTTGACAGTGCCCTTCCTGGCTTATCCCAATGTATCAATGGCAGGCTGTGTGGGGGGAAGCACATGTGAGGGACGTGAATTCTAAGAGGCGAGCACAGAGAGGAACATGAGGTGCGGTGGCAGGCGCGATTGGCCTGTCACGTTTGAGAGTATTGTGTCAGCTGTTCCTGGGTGTCAGGCAGATGCATGTCTCGCATCAGGACCCGCATTTTTGCCCCAAGTGCCCTGGGGTTTTTCTGTGTCAGTTTGCACACCGGTTATGATCGTGGAGAGGGGCCTGCAAAAACGCTCACCACAAGTCTTCTCGGGCTGAAATGGCCTTGAGCAGCTGCTGGGTCTCCGGTCCCAGTGAATCCAATTGGTGTCTCGCTTGTAGGCCTGGCAGTGTTATCAGTATGGGCACAGTGAGCACTCAACACCTCCTGTGATCTTGGGGATAAGCTGTTTCAGAAAGCTCTTCAGTACACCAACTGCTATCCATGACCTCAGCTTGTGCACGTGTGGACCAGTATCGCACGCAGGGTGGCGACGTCGAGAAGTGCCAGTGGCGATGAGTCGCCGCCACGGCAGTGCTAAGCCAGAAGCACAGTGGTGGCCTTCTCGTACCACTGGTGCTGCTGCTCCCTCGTCTGTCGCCTCGTCGACAATCCAGTTGACACTGATCGGCCGGATCTCCCAATCGAACGCGAGACTCGGCTACAGACGACCACCTGAGAGCCAGCGAGCAGCAGTGCCGAGCACTGATGTGATGAAGTTCATGACGTCCCGTGCAGCACCTGCAACACATAGGGGCCATCCTGCCCTACTCCTTCTCGACCACGCACCTGCATGGCCTGCCAGAGAGGGCGCGGGCAGTGGTGGCGAGGAGCACAGACCCCGCTGAGAGCTAGGGCACGCCGTCTGCTCCGCCGTCCGTGCGTGACGATATGTGGCTGCGAACGAATAGATGATCGCGACTCAGTTCAGGGGTGGGCCAGACAACCGTTGATATCGTGTAGTGACTCAACAATAATCTGCCAGTTCAGTGCCGCCCTGGCTTGTCTGCGAGCAGCACACGCAGCCCGTGCTCGCCAATCGCACGAGCCATCGGGTGATGCGGCTTCTCGTACTCAAGCAAGATGGTTCTGGGGTCTGGTTGGATTTCAATGGCTGACAAGTCAAAGAAGCCAAAAAGCAGTGCACTGTGAGCCTGAGAGACTGCGGGAGGGCAGAGAGCAGGCAGCGATTGTCATGTCTGAGCGAGCAGCTTCATCTGCTCCTGGGTGTCTGGCAGACGCATGTCCTGCATCAGGCTCGCCATGTTCCCGTGCACCCTGGGGTTTGCTGTGTCAGTTTGCACGCCGGCTCTGCTCTTTGGAAGTGGATGACTGCTGGTGATAGCTCACCATATGTCTTCATGGGTTGAAATGGCCTTGAGAAGCTGCTGGGTCTCTGGTCCCAGTGAGCTCCACTGGTGCTTCGCTTGAAGACCTAGCAGTGCTATCAGTGTGCGGTACAGTCAGCACTGGCACCTCCTGTGGTCTCGGGGATAAGCTGCTTCAGAAAGCTCTTCAGCACACGACAAGCTCCCCACGAACTTAGCTTGGGCAGCTCTGGGATGACCAGTCCCATCCGTATCGCCTTGAAAGGGCAGCATGACAACCACTTGCACAACACGAGCTCTGATCAAATGCCGTCAGTGAAGTGTGAAAAAAGCTCGTACTCCGAGCATGTAATACCATTGAAGATTGGAGCCTCTTCAAGGTCCGAGAAGCAGCAGAAGAGGTGGTGAACCAGTTGCGTCTGCTTGTCCTCCTCACCCAGAGAGTCTCCCAGGCAGCGTAACACTGTCTCTGGTGTGCGCTTGCCATCCAGCTTGCAAAGGTGCCCGGCAGCCACGATGCCGACGAGCTCCCCATTCTCGAGCCACTGCATGCACAGCTGTTCCTTGTGCTTGATCGGTTCGGTGCCGTCGAGAAGAGTGTCGAGCGCCAACGCGTTGAGCAGCTGTGTTGCTGACGCTGCTGTCAACTGTGAGACCTCTGTCTCAACCTCGGCCTCATCGTAGCCATCCATAATGACCTGAACGCCGAGTCTGGGTGGCCTAGTGGGCAGGTGCACAGGGGGCTCGCACACCGTGCTGGAGATCAGCGAGAGCATTGCCCTCCTGTGCATGTGCCACGCTGCCTGCCACTCACTGCACGTGTGCATCAGGACAACACGCATGGTGGAGATGTCGAGAAGTGCCAGTGGTGACGAGTCGCCCGCACGGCGGTGCGAAGCCAGGAGCACGGTGGTGGCTTCCTCGTACCACTGGTCGTGCTGCTCCCTCGCTGTCTCGTCCTCGCGGACCGCTCTGAAAACCGCACGCAGTGCCACCACTGCATCGTAGCGAGCCTCCACGGGAACCAGAGGCCCGAGGCATGCGTGGCAGAGGGCTGGCAACGCGCAGATCACAGCGTCCAGCACCCTCTTGGCGGCAATCCAGTCAATGCTGATCGGCGGGTCCTCCTCCCAGTCGAATGCGAGGCTCGGCTCCAGACGGTTGCCCGAGAGCCAGCTGGCAGCAGTGCTGAGCACTGATGCGATGAAGTATGAGATTTCCTTGCGCGTCCTCCAGTTCAGAGTGGCCTCGGGCAGCCCGAGCATCCCGGCCATCACCTACAGGCTCTGTCAGACGTGCTGCCAGGGGGCCGTGACAGAGGAGTGCATGCCCTGACAGCGGGGCCCGTGGCAGGGGCGATGGAGCCCCTGTGGAACAGGCACTTCACGATGTTGCCGAACCCCGTGTCCTTGACAGCGTAGTTCGGCGAGAGCAGCTTGCACTGCACAGTGTGAGCAGGGGCGAGTCAGCAGGATACCTGGACATCAGTCGCTACCCTTGTCCAGGGGATGCAATACCAAAGCATGGTAAGGGAAGAGTAGCAGGAGCAGTGTTGCGCACGAGGTCCAGCGGAACGCTCTCTGCGGTGCCGTTGGCCGCGTGTGTGGTGGACCAGTCAGCGCAGGTGCGCAGCAGGCGGAGGATGCTGTCGGGTACCACCGCCATGTCAAGGGCCCCGCCCGCCTGCTCGAGCCCTTCGAGCCTGAGCTCCTGCTGCTCAGACCCCGGCGACACCTCGGCGAACGAGGCCACCTCGGGGCAGCGCTCTGCACATACGGGACGCCCGACGACGGCCACGGGCCCGTGCAGCAGCTGCAGGGGTGGGGGGTTCCACAAGAGCAGCGTCTCGCACTGCACCACAGCCCCGTGCGGCAGCGTCTCGGGCGACTGCCCATTGCACCACTGGATCGGAGGAGAGGTGAGTGTGGTCAGCCTGATCCACTGCTCTCTTGCGTCTTTATCAGCAAATCTACCAGAATTTGGCGCCAATCAATTGAAGTCGAGCGGACTGGGCATTGACTCGAGCACGATGTAGCGCCCCACGAGTGCGAGCCCGACGATGGGCGAGCGCAAAAGAGCGCGCGACGGGGCAGAGGGGAGGGAGGGGCGCACCCAGTAGTGGCAGCCGTCGCTGAGGGCGTAGGGCCACGCGGTGGGCGTCTGGCGCAGCACCTGCAGCACAAAGGGGCCCCCCTGCCGCTGCTCCTCCGACGTTTCATACCTCAATGGGGCACGGGCAATGGCGGCTCGGAGCACAGACCCCGCCGAGAGCTGGGGCACGCCCTCTGCCCCGCCCTCCATGCCGTGTCTGTGACTGACTGGTGTGTGTGCTGCTGTGCAGGCGGTTGGCCAGATATTATGCCATTCGAAGAATATCCTGTCAATTGAGTGTTCGGCCTGTCCGTCTGCGAGGGCACGCACCGCCCGCCAATTGTGTGAGCCATCGGACAGCTTCGCAGACTTGACATTGTAATCTGGCGGCCGTCGCTGAGGGCGTAGGCCACGCCGAGGGCGTCAGGCGCAGCACCTGCAGCACGTAGGGGCCCTGCCACTGCACCTCCATGGCCACAAACCCCAGCGGCTGACCGTAGAGGGCGGGGGTGACGGCGGCTCCGAGCACAGACCCCGCCGAGAGCTGGGGGACGCCGTCTGCCCCGCCCTCCATGTGTGCGCTGTGCCGCAGCCGCTGTGCTGTGGCTCGATTATCGTCCGGTAATTATGAGAAAGCCTGCCTGCGCAATTTCGCTGGCCAGAGAGCCAAAGCAGCGCACTGCAGGGCCCCAAGCGGCCTCAGCAGGGGTGGGGGTGGAGCAGGCGGTGGTGGTACTGCTAAGTCTGTGCTTTGTTGGTTAGGGGGAGGTGTGGAGGAAGAGATGTCTACTGCTGCTTGCACTCGGGGTTCTCCGCGCCCGCGGGCTTGTCGCCGGCCTTGGGCTTGGCAGCGCCCTTCCTGGGCTTCTCCTCGGCCTCCTCGTCGTCGTCGTCCTCGTCCTCGTCGTCGTCCTCGTCCTCGTCGTCCTCGTCGAGGTCGTCCTCGTCCCAGTCCTCCTCGCCCTCGTCCTCCTCGACGGCGTCGCCCGTGTACCACAGCAGCGCGCGGTTGCAGACGTTGTCCTTGATCTCGCTGCCGACCTCAAAGTCGCCCTGGACGGCCTCGTTGAGCTCCTGGTACTCGTCGGGGTCCATCTCCTCGGGCTTCTCGGGCACCTTGATCGACTGGAAGAAGTGGAAGAACGACTCGCACGGCTCCTCCACCGTCTTGAACTGCGTCGCGCCGCCGGCGCCCGCCTTGCGGCCCCCGCGCTTGCCGCTGCCGCCGACGGCCTTCTTGATCGAGCGCACCGTCAGGTTCTTGCCCGCCTTCCACGTCAGCTTGGTGCTCTCGCAGCTGTCCAGCGTCGTCTCGCCGTCCTCGCTCTCGATCAGCTTGTACGTCTTGACCAGCTCCCGCTCCTCAAAGAACTCGTTCTCGGCAAAGACGAACGTCAGCGTGTACCCGTGCTGCACCAGAGCGAGAGAGAGCGACGAGTCAGATCTCGAAATAAATCGGGGAAATGCTCGAGTCGATTGTGTGTGTGTGTTTCTCTCACCTTGACGACGGCCTCGCCCTCGACCGTCTCGCGCGTGCGCGGGAGCAGGCCGACGCGGATGTCGCGCAGGGCGGCGAGGGCCTCCTTGTCGCGGTCGTTGAGCCCCGTGAGCTCGCGGACCGAGGGGTTGTTGACGAGCGCGTGGTACCAGAAGTCGGGCACTCCCCTGGCCTCTGGCGCCGACTTGGCCTCTGCGCTGGCCGCGTAGCCCTCGAGCTCCTCCGCCGTCGGCTCCGCGGCACCGCAGACGATCTCGGCGCGGCGCGCCTGCAGGGGCTGGTTCAGGCCGTGGTACTTGCGCTCGAGCGCGTCGAGCTCGTCGCGGAAGGCCAGCTCGAGGGCCGTCGCCTGCTTCTGGACGGCGCGCAGGGCGTGCACGCGGCGCTGGACCTGCTCGGGCAGCTCCTTGAGGTGCTCGGCGGCGATCTCCTTGGCGTTGACCTCGTCCCCGCACTCCTCCTCGTCGCACTCGCAGCCCTCCTCGTGCTCGTGCGCGGGCTTCTGCTCGTGGGCCTTGTTGCTCATCGTCGGTGGGGGGGGCTCCTGAGTGGTGTTGCGAGTGAAGACTTTGAAAGAGAAGGGGCGCCGCGCAGATATTGTGCGCTGCTGCTATGATGTCACGCGTGACGGCATTCGGGGAATATCGGGGGCGGCGGGTCCGCGTATCGCGGCAACCGACATGGCCCCGGAGGGCAACTGGTGCACTCGTCTGGGAGCGGGCTGTGGATGTTCCAGGGTTTTTCTGGCGTGCTGCCTGCTGCATCGGGCCCGATCCTGAGGTGCAGTGACTGCAATTTGAGTTTTTGTTTTCGGACTCTCTTCCTGCGGTGCCTCCGCAGAGGGGGCGTCCCGATGGCCCCCACGGTCCTGCCTACACGCCACGCGGGCGCTGCGCGTGCCTCCGCGAGGACGGGATTTCGGGGGGTCCCCTGCCCTACCTCACCGAGACCGGGCAGCAGTGTCGGTTAGTGCGCGTCGTGCAGTGAGAAGGAGCGCAGAAACACCCACAGGAACTTCACAACTTGCCCAACGTGCCCCGCACTTGCACAGACCTCTGGGAACGCCCTGCGATCACCGGACACGCCCGGCCGCAATCCGCATCGCCCCTCACAGCCGGGTGGGGTCACCGCGGGGTCTTCGAGTCTGGAGGGGGGCTTCCCGGGGTTGACTGTCAAACGACCTCGAGCTCCGCTGCGGAGCCTCGGCAGTTGTCGCCGCAGAGTGCAGCGCTCCAGGGAGGCAAGGAGAGGCAGTGCGCGTACTTTAAAAGCAATCATCCTGTTGTTCTCTTGCTTGGTTGAGCCGGCGGACGGGCTGTCTGCTCTGCCGCTGGCGCACACGGAGCGGGGAGGGGGAGGGAGAGAGCCGTGTCGGGCTGCGCTGCCCTGCCCGCAGATCCCCGCACCAAAGAGGGGCCAGCAGCGGCGAGCGGCAGCTTGGGGGCCCTCCCCCACTCCGTCCCCACACAGCGGGGCCCACCTCACTGGTCCGACACTGCCGGGGGCGACTGGGGCGCGGCCCACGGGAAGGCGTCCGTGTGCGATGTGTGCGCAAAGTTGAGCACGCGCCTCTGCGGCGTCACGGGCCTCTGCTCCGAGCTCTCCTCCGAGGCGCGCCTCACGGGCGTCCTGCGTGGCGACACGGGCCTCTGCTCCTCCTGCGCGGCCCCGCAGCCGCTGGCGCTCTCGTCAAACGCGCTCCTCATCGACGGCCTCACGTAGGCCGACGACGACGGCGACGCCCTGTGCTGCTGCTCCTCGTGCTGCGGGCGCGCGGGGCTCACGGGCCTCTGCTGCTGCTCCGCCTGCGCGCTGCCGCTCTCGTCCCACGAGCTGCGCATCGAGGGGCGCACGTAGGGGACGGCGGCCGCGGGCCTGTGCTGCTGCTCCTGCTGCTGCGCGGCGCTCTCCTCGGGCACGCGGCGGCGGGGCGACACGGGCACCTGGGGCTCCTGGGCGCTCTCCTCCCACGCGCTGCGCATCGAGGGGCGCACGTACGTCGGCGTGGGCCTGCGCTCCTGCTGCGGCTGCTGCGCGGCGCTCTCCTCGGGCACGTGGCGGCGGGGAGACACGGGCAGCTGGGGCTCCTCGGCGCTGCTCTCGTCAAAGGCGCTGCGCATCGAGGGGCGCACGTACGTCGACGAGGGCCTGCGCGAGGGGCTCGTCGGGCACGCGGGGCTCACAGGGTTCACGGGGCTGACGGGCCTCTGCTGCTGCTGCTGCTGCTGCTCCTCGCTGCTCCCGCCCAGCGAGCTGCGCATCGACGGCCGCACGTACGTCGACGAGGGCCTGCGCGAGGGGCTCGTCGGGCACGCGGGGCTCACGGGGCTCACGGGCCTCTGCTGCTGCTGCTGCTCCTCGCTGCTCGCGCCCAGAGAGCTGCGCATCGAGGGCCTCACGTACGGCTGCGCCCTCCTGCTGCTGCTGCTGCCCAGGTCCTCCGCGGGCTGCTGCTGCTGGGGCGTCACGGGCCTCTCGGCGACCGCAGGAGACGCCGACGAGTCCGCGGCGGCCTCGTCCGAGCCGCTGCTGCTCATCATCGAGGGGCGCGAGTGCGACGAGCGCGGGCGCGGCTCCTCGGGCGCGCTCTCCTCAAAGGCGCTGCGCGCGGGCGCGGCGCCCTTGACGTACGCGTCCTTGGGGAACACCGCCTGCGTGATCTTGACCTCGGGCTCCCAGTCGGCGTCGTGGGCCGAGACCTTGACGGGCGCTGGCGGGGCAGCAGCGAGAGCGCGTACGGAAAATGAGATATTCGGGCGTGATACGTCACGCGCGTGACGTTGCTGGGAATCTGGGACTGATGCGACGTTCTGGGGAGGGAGTGCGAGAAGGGGGGCGCACAGGAGCAGGCCTGGGGGCTGACGCTCCTGGCGGTCATGGCGGGGTTCCAGCGCGGGTTCTCCCTCATGAACGTCGAGGCCCCCGTGGCCTTCTTCTCGTCCTTGGTCTGGCTCCTGCCCAGGGCGGCCGGTGACGTGTCAGCGAAATCCAGATTTCCAGATATGCGGATCGGGAGGGGGGAATATCTCACTCGAAGTAGGCGAGAGGCTGGATGGGGTTCTCCAGCGTCTCGGTGTGGAAGAGCTTGGCGTGGTCGACCTTGCCGCCGGCCCTGAAGCTCTTCTCGGCCACGTTCTGCGACTTGATGTGCAGCGCCTCGATGCTGCGCGGGCGGCGTCCGTTGGTGGGCGGTTCGGTTCACACAGCAGCGGGCAACGTCACGAGAGGAGAGGGGGGGAAGATATCCTGAAATATCTCCCTTCCCTGCGGAGATGCCTTCTCCTCCCAGCGATTGTGGCGGGAAAGTAGGGCAGCGAGGCGCACGTCTTGCGCGACTCCTCCAGGCGGATCATGTAGGCCTTGGTGGGCTGCAGCAGCGTCGAGGACCTGCTGGGCGAGTACTGCGCAGGGGGTGGCGCCTGAGTGCGGGGTCGTCGCAGCGCTGGGGTGCAGTGCCCACGTGGCGCAGCAGCAAAACACACGCAGCCCAGCCGGTATTGGAAAAACACGCGAAAAGCACCGCGCAAAGAGCCCTTTGCGGCACCCTACGGCGCCAAGGGACACCCACCCACCCAGACACACACAGGCAGGCAGAGAGGGCAGCGGGCGAGAACGCCAGAGACAATAAAGGAGAGAGAGAGAATACAGGAGAGAGGGAATTGGGTGGGCTGAGCGCTGCGCACGTAGTCGGAGCTGCTGGCGGGCTCGCGCCTCGCGGGCGACGACGAGGCCGCCGCCGGGGCCGCGGGGCTGCCGCGCGGGGTGGCGGACTTGCGGAGCCTGGGGGCCCTGGCGGGGGTGCTCTTGGCCTTGGGCTTCTCCCGATGCTGCTGAGGAGCAGGCGCCTCCTGCGCCTCCTGCGCCTCCTGTGCCTCTTCCACGGCCGCCTCGTGCGCCTCCTCCTCCTCCTCCTCCTGCTGAGGGGCGGCTGCCTCCTCCTCCTGCAGCGCCTCCTGCTGCTCGTGCACGGCCTCGTGCTGCTCGTCGGTGGCCTGGGCCTCCTCGACGACGACGACCTCCTCCTCCTCCTGCGCCTCCTCCTCGGCGGCGGCGGGGGCCTCAGCCTCGGCGTGCTGCTCCTCCTGCTCCTGCTCCTGCTGCAGCTGCTGGGGCTCGGGCTGCTGCTCCTCTGCGGCGTGCTGCTCCTCCTGCACCTCAAAGTGCTCTGCGTGGCTCTCGGGGGCCTCTGCCTCCTCCGCGGGCTGCTGGGGCTCCTCCTGCTGGGGCTCCTGCTGGTGCTCTGCCTCCGCGTGCTGCTGCTGCTGCTGCTGCTGCTGCTCCGCTGCCGAGGGCGCGGGCGACGTGGCCTCGGCCGCGGGCGACTCCGCTGCCTCAGACGAGGGCGCCGCGGGGGACGCCGCGGTGTCGGGCTTGAGCTGGGGGGCGGCCAGGTCGGCCTCGTCCTCCGAGTCGATGACGACGGCGGCGGCGACGGGCACCTGCGGCTCCTGCGGCTGCTCGGGCTGCTCGGGCTCCTGCTGGGGCGCGGCCTCGGGGGCCTGCTCGGGCTGCTCGGCGACGACGGCGGTGTCGGCCATGGGGAGAGACGTGCGGGCGGTGGGTTGACCTCGGGTGCTGGCGGGTGTGGAATGTGCCGTGTGTGCAAACACGTGAGGGACAAAGGACCGGTGGGGTTGAGATATCTCGGCGGTCAACGTCACCCCCCCGCCAATATCCTAATTGCACTTTTCTCAGAAAAGGAAGCTTCCTCTTCTCCCTCCCGCTGACGGCCGGTCCACGACGTCCACGAGCAGCACACAGCGCCCGCCTGCCCGTGCCGGTGTCCGCGGGCGGCTCCGAGAGCCTCGGACAGCCCGGAGTGTTGGGGAGTGGATATTGTCCAAGATAAAATATCTGTGCCCCCGGAATCCTGCTTTATTTATTTGCGCGCGGGAATTGTTGCGTCTTTTATTTTGCCGGCGCGCCCACAAAAGAGAAGAAGAAAAAATAAACTCGCAACCGAACGGGCCGATGAGCACGGCCGAGGCTCCCGGGGACACGGTGACCATCGCCGAGGTGCTGGACTCGGAGCGCCAGCTGGTGGCCGAGGCCCGCGAGGTCCAGGCGGAGAACTGGGGCGACGAGGACCGCTGCACGCACCCCGAGGTCCCCCAGTTGCCCTCTCCCAGCCCAGCCCAGCCCAGCTGACCCGAGGGTTCTGTGGGGGCAGGGGTACGCGAGGCAGCCGGTGTACGCGTGCGTGACGTGCGCGAAGGCGGTGGGGAGGCCGGTGGGCGTGTGCTACGGGTGCTCGCTGGCGTGCCACCTGACGCACGACCTCCACGAGCTCTTCGACAAGCACGCCTTCCGCTGCGACTGCGGCACCCTCGACCGCACGCCTCTCTCTCTCTCCCTCCCTCACTCCCTGCCCACTGTCCACTCGCCTTCCATGCCTCTCTGGCGGGCCTCTAGGTCCTCTCTGCCGCTCTTTTTTTGTGGTCCAGAGGGCAGAAATCAGTTGATTATTTTCTTTCTTTTGACGTCTTTCGGGTTTGCTCCCCTCAGCACCGTTGCACGGGGATTACCGCGATGGCACGGGCGATAAAGGGTGTGTGGGTGTCTGTCCCCCCGCGAAACGCGCACAGAAAAGTGGAGCAGAGTTTCAAATCAATTGATTGTTGTCCCGCTGCTTCGCATGCTGCAGCTCCACGCTCTCACCTGGGCGTGCTGCCTCGCCTCCGCGTGGACCATGCGAACTTTTGTGCGGGACTCAATTGAGCGGGGCGCACAAAATCAATTGATTTTGCATATAGTCGTTCGCATATGGCTTCCAGCGTACTGTCTCTGTCAATGCGGCTCGCACAGCCGTTTGACTGCCGCGAGCGACCGGTGTCTCGGGACCCTCGCCCACCGTTGCGCTGCTGACACGCCGCGTGCGCAGTGCCGCGCTGCACGCTGGCGCCGGCGTCGGAGGCCGCGAGGGCGCTCAACGAGCAGAACAAGTACACGCACAACTGGAGCGGCGCGTACTGCGTCTGCGACGGCGAGTACAAGCCCGACGAGGACGTGATGCTGCAGTGCCTCGCCTGCGAGGACTGGTTCCACGACCGCTGCCTGCGCGCCCCGGGCCCCGAGCCCCCGGACCCCGACGACTGCGGCGACTGCGACTTCATCTGCCCGCTCTGCTCCTCCTCCTACGCTCCGCTGCTGCGCCCCTACCCCGGCCTCCTCGTCGCCCTCCCTGCATCTTCTGCAGCTCCCGCGGCTCCCGGCGAGCCCGACGCGCAGCCTCCTCCGCCGCCGCCGCTGCCGCAGCCCCCGGCGACGTGCCCGCTGGCCGCAGGGGCGCAGGAGCCCCAGCGGCAGCAGAGCGAGGCGCCGGCGGGGAACCTGTGGCTGAGGAAGGGCTGGCAGAGGTGCCTCTGCCGATGCGCCTCGTGCACGCTGCGCTACTCCCAGGCACAGACAGCTCTTGGCACCCCGCTCGCACGCGTTGCTCTGACGCTGCCGCTGCCGTGCAGGTGGCCGCGCCGTGGGTCTTCGAGTGCGAGGAGGAGGACCACCGGGTCAAGAGCACACCGGTGGCAGCAGCGGCAGCAGCAGAGGCTCCGGCCGCGACAGAGGAGGCGGCAGCAGAGGGCGCAGCGCCGCTGCAGAGGAAGCGGGCGCTGCCAGACACGCTATTCGAGGAGGGCCAGGTCGAGTTCGGTGCGGCCCCCTTCCAACGTGTAGCGCCGCGTGGGGGCGCAGAAACAGACTAACCTGACTGCTGTCTGGGCCGGGCAGACAAGTTCTTCAAGAGCCAGAGCCACGAGACGCAGATCAGCCTGGCCACGGGCTACCAGCACATCCTGGCCGAGTTCCGCAGCATGATACAGTCGGTCCAGCAGTCGGGGCGCGACGTTGTGTCGCTGCAGGTGTGCTGCCGCCACCACTGCTCTGTTGACGGCGGTTTGTAACTGAATGCGCGTTGCGTGTGATGGTGCAGGACGCTGAGGCGTTGAAGGAGCGCCTCATGACCAAGCGCAGGCGCATGTAACCATCTGAGACTCTACACGACACACGCGGAGGACACACCCTCACTCCCGGCCTGCAGGCAGACACTCCAATGCCCCCCGGGAACCGCGGATCCAGACTTTCTTTACAGGCTTACTGTAACATTACGCGGCCACGATTCGTCTGTCCAATGAATACGAATCGCCCGAAGCTCGACTTTTAGAGGTCGAGGCGGCTGCCACTGAATCACATTAATAAGAGGTCCCACAACACCAGGGTCACGTCCCTCCAGCCCCCCCCGGCTCTACCCTCCTCGTCTGCCACGGGCCGCGTTGCCCCAGGTCAACACGCCCGACGCAAGCTGTTTCCCAACGAGCCTGCAGGACTCACACGCTTCTCGCACAGACTGTCTGCTGTGATACAGTCGTGTGCTGCGAGTGGTGCCCAGAGATGCTACAAGCTGCACAGAGGAGTCCCGTGTGTGCAGGTGATCACCGGGGTCAGCGGTTGCATGCGAGCACAACGTGGCGGGCCTCTTAGGTGCCTGCGAGCCCGTGCCGGAAGTGGCTGCACGCCCCACCTCCTGAGAGCGGCAAGTTCCCCACCGGCGCGGGCCGTGGCACTCAGAGCCACCTTCCTGCGTATCGCTGCAAGTTCCCCTCCTGCCCCCCCGTACTCGACTGCCTACAGTCCTCCGCATCACATCGAGGCTGATGAGTATTGGCTCTGCTCGTGGGCGGCGTCGGTGCCACCCAACATCATTTTCCCTAAGGTTGTCGGTGACGCAAGCAAATTCTGAGGCGTCGCCTGGGGTGTGTGACGTGGTGTCGGTGGTCGCCAGAGTCAGTTGCTGCATGCGAGCACAACGTGGCGCGCCTCTGTGTCTGCAAGCCTGTGCCGGAAGTGGCTGTACGCTTGAAATTAGTCTGACTGTGGGGCATAGAACCTCCCGATGGTCAATTTGTGGTGACCGCGGGTGTAACACGGGCACGAGCACTGCGATGAAAACTGCGACATCTTTGCTGTGCAGATAACAGATGGTTTCTGGAATCAGTTTGCAAGGCGTTCAAGGCTGGAGAACATTGCCAAAGTGGCCAGAACCGAAGGTAAAAGGCGATTTATCGCCTCCCGGAATCGGGCAGAAAGGGAACCAGGGTGGTTGTGCATTTCACAATTGATGTGGGCCCACTAATGCTAAATTCTCCAGTAATAGAGGCAACACTCAGGCTCTCCTGTAGTCTCATCACGTGTGCTCACACACCTGAGGCCTGTATAATGCGGAGCTCAATTGCCAGGGGCTTGTGGCTGTGCTGGACGTACCGGGGGAGCAGAGGTGTATGGCTGGGGAATTGCAGATTGCAGCTACGGCGACGCCTTTCAGCGTCTTCCACAGTCGCTCGGGAACCCATGACGTAGGGCCGATTCAGTTGTATAAACCGCACCCAGAGAGTAGAGCCCACTCTTAACCCCCCACCCACCGCAATGCACTCCTTTGTCTCTTTGGTTTATTCTCCTTGTTTCTAACTGCAGCCACCAGCTTGGTGATCTTCCCCCACCCGCGCAATGGCTCCAGGTGGCACTACAGACACATCTGACAGTGCCGGAGCTTACACAGCATGTCCCTCCAATCTACCTCACGGCCACTGGAGCACGGACTCTGCCGAGGGAGACACATTCACCAGACTGCATGTATGTGTCTCAATGGGCGAAGAGAGCAGCAACGAGGGACAACGCCACAAATTGTGTTGTGTGGGCAGCTGCGCTGATCTCTGGACGGACCTGGGCTGAGCCTTCTGAGCTGATTTCTGGACCGACCTGGGCTGAGCCTTCTGAGCTGATTTCTGGACCGACCTGTGCAGAGAGAAAGATCGGTTCCAGCTGCGACATCAGCGGTCCAGTCCAGAGGGCACCCAACCGGTTTTCTGTCATCAGCACCAGGCTATTGGCAGCGTTCTCCTCTCGGGATATGATCGTTACAGAGAATTGCTTCGATCCCCTCTGTATCCCCCGTATGAACACGTCGGAAGGCGTAAGTGCCATGGCTGTGGCAATCTCCTGGGCCAGCCCACCGGCCAGCATGTTATCGTCGATCCCGTTGAACACTGTGCTGATGTTGGCACCAAAATGGAAAATCACCTCGGTGGCATTGTAGCCGTTGTACAGGCACCCACTGGCCAGTCGTGCAGGCGTGACGCCCCGAGACGCCTTGGCATCATTCGCATCGTAGCTCGACTGTACTGCACTGCCGCTGAGCGTAACATCCGTACTGTACTCCACAAGATGCTGCTGGTTGCAACGATCGTCAACAAGGGTCTGGTTGGTGCTGCTGGCTGAGTGTCCCATCGAGGAGAAGGACGCTGTTGTTGACAGGCCAATCTTCTGTGTGGACGTGATGCCCACATCTTCGGCGTCTAGGGCCATGATTTGGAAGACGTGTGTCTGCACGAATGAGAAGGAGGCATGAAGAGCCGTGCTGGCCTCGGCATGGCTGGGGCTCGGACTGGTCTGGTTGACCAGCCCGAATGTGATTGCACACTGGGTCTGCCCTTGGCCGACTCCTGCTCCGTAGTCCACAATCCCTGCGTGTGACATTGATACTCGAGCGGGGCCCTCGGTCTGTGCACACAGGGGGAAACAACTGTCAGAGATACATGCGGAGGCCAAGGGACGGGGGCAGGGGCACCGAGAGGGTTATCTCTGCTGTTGTTTTCATGCTGAATTTGAGGTCAAACGAGCCGCCGATCCAGAGGATTTCGGTGAGCTCCTTGGACGCTAGCGGCACAACCACGGTGCTACGTGTTGGGGCGTCGGTGCTGATCTCAATCCTCCCCACATGGTACTCGGTGCTGGTGATGATCTTGCCAGTGTTGCGAGTCTTTGGCCAAACCCACGGGTTGTAGTCCCGCTGCAGTGGCTGCTCTAAGTATGTGACATCCCGCCAGCACCAACATAAGCCCCCCCCCCCCGTACCCAGTACTTTGCCAGAACAGGCTTGCTGCTCAGCCAGCAGTCCTTGCACTCGAACAGACTCTTCAAGTCTTTGCCGTAGGGGCACAGCGCGCACAGGGGGCTCGGAGTCTGGTTGCGCGTGCACAGGCTGCACGAGTCGTTGCGCAGCACAAACGAGTGAAGCAACGACTGAGATCCGTTCTTTGTGTGCCACCCAGCCCGCCACCCCATGTGAGCTGGAGAGGCGCAGGGAAGTGGAGAGGGCAAGGGGTGCTTGCTGACCTTGTTCCACTCCATCGCAGTATCATCCGAAGTCCAATCAGACCTGCGGGCCGCCCTTGGGGGCTCCTCAAGGGCGACGTGGATCGAGGCGTTGGAAAATATGTCCTCAATGGAGGCCCTGGTCGTTGAGGCCCACACCGTGTGCTCCGACACCCACACAACGCCGTGGACTCGCCTCTGAAGAGCACCCTCGGCGCAGCCCCATTCGCGTGCCCCGAGCAGCACGAAATCGGACCCCCATGACCTGACCTCCGTGTCGTCGCTCACTTCGATCACTGCGAGTACCCGTTTTGCGGACAGACCGTAGTGAATATTCTCAATCGCAAAAAGAAAGTATTTCTCGATGGCGGTTAAAGGAGGAAAAGGAAGTGAAGGGACCCCCGGGAGGACGAAGGGACCGGTGTGACGGGGTTCGTTCTCACCAAGGGAGCTCAGGGAGGAGCACGACAGCCCAGTAACAGACTGTTCCTCGTCGATGTTGTGCACGTTGCTGAGCAGGTCCACAGAGTACTCGAGCGACAGTGGAGAAGGCGACGCTGAGCGCTTGCCCGAGTCGGTGGCAGAGCTGAACTCGAAGTGGTTTGGGCGCGCTGGGTCTCTGATAGGGTGCGACCCCAGTAGGTTGTCTGGGATGTGCGGGCGGCCTGCAGAGCCCAGAGGCAGTACCAGCAGGAGGGGAACGAGGACTCTGATGGGGAGCATTGCGTAGGTCGACGAGCTTGTGTGTATGTAGACAATGAGTCACCCCAGATACCTCAGCAAAATATCGAACAGAGGGTAACAGCTTGTGCCGTTTTGGTCGACTTTCGACTGGTTCCAAAAATGGAGAATCAGTGCTGCTACGACTGTGAAACGGTTGAAAAAGAGAGTTGGATTGTTATGAGAGAGGAGATTTCATTCTTCACCACACTCACTTTGGCTGTATGTGAGAGAAGGCCATGAGAGCGAGTCACAGTTCTCATTATATTTCCCACCCACTCTGTACGAACCAGAGAGCCCCTTCTCTCACAGTTTTCGACTCTTAACTCACCGTTTCACAGTATCTTAGATTCAGAAAACCAGAATCAAACAATTTCGGTCCGACAATATGATTTCCCGAAATGGCAAGCAGTGAGTGTTGTTTTTCCCTCACGCCTCATTTGAGTCACACTGACCATAACATGCGCAGTGGTCGCGTGCTCTTCCTGGTCACCGCTGCTGACAGTTGCCTTGGCGGTTACTGGCGATCCTCCTCGAAACGCGGCCAGCATGTGGCAGTGTATGGGGACGTGGGTACGACTGCAGGCGGGGGTCTCGCGGACGGGGAATGGCAACAGGAGCTGCTCGACAACGGCGACCAAAACAAATGCGACCAAGAGAACCAGCGTGAATGTCACTATAACAGTAGCAGGCCACAGTGAGATCAGCACGGGCACTCCAGAACGAACAGCAGCTGGATGACGGAGCAAAACGTGGGGGTGCACTGCCTGTATTGCACGACGGCTCACTCAAGACACAAAAACGTTACCACATAGATGAACATGAGGGGAGGAATGGGTGGCAGAGGGAGAAGAGAAAGGGCGATATGGTGGGAACTGAAGGGACGGCTGCACCAATCGGTTCACTGCCCCAGTCTTGTCACTTAGCAGGGCTTCTCTTCGCCGCAGTCTTGGGGTTTTTTCAGAGTCGTCTTGGCTCTAAATGGCACACTCGGGGGGTTCTGGATAGACCACACGAGCCCGCCAGGTTCCTCCGTGCGAGAGCATTGGCCATCAGTTCGCAAGTGCCCTCTCCACGCTTCTGAAGCACCCCAGTTGTGTCAGGAGAACCCGAATTTCGTGCTGGGAGCGAGAGCGAACGCACACACGGGGCGGAGGGAATTCTTTACTCAAGGCGGGAGATTCACAATTGAAGTGTGCCCACAATTATCTTTCTTCCGAAATACAGTGGCGCTCAGGCTCTCCTGCGGTCCCATCACGTACGCTCGCACACGCTCAGTCCCGCCGAATGCGGCGCAGGTACCCAGAGGCTTTTTTGCTGTGCGGGAGGCGGAGGCGGAGCAGAGGTGTATGGCTGAGGAATCGCCGATTGCAAAAATGGCGACGCCTTCCAGCGTCTTCCACCGTCGCTCGGGCATCCACAACACGTCATTCATTCACTTAACCAGCCGTTCATTGACCCCACGCCGCCCCAGCGTGGCGATTCAGTTTTACAAAACGCACCCAGAGAGTAGAGCCCACCCCAACCCCCCAGACCCCGCAATGCACTCCTTTGCCTTTGTCTCTTTCGTTGTTTTCGCCTTGTGCCTCGCTGCCGCCTCCAGCTCGGTCATCTCCCCCACCTTCGCGATGGCTGCCGCCAGCCCCGCGTCGTCGCAGGCGGAGGTCGGCGTCCCCGAGGAGGCGGCGCTGCAGACGACGTATGGCAGCGCCGGAGCTTCCGCCGCCTCGGACGCCGCAGGCAGCAGCCAGGTCCCGTTCAAGGCCGCATCCTACATCCCCGCAAGGCTCGTCTTCCTCCCTTTATAATTCCTCTTCCCGCACAACCGCTAGCCCCAGTCCTTCATACTACGCATTTGGCCCCGGTTCATAATTAATACTCGAATCTTCAAATAAAATTGTCTCTATGCGCTTATTGGCCTGATCATTGCTCCCAACAATGCATTCCAAAGCATCGCCGTCCTGACCACGTGCATCGTGGCGATCACGTCGGGGGGAGCAGTTCTCGTCATCGCGTACTGCGGCCTCAGCAGGTGCAGGTGTCCGTTTGGTTTGGTCTGCTGACTTGTTGTGTTGCTCAGGTCCGCCCCCGGCAGCAACAGCGATCGCGAGAGCACCCGCGACACCGCCGTGAGCCTCCGCGAGGTGTGCGTCGACACCGCGAGCGTGTCCGACACGAGCGAGTTGTCCAAGAGCATCCCCCACACGCTCGCCTGCCCCGCGGTCGTCCGCGCAAACGTTCCCGACGCGATCTCGAACGCCGAGTGCTTCCCTGACATGCACCACGAGACCGCGAGCATCTACGACGCGAAGGTGGACCTCGCGATGAGCCACGACTCGCACACGATCAGCAAGAGCATCCTCAGAACGAGCACAGCAAAGGGCACCCCCGACACGCACCACGTCATCGCGGGAATCCACGCAAGCACCAAGGCCGCCAGCGCCACGCCGATCGTAGTCAGGGGCACCCGCGACACGAGCACAGTCCTCACGAGCATCCGCGCTGCGCACACGAGCGTCCACGACGTGCACACGATCGCCAAGAGCTTCGCTGACGTCCACGTCGACTACACGGGCATGCAGGCCAAGAGCGTCACCCGCTGGACCAACCACCACGTAGTCATCGCCGAAACCCCAGAGATCGTCAACTACGCGCTCCCCAGCGACCTCCTGAGCGACTCGGACGTCAAGTGCATGCCCGACGTCATCACCATCGACGCCAGCAGCTTCCGCGCCCACTGCGCCGCCGCCGAGTTCCCTGGCATCTCCCACGACACCACTGCGTGGCCCACGTTCATCGACGCCAAGAGAGGCACCGCAAAGGAGCCCAAGACAGTGGCATCCAGTGCAATCGCCACCGGCAGCAGCAGCAGCAGCACGGGCACGGAGTTCAGCATCGTGCGGAGCGAGGCACTCGACCTGATGAGCTTCGAGAACGAGAGCGACGACGACGCGATCGCGCAGTCGCCCCAGCGCCACACGGCCAAGGAGAGAGCGTACCACGCAGCCAGGGCCAAGAGGCTCCTCAACAAGTCCAGGCGCTCCCAGGGCAGCGTTGACCCAGCGGACATCGTCATCGACAGCAGCCTCGATGTCACCCCCGCCAAGAACGACTGCACCGCCAACGCCGCGAGGTTCAAGAGCTCCATCACCATTGGCAGCGTCGACCCAGCGGACATCGTCATCGACAGCAGCATCGATGTTACTCCCGTGAAGAAGAACCAGGACACACTCGCCATCGGAAGCAGCGCAGACCCCGCGGACATCGTCATCGACAGCAGCCTCGACGTGTGCGACGCAGAGGATCAGAATGCCAGTGGTGACACTGGGGCCATCCCGGACACCGCGTTCGACTCGGGGGACTGTGACTACACCGGCAGCATCAACCCCGCAGACGTGGTCGTTGACAGCAGCCTCGACGCCTCGCCGGTGAAGATGAACGAGGACACACTCGCCATCGGAAGCAGCAACGACCCCGCGGACATCGTCATTGACAGCAGCGACGACGTGCTTTGCGCGGAGGACGAGGACGCCACCGGCGGCACCGGGCCCATTCTGGACACCGCGTTCGACACGGGCGACTTCGACTACGTCGGCAGCATCGACCCCGCGGACATCGTCATCGAGAGCAGCATCGAAGTACCCTGCGCAGAGAATGACGACGCATGTGGCGACACTGGGACCATCCTGGACACCGCGTTCGACTCGGGCGACTTTGACTACTCAGGCAGCGTCGACCCCGCAGAAGTCGTCATCGACAGCAGCCTCGACGCCTCCCCCACCAGCAAGGGCAAGGTCATCGCCATCGCCAGCAGCAGCAGCACCACTGTAGCAGGAACCTTCACCGTCAGCAGCGTCGACCCTGCGGACGTCATCATCGACAGCAGCTTCAACGCCAGCAGCGTCAACGTGCCAGCAGCCAAGGATGAGGACCTGGCCATCAGGTGCAGCGGAAAGAGCATGCAGAGGCAGCAGATCGTGAGCGAGGACGTCCAAGACATGGTCGTGCATTCATCCACCAAGGCCGCGATCTCGGAGGACACGGAGGACGAGCCCGCGCAGGAGACCCGCTGTGCAGCTGCGTTCGAGCGGCTGACAGGCCCCCACTTTCTCCATGCCCCCGCGAAGCAGAGCGACTCGGATGACGTCCACTGCGACAGCGAGTGCTACAGCGGCGATGACGAGTTCAACAGCGAGGGCGGGTATTGCACCGAGACGGACGACGAGGAGTTCGAGGCAGAGTGCTGCGCCGAGACGGACGACGAGGAGCCCGAGACGAGTGACAGCGAGGCTGAGTACGAGCTCGTGTGCCACACCCAGACCAGCAACGACAGCTGTGCGTGGGTGACGAAGCCCCAGGACTGCGGACGCCCACGGCTGATGGCTCACAGGGCTCAGGGCCCCCACGGGTCACCGGTGGTGGGCTCTGCCATGGGCGTTGTCCGCATCGCCTACTCGGACCTCAGCGACGACGAGATCAGCGACGCAGGCCTGGTGCTCTGAGTGGCGGTGTCTTGTGCTGAGTAATGTCTCCCTGTACCACCAGGAGATGATCAGCTGTAAATACAGAGTTATTTGTAGATAGCTGCCCTGTGATACTGTTGTCTGTTGGTGTCTGCAGTGTGTGAAGATATATCAAGAGCTCAGATGACCCGGAAAGAAACGGACTGCATCGTCTTCTTTTGCGGTTTGAAAGAAATCTGTCATCATTCAGATCTGGTAGGCACAAGATTGAAGAAGAGCCTTGTTATCGGTTTTCTACTGGTGTTTACGTCTGGACAAGTCTTTGCCTTGGCTTTTTATACTACCAACTGTGTAGTAAATGACAGTTCTGACACAGGTCGGGTCTGTGCAAGTGAGGTGGTGGCCACGCCATTGTGTTCAGAGAAAACCCTCATTTTCCTGTCAACACTGCAACCACGAACCCACGATGCCCCTTGAGGTAGATGGCAGTGCTCAATCCGACCCCCACAGAAAAGAGCACGAGGACCCACACGTCCCAGTGGAACACTTCGCACATCTCCAGGAACTTGATGCAGCAAAAGCACACCAGATAGAACCGTGCGACGCACCGCAGCCCCTTGGAGGAGCTGGCGCAGAGGCCGCCAACCAGAATGCCAGCAACGTACAGCTGGATCACGACAAAGGAGCGGTCCAGGCCAACGCCAGCGCCAGGGCCCCAGTGGAGCCACTTGCTCGGCAGCACGAGCCCCCAGATGTAGACCCCGTGGAACCCCAGGACGTGCTCGTAGGTGGCGTAGGAGCGGGTCAGGTGCTCCTCCCCCAGCGCCCTGGCAACGAAGAACAGGCAGATAACATTCGCTGAGGCACCGCTGCCGAACATCGCCGGTTGTGATCCGAATGGAGTATCTGCATCCAGGACCTCCAGCAGCCCGTAGAGATGGCAGCTGACATTGCAGCTGAGCAAATACAGGTAGAAGGACACGGCAGAGACGAAGCGGAGGGTCACAGTGGGGCGAGCAACAGCCGAGGGCACCGAGAGCAGGAAGAGGAGCCTGTACGCCAGCCGGGCGACAAAGAAAGGGAAGACATGGCCGATGTGCACGTGCATGCTGTAGATCAGGGCGGGGACAGAGAAGGCGATGCTGGCAAGCGTGAGAAACACGTGCATCCCCTTGCCTGGGGACACAGCACCCAGTACGCCGAGTTCAAGGCAGAAGGTGTAGAGCAGCGCCTCGAGCACGCACCACTCGTGCAGGAAATGTACAGCGGGCCAGAGGAGCTGCAGGCCACGCAGTGGCACCGCTGCTCTCTGGGACGCCGGCAGCAGCGACACAGTGACACCCACAGCTACCAGCTGCGCTGCGACAGGCGCACTGCTGAGGACAGCGCTGGTGTGCTTTGGCTGGGAAGAGGACGCACAATCAAGAGAGCGTTGGAGCACCACGTGGCGCTCCTGACCAGCGCTCCGGGCCAAGAGGGCTGGCGATGCGCAGAGACCACCTGGGTGGCAGGCACGGAGGGCTCTGGGGCAGCCGGGCGCAGCGAGGAAGGCAACAGCAGTGAGGCGAGGGAGTGGGCGAGAGAGGGATGGATGGCGCAGAGGCCCAGCAGGGAGCACGTGGCCACAGGCAGCGCCAAGAGGCCAAAGTAGTCCCAGGTGCCCCAGCTGTAGGGCCACAGCAGCAGGAGGGACACGAGGTAGAGCCACCAGGCTGAGAGAGCCCCGCGCCCCATGCACGCCGGTGGTGCTGGTGCAACTGCAGCTGCTGCCGTTGTTGTTATGACAAGGAGGCCAGGTCCCCAGGGTGCCGATACAAGGGGGTGAATCCCTGCACACGATGGAGTCCATGGACCTGCCACGTGGGATGGCCTCTTGTCGCACGGTGGCGACACTGCGAAATGCTGTTCAACAGACGATGCGTCGCACAATCTCTGTCGCAGTACGGCAGAGCCAGGTCCACTGCGTCCCTACTATCACCCAGCCTTCGCAGTGGTCCAAGTCCACTCCGCAATGAACATAGAGCGGTGCCACGCTCGGGGTCAAGCGATGTAGAGTGGTGGGAGTTTTCCTACTTAGGCCCAGTCGTGGGCTCGCGTGTCTGGTCTCAGGCCCCAGCAGCCCCAGGGACAGCCACCCACGTCGCGAACCCCATCTCGGCTCCGGCGAGGTTCTGGCCCGCAGGTTGCTTGTGCTCGTGGACGTGGCGTACGGCCTCGTGTGCACAGAGGCGGGCGAGGGGAGAGAGTGGTCCGCGTTCAGGTCACCGCACCTCGCGGCGGCTGCGGGCGAGGCCCAGCATCTCTGTGCGAGGTGCCTGGGGCTCTTCGAGGCCGCGGGCAGGCGGGCGAGGGCGATCTGCAGCGGCGAGGCCACGCCGGCTGCCGCGCTGTGCGGCCCTGCCGTCACATTCGTCGCTGACGACCGATTCCCAGGCCGGCCTCCGCCTCTGCCTTACTGGCGCCCTATTGCAAGCCACCGAGTACCCGATGCACCAGGGCAGATGCGGTGCCTCCGCTGCGCATGGGCACACTCGAGAGGCTACCAACAACAAAACCTCATCCCGCAATAACAGTTCACCGAAAACAATTGCACCGTGCATTGTACTCGCGAGTAGCTTCCTGAGCGGCATCCAGCCAAAAAAGCTCGACAGAGATGCGCATCACTTGGCGTAGTATTGCACAGTTGCAGACAACAGATCGAAGGTGGAGCTCACCAAGGACGAGACTGAGTACTATGCGGCAACAGAAGGGCGACACAGATGTGTCTGGAGAAGATGTCTCAGAGTCCCGATGCCCAAACAGCCAAAGAAACAGTGCAGAATATCTTTGTTGTGTATGGCAACGCCTCTTCGAAGAGACACTCGAGGCCTCAGTTTTTAAAATTACACCAGCACAGTTGTGCTGGCCTTCAGCTCCCGGTGGTAGCTCCCTCCCCCCCTTGTCACACCCACACGCGCACTCCCGGGGTTCCCATGGCACACGCATGCACACATGGTTTCCCCTGCAACACACGATCGTCCTCTCCTGTACTCGCGGCATCTCACCCTGCGAATCGCGAGTCCCGCAGCAGGTGACGAAGCGGAGCAGCGACGCGTGGACTGCCTGGAACAGGCAGGGCGGAGACCAGTGCTGCGGCGGCGGGACGTGGTCTGATGAGGCGGCCCTGTGCCCCTCGCGATGAAACCAGCGCCATCGCGCCCGACGCTAGGAGTCGATAGGCACTGGGTTGAGCAGGGCCCTATGGCGCTGCAGCACTGGTGTAGGTCTGGACGAGCGGACGAGCAGACGAGCAGCACTGCAGCTCGGAGAGGCAGAGGATTAGATTCACCCCTGTTTCTACGAGTCACGGATATTTCGTGCGACAATTGTCGTGCGTCATCGCGCGATTTTCTTATCGAATCAACGGATTCTGGAGCACGTCAGGCAATTGACGCCCACACACACTCCGCGCTGCGTGCCCGCCGAGGTCACACCGCCCAGGGATGACGCGCACCAGGCCTCCGAAGCACTTCCGACTGGGCATCCGTGTCGCACCGTCGCCGCTGCTCAAGGTGCTCGCCTACAAGTACGTGCGCTGCGCCCTACTCGCGTGCCTCGACTGGCCCGCTCTATGCAGCCTCGCGCAGGTGTCGGGGATCCCTCCCCAGATAATCCCTCCCAGATACCACCCCCATATCTAGACGATGACGTACCTCTGACGCCATCACTTCCCCCCGATAGACCTCGCGCCCCTCCCCGGGCATAATACAGTGTCACCCTCACCGTCCCACACACCAAGCCTGGTATTACCATACAGGCGCACACTGTGCTACCGTGCGGCTGCCACTGAATCACATTAATAAGAGGTCCCACAACACCAGGGTCACGTCCCTCCAGCCCCCCCGGCCGCGTTGCCCCAGGTCAACACGCCCGACGCAAGCTGTTTCCCAACGAGCCTGCAGGACTCACGTGCTTCTTGCACAGACTGTCTGCTGCGATACAGTCGTGTGCTGCGAGTTGTGCCCAGAGAGGCTACAAGCTGCACAGGGGAGTCCCGTGTGTGCAGGTGATCAGGGTCAGTGGTTGCATGTGAGCACAACGTGGCGGGCCTCTTAGGTGCCTGCGAGCCCGTGCCGGAAGTGGCTGCACGCCCCACCTCCTGAGAGCGGCAAGTTCCCCACCGGCTCGGGCCGTGGCACTCAAAGCCGCCTTCCTGTGTATCGCTGCAAGTTACCCTCCCCTGCCCCCCCCGTACTCGACTGCCCGCAGTCCTCCGCATCACTTCGAGGACGATACGTATTGGCTCAGCTCGTGGGTGGCGGCGTCGGTGCCATCGAACATCATTTTCCCGAAGGTCGTCAGTGATGCAAGCAAATGCTGAGGCGTCACCTGGGGTGTGTGACGTGGTGTCGGTGGTCGCCAGAGCCAGTTACTGCATGCGAGCACAACGTGGTGCGCCTCTGTGTCTGCAAGCCTGTGCCGGAAGTGGATGTACGTTTTGAAATGAGTTAAACTCGTCCATGTGCGACTGACTGGTGGGGAACAGAACCTCCCGATGGTCAATTTGTGGTGGCCGCGGGTGTAACACGGGCACGAGCCCTGCGATGAAAACTGCAACATCTTGCTGTGCAGATAACGGATGGTTTCTCATATCAATTTGCAAGGCGTTCAAGACTGGAGAACATCGTCAAAGTCGCCAGAACCGTAGGTGAAAAAGGCGATTTATCGCCTCCCGGAATCGGGCAGAAAGGGAACCAGGGTGGTTGTGCATTTCATAATTGATGTGGGCCCACTAATGCTAAATTCTCCAGAAATAAAGGCAACACACAGGCTCTCTTCTGTAGTCTCATCACGTGCACTCACACACCCGAGGCCTGCATAATGCGGAGCTCAATTGCCAGGGGCCTGTGGCTGTGCTGGACGTACCGGGGGAGCAGAGGTGTATGGCTGGGGAATTGCAGATTGCAGCTACGGCGACGCCTTTCAGCGTCTTCCACAGTCGCTCGGGAACCATGACAGAGGGCATTCAGTTGTATAAACTGCACCCAGAAATCAGAGCCCACTCTTAAACCTCCCACCCATTGCAATGCACTCCTTCTTTGTCTCTTTGGTTTTTTCTCCTTGTTTCTAATATCATCTCCCACCCGCGCAATGGCTCCAGGCGGCGCTACAGACACATCTGGCAGTGCCGGAGCTTACACAGCGTGTCCCTCCAATCTACCTCACGGTCACTGGAGCACGGCTCTTCAGAGGAAGACAGACCACGCTTGAGAGACAAGAAGGACAAGATATTTCGGACTGGAGAATGCCAGGGAGAGAATCGAGAAGGGAAAGGGGAAGAGAATCGGGAACCCTTTGCCCTGCCAATAACAATACAGCAGAAAAATGAATGTTACTGAGATTGAGAATGAGAGCATTGTGAATTCACCAGACTGCATGTATGCCTCTCAATGGGCGAAGAGAGCAGCAACGAGGGACAACGCCACAAATTGTGTTGTGTGGGCAGCTGCGCTGATCGCTGGACGGACATGGGCAGAGCCTTCTGAGCTGATTTCTGGTCCAACCTGGGCAGAGCCTTCTGAGCTGAATTCTGGACGGACCTGGGCTGAGCCTTCTGAGCTGATTTCTGGACCGACCTGTGCAGAGAGAAAGATCGGTTCCAGCTGCGACATCAGCAGTCCAGTCCAGAGGGCACCCAACCGGTTTTCTGTCATCAGCACCAGGCTATTGGCAGCGTTCTCCTCTCGGGAGATGATCGTTACAGAGAATTTCCTCGATCCCCTCTGTATCCCCCGTATGAACACGTCGGAAGGCGTAAGTGCCATGGCTGTGGCAATCTCCTGGGCCAGTCCACCGGCCAGCATGTTATCGTCGATCCCGTTGAACACTGTGCTGATGTTGGCACCAAAATGGAAAACCACTTCGGTGGCATTGTAGCCGATGTACAGACACCCACTGGCCAGCCGTGCAGGCGTGACGTCCCGAGATGCCTTGGCAGCATGCGCATCGTAGCTTGACTGTTCTGCACTGCCACTGAGCGTAACATCCGTACTGTACTCCACAAGATGCTGCTGGTTGCAACGATCGTCAACAAGGGTCTGGTTGGTGCTGCTGGCTATGTGTCCCATCGAGTAGAAGGACGCTGTTGTTGACAGGCCGATCTTCTGTGTGGACGTGATGCCCTCATTCAAGTCGAAGAGGGCCATGAGTTTGAAGACATGTGTCTGCACGAAAGAGAAGGAGGCATGAAGAGCCGTGCTGGCCTCGGCGTGGCTGGGGCTCGGACTGGTCTGGTTGACCAGCCCGAATGTGATTTCACATTTAGTCTGCCCTTGGCCGACTCCTGCTCCGTAGTCCACAATCCCTGCGTGCGACATTGATACTCGAGCGGGGCCCTCGGTCTGTGTACAGATACGGACACAACTGTAAGAGATAGCGGAGGCAAGGGACGGGGCAGGGGCACCGAGAGGGTTATCTCTGCTGTTGTTTTCATGCTGTAGATGAGGTCATCCGTGGCCCCGCTGATCCAGATGACTTGATTGATATCCTTAGACTCTATCGGCACAACTACGGTGCTGCGCATCGGGGTGTCGGTGCTGATCTCGATCCTCCCCACATGGTACTCGGTGCTGGTGATGATCTTGCCAGTGTTGCGAGGATTTGGCCAAACCCACGGGTCGTAGTCCATCTGCAGTGGCTGCTCTTAGTATGTGACATCCCGCCCCCCCAACCGTACCCAGTACTGTGCCAGAACAGGCTTGCTGCTCAGCCAGCAGTCCTTGCACTCGAACAGACTCTTCAAGTCTTTGCCGTAGGGGCACAGCGCGCACATGGGGCTCGGAGTCTGGTTGCGCGTGCACAGGCTGCACGAGTCGTTGCGCAGCACAAACGAGTAAAGCAGCGACTGAGATCCGTTCTTTGTGTGCCACCCAGCCCGCCACCCCATGTGAGCTGGAGAGGCGCAGGGAAGTGGAGAGGGCAAGGGGTGCTTGCTGACCTTGTTCCACTCCATCGCAGTATCATCCGAAGTCCAATCAGACCTGCGGGCCGCCCTTGGGGGCTCCTCAAGGGCGACGTGGATCGAGGCGTTGGCAAATATGTCCTTGATGGAGGCCCTGGTCGTTGAGGCCCGCGCCGTGTGCTCCGACACCCACACAACGCCGTGGACTCGCCTCTGAAGAGCACCCTCGGCGCAGCCCCATTCGCGTGCCCCGAGCAGCACGAAATCGGACCCCCATGACCTTACCTCCGTGTCGTCGCTCACTTCGATCACTGCGAATGCCCGTTTTGCGGACAGACCGTCAGGAAAAGCCTCAATCGCAAAAAGAAATTATTTCTCGATGGCGGTTAACGGAGGAAAAGGAAGTGAAGGCCCCGGGAGGTAGAAAAAGGGTTCGTTCTCACCAAGGGAGCTCAGGGAGGAGCACGACAGCCCAGTAACAGACTGTTCCTCGTCGATGTTGTGCACGTTGCTGAGCAGGTCCACAGAGTACTCGAGCGACAGTGGAGAAGGCGACGCTGAGCGCTTGCCCGAGTCGGTGGCAGAGCTGAACTCGAAGTGGTTTGGGCGCGCTGGGTCTCTGATAGGGTGCGACCCCAGTAGGTTGTCTGGGATGTGCGGGCGACCTGCAGAGCCCAGAGGCAGTACCAGCAGGAGGGGAACGAGGACTCTGATGGTGAGCATTGCTGAGCTCGACGAGCTTGGGTGTATGTATACAATGAGTCACCCCAGATACCCTCTGTTCGAGATTTTGCTGAGGTAACAGCTTTTGCCGTTTTGGTCGACTTTTCTACTGGTTCCAAAAATGGAGATTCAGTGCTGCTACGACTGTAAAACGGTTGAATAAGAGAGTTGGATAGTTACAAGAGAGGAGCTCTCAGGAGCTCTCATTCTTCACCACACTCACTTTGGCTGTATGTGAGAGAAGGCCGTGAGAGCGAGTCACAGTTCTCATTATATTCCCCACCCACTCTGTACGAACCAGAGAGCCCCTTCTCTCACAGTTTTCGACTCTTAACTCACCGTTTCACAGTATCTTAGATTCAGAAAACCAGGATATATTATCAATTGCGGCCCGACAATAATGATTCCCGAAATGGCAAGCAGTGAGTGTTGTTTTTCCCTCACGCCTCATATGAGTCACACTGACCATAACATGCGCAGTCGCGTGCTCTTCCTGGCCACTGCTGCTGACAGATGCCTGGGCGGTTACTGGCGATCCTCCTCGAAACGCAGTCACCATGTGGCAGTGCTTGGGAGGTGGGTACGACTACCGGCGGGGGTCTCGGGAACGGGGTAATGGCAACAGGAGCTGCTCTACAACGGCGACCAAAACAAATGTAACCAAGAGAACCAGCGTGAATGTCACTATGACAGTGGCACGCCACTGTCACTATGACAGTGGCACGCCACAGTGAGATCAGCATGGGCACTCCAGAACGAACAGCAGCTGGATGACGGAGCAAAACGTGGGGGTGCACTGCCTGTATTGCACGACGGCTCACTCAAGACACAAAAACGTTACCACAGATGAACATGAGGGAAGAAATGGGTGGCAGAGGGGGAAGAGAAAGCGGCATAAATGGTGGGAACTGAAGGGACGGCTGCACCAATCGGTTCACTGCCCCAGTCTTGTCACTGAGCTGGGCTTCTTTTCACCTCAGTCTTGGGTTTTTCTCAGGGTCGTCTTGGCTCCAAAATCATTGGCCATCATTCCCAAGGGCCCTCTCCACGCTTCTGAAGCACCCCAGTTGTGTCAGAAGAACCCGAATTTCGTGCTGGAAGCGAGAGCGAACGCACACACGGGGCGGAGGGAATTCTTTACTCAAGGCGGGAGATTCACAATTGAAGTGTGCCCACAACTATCTTTCTCCCGAAATACAGTGGCGCTCATGCTCTCCTGCGGTCCCATCACTTGCGCTCGCACACGCCGAGTCCCGCCGAATGCGGCGTATGCCCCCAGAGGCTTTTGGCTGTGCGGGAGGCGGAGGCGGAGCAGAGGTGTATGGCTAGGAATCGCCGATTGCAAAAATGGCGACGCCTTCCAGTGTCTTCCACCGTCGCTCGGGCATCCACAACACGTCATTCATTCACTTAACCAGCCGTTCATTGACCCCATGCAGCCCCAGCGCGGCGATTCAGTTTTACAAAACACACCCAGAGAGCAGAGCCCACCCCAACCCCCCAGACCCCACAATGCACTCCTTTGCCTTTGTCTCTTTCGTTGTTTTTGCCCTGTGCCTCGCTGCCTCCGGCTCGGTGATCTCTCCCACCCACGCGATGGCTGCTCACCAGCCCCGCGTCGTCGCAGGCGGAGGTCGGCGTCCCCGAGGAGGCGGCGCTGCAGACGACGTCTGGGAGCGCCGGTGCTTCCGCTGCCTCGGACGCCGCAGGCAGCAGCCAGGCCCCGGACAAGGTCGCATCCTGCATCCCCGCAAGGCTCGTGTCTCTCCCTTGATTCTTCCCTTCCCGCACAACACTCGGATAGCCCAAGCCCTCCCTGCCGCACATTTCGCCCTGTATCAGATTTAAACTCGAATCTTCCCGCTCATTAAATTGTCTCTCTGCGCTCATTGTCCGGATCGTTGCTCACAACAATGCATTCCAAAGCATCGCTGCGCTGACCGCGTGCATCGTGGTGATCGCGTCGGGGGGAGCAGTTCTCGTCGTCGCGTACTGGGGCTGCAGCAGGTGAAGTGCCCGTTTGTTCTGTTTGGTCTGCTGACTGTTGCATACTGCTCAGGTCCGCGTCCCACCTCGGCAGCAACAGCGGTCGTGAGAGCACCCGCAAAGGTCCCGTGAGCCTCCGCGAGGTGCGCGTCGACACCGCGAGCGTGTCCGACACGTTGTCCACGAGCAGCCACTCCGTGCACACCAACGGCGGAGGCATCCCCCACACGCTCGCCTGCCCCGCGCTCATCCGAGCAAACGTTCCCGGCGTGCCCCCCAACGCCGACAGCTTTCCTGACACGTGCTCCGAGACCGCGAGCATCTACGACGCGAAGGTGGACCTCGCGATGAGCCACGACTCGCACACGATCAGCAAGAGCATCCTCAGCACGAGCACAGCAAAGGGCACCCCCGACACGCACCACGTCATCGCGGGCATCCACGCGAGCGCCAAGGCCGCCAGCGCCACGCCGATCATCGCCAGGGGCACCCACGACACACGCGCATTCTCCACGAGCATCCGCGCTGCGCACACGAGCGTCCACGACGTGCACACGATCGCCAAGAGCATCGCTGACGTCCACGTAGACAACACGGGCACGCTGACCAAGAGCGTCACCCACTGGACCAACCACCGCGCCGTCATCGCCGACACCCCAGAGATCGTCAACTAAGCGCTGCCCAGCGACCTCCTGAGCGACTCGGACGACCAGCTCATCAAGTGCATGCCCGACGTCATCACCATCGATGCCAGCAGCTTCCGCGCCTACTGCGCCACCGCCGAGTTCCCTGGCATCTCCCACGACACCACTGCGTGGCCCACGTTCATCGACGCCAAGAGAAGCACCACAAAAGGAGCCCAAGACAGTCGCATCCAGTACAATCGCCACCGGCAGCAGCAGCAGCGGCACGGGCACGGAGTTCAGCATCGTGCGGAGCGAGGCGCTAGACCTGATGAGCTTCGAGAACGAGAGCGACGACGACGCGATCGCGCAGTCGCCCCAGCGCCACATGGCAAAGGAGAGAGCGTACCACGTGGCCAGGGTCAAGAGGCTCTGCGACAAGTCCAGGCGCTCCCAGGGCAGCGTCGACCCCGCTGACATCGTCATCGACAGCAGCCTCGATGTCACCCCCGCCAAGAACGACTGCACCGCCACCGCCACGAGGTACAAGAGCTCCAACATCATCGGCAGCATCGACCCATCCGACATCGTCATCGACAGCAGCCTCGATGTTACTCCCATGAAGAAGAACCAGGACACACTCGCCATCGGAAGCAGCGCAGACCCCGCGGACATCGTCATCGACAGCAGCCTCGGCGTGGCCAGCTCAGAGGATAAGGATGCTCGTGGTGACTCTGGGGCCATCCTGGACACCGCGTTCGACTCGGGGGACTGTGACTTCACCGGCAGCATCAACCCCGCAGACGTGGTCATTGACAGCAGCTTCGACACCTCGCCGGTGAAGATGAACGAGGACACACTCGTCATCGGATGCAGTATCGCTCCCTCGGACATCGTCATCGAGGGCAGCGACGACGTGCTTTGCGCGGAGGACGAGGACGCCACCGGCGGCACCGGGCCCATCCTGGACACCGCGTTCGACACGGGCGACTTCGACTACGTCGGCAGCATCGACCCCGCGGACATCGTCATCGAGAGCAGCATCGAAGTGCCCTGCGCAGAGGATACGGATGCTCGTGGCGACGCTGGGGCCATCCTGGACACCGAGTTCGATTCGGGCGACGTTGACTTCTCCGGCAGCGTCGACCCCGCAGAAGTCGTCATCGACAGCAGCCTCGACGCCTCCCCCACCAGCAAGGGCAAGGGCCCCGCCATCGCCAGCAGCAGCAGCACCACTGTAGCAGGAACCTTCACCGTCAGCAGCGTCGACCCTGCGGACATCGTCATCGACAGCAGCTTCAACGCCAGCAGCGTCGATGTGTCTGTAGCCAAGGATGAGGACCTGGCCATCAGGTGCAGCGGAAAGAGCGTGCGGAGGCAGCAGATCGTGAGCGAGGACGTCCAAGGCATGGCCGTGCATTCATCCACCAAGGCCCTTGTCTCGGAGGACGCGGACGACGAGCCCGCGCAGGAGACCCGCTGTGCAGCTGCGTTCGAGCGGCTGGCCGGCCCCCACGTTCTCCGTGCCCCCGAGAAGCAGAGCGACTCGGATGACGTCCACTGCGACAGCGAGTGCTACAGCGGCGATGACGAGTTCAACAGCGAGGGCGAGTGCTGCGCCGAGACTGACGACGAGGAGTTCGAGCCAGAGTGCTGCGCCGAGACGGACGACGAGGAGCCCGAGACGAGTGACAGCGAGGATGAGTACGAGCTCGTGTGCCACACCCAGACCAGCAACGACAGCTGTGCGTGGGTGACGAAGCCCCAGGACTGCGGACGCCCGCGGCTGATGGCGCACGGGGCACTGGGCCCCCACGGGTCACCGGTGGTGGCCACACGGAGCTGGTGCTCTGCCATGGGCGTTGTCCGCATCGCCTTCTCGGACCTCAGCGACGACGAGATCAGCGACGCAGGCCTGGTGCTGTGAGTGGCGCGTGTCTTGTGCTGAGCTATAAGATGATCATCTGTAAATACAACGCTATTTGTAGATAGCTGCCCTGTGATACTGTTGTCTGTTGGTGTCTGCAGTGCGTGAAGAAGTTATCAGGAGCTCAGATGACCCCGAATGAAATGGCCTCATCGTCATTCAGATCTGGTCGGCACAAGGCAGAAGAAGAGTTCCTCTTGTGGTGTTTACGTCTGGCGAGTCTTTGCCTTGACCAACTGTGTCCACAGTTCTGACACAGGTCTGTGAAAGTGAGGTGGTGGCCACACCATTTGTGTTAGAAAAATTCATCATTTTCCTGTCAACACTGCAACCACGAATCCACGATGCCCCTTGAGGTAGATGGC